>OX235262.1:132856808-133108786 GCA_944472135.2 Trichobilharzia regenti | reverse complement strand
TAAACATATAATTTTACATGAAAATGCATGCCATTTTGCAGGCACGATCAAGTATGAGGTAAGTACAACGTTTACAACGGATTGAAAGCTGTTTTAGAAAAGTAAAAGTGCTAAGGTGAATCAATAAAGTGTAATGAAATGGGTAAGTGCAAGTATCACTAATAAATGCATTAATATAGAAAACTCCCTAGGCTGACAACGTTCATTTGCAATGTATAATGCTACCAATGTAGTTCGTACTATCATGATGTCCAATTTTGGTTTTAATACATTTTTCCTTATGTCTGTTTTTTTATTTTATGCTTTTTTTGTGCATTTGGTGCACAACCGTACCTCACAGAGAATAGGAATAGAATAAGTCGAATCAAATTCATAAAGAGCTATAAAATGTTAGGTTTAATGGGATACAATGAGGATAAGGTAAAGACGTCATTAGAAAATGAATCCGATAAGACATTGTGAAGTGGTATTTAAAGATCCGACAATGGACAGCAAGTTGATTTATAAGATGCCCCATAAATCTGTGCAGATCCCACATGGTCGCATCTCAACAATAGGCTGGGCGAATAGTACATATTTAGAGGTAGAAGCATGATCTGTCAAGGCGTTCATTATTATCTTTTTCAAGATAAAGATCTAAGCCCTCATAAAAATCAGAAATATCTCGAGCCTTTAATTTGTATATTGCTGTTCCTGCAGAATGGGGCGATTCACCTTAGTGACCCCCACCATATCTACTGATCAGCTAACGCCACCCTCCCTCCTTTTTTGATGTTAAGCTCTGAGAATATGATTATTATGGCTACCGCAAATATACTGCTTGGTACCAGACATGTTCGTACCTCATATTCCATCTCCCTAGCTTTCTTAATGAGTGCTTCCAATAGGTCTCCACATACATCTTTATGAACATTATATATGTATGCATGCGTCCTAATGAACAGATTACTTTACAATAAGTTAAAAGAAAAAAGAATAGGTTTTGTGAATAGTGAAGCAAGATTCAGCAGAACAATATAGTTAGGGATCAATGTAGGTAATATGAACTGAAGGTAAGGTCGGTTGGCAGGACTTAGTGTACTAAATTATCATGACAGTCTTGTATATAGTAGACATCTGACATTGCAAAGTAACGTGTCTAAACATATTATAAAAGATATTAACAGAAATACTACATAGCTTTAACATTATGAATTTTAGAAAATTATATGAAAATGGGTAACTGTTGACTAAAGATAGTCAATTCAACTCAAAAATAGTGCAGTGTATTATGCTAATAATATAAGTATATTCGTAAAATATTAAAAGATATGGTTGCTAATGTAATGGTTTTCGGAAATAATTATACTGACGAACTTGTAATTTAACCATAAACCAAATTTATGTGATTTAAGTAATACTTATCCATGTCTGTACAATTGGTATGTCCTACACAAGTAGGAATAAGTGTGTATTTTATTAAATTATTATTAAATATGCTTACTAATCATATATGTAATTTGTCATAATGATAATGCCTGTAAACTGGCGTCCCTCATATGCAAAAAAGTGAGAGTATATTATTATTATTTCAAAGCCTGCCTCGACAGAGGATAGTGGCACAAATGGCTTACCGAGAGGCTGAGCACTTGAAGGTCACTTATGCACATTGTGATTGGTAGACTTCCCTCTGCATAAACGTTGCAGGCTAATATGGGCTGGACTTATTTATCACGTAATGTTGAATTCCGCTTGGAAATTTTTTTGCCAATAATTTTTAATAAAATTGTGTTATATGTTATCTAGATTGATGGAAATTCCCATTTTTTGGCAAGTTATGTTGGTGTCCGCGTCATGTGATGTGACTGCGACACACTTATCTAGGTTTACCTACACATACATAAGTATACGTATATGCTGCATCAGCCATGCCGTTTTTACCATGATTAACCAGACCACTGTGTATATTATACTTATTTGAGGATCTCTGAAAATAACTGTCAAGCGATAATTGAAGTTGCGTGAAGTTATTACCTCTTCAGAACATTGTTTGCATTCTTGACACTCCTGAGAAGTCCTTACATATTGATATGGCGTGAATTCGTTGAATTCAGCAAATAAATAATAATAATAGTATATTCTCATTTTGTACATGAGGGACGCCAGTTTACAGGCATCATCAATATGATAAATTACATATACGATTAGCAATCATACTCAATAATAATGTTTTAATAAAATAGAAATATTGTCTTCGCATTAACAAAAAAACCAAGTATGTTTTGGATGGATTAAAAATACTTGAGAAAAAATAAAGCTTGAAGTAATTCCACAATATAACTTGGGTGTGTACAAATCCGAATCTCATTTCTGATTTATATCCAAATTGGCAAATAAGGAAGCTATTTTTAAAGATACGATCAGTTATGTTATAAGTTACAATCGTGACGTTGTATTACAAATTGATACTTTTCCATTGGTATAAGAGTATATTCCACAAATGTAATCCAGGTTGCGTCGTGGGGAAAGTTAATTCGTTATTAACTAGGCAACTGAAAGATATGGGACCAATAATGTTTGCAGATCATTTGTCATTGTAAATGGTCAAACATCCACATTATTCATTCTCATTCAAAAAGTCCAATGGAAGCATGCAATAAATCACAAGATTAAAACCGTGACGGTTGACTGTTTTATCATTTCTCTCCTGAGCTGTAATAGTTTGTGTTGTCAGTTATCTATCCAATTTGATAAAACGCTCCTGGAAATTCAGAACTTAACCAAGCAGCAAAATGATGTTTGAAATTACCCCAACTTGAATGACGAAATGGCCAATCACAAGCGAGCAAATCGCTTGTTTATCTCATTCGCGGTCACTCCAAATTACAGCCGTCGACAGGCTGTCCACTTTTAGCATATTGGCTGCAATGATTAGTGTTTCAGGTGGTCTGTATCAAAATATCGGTGTAATGAGGAAGATAGGATAGTTAGAGGGTAATGCCATTTACACAAATCGTTTACTTCATGTAGAAGCTGCCCCTTTCGGTATAGTATCATTCAATGAAGACTTCATGTCTCAGGATATCAATACAGTCTATTTTCGTGTGAAGAACAGTCTTTTTTGACAAAATAATTCTCTCAGTACTTGGAAGTCACCCGCAAATGCTATCAGAATCGTTTGTCGGGACCTAAGTTATCATTTAGATGTGCTTTTCACTCTATCTGTGGTTGGACAGGAATTATGGTAAGTTGAAAGGTTACCTCTAAGTGGATTTCATGTATATTGGCACTGATTGGTGCAGTGTGCTATGGGTTATGTGAATTAAATGTACAAAAATACCTCGACTTTAATAATATCGTGCCATTGTCTACTTAGCTGACTGATAATAATAATAATAAATTTTTGCTTTATTCCAAAAACAGTACTAATGATACAGCAAGGAATTTTCAGCATTCAGTACAATACTGCATCTAATTTACTCAAAAACGACAAAAAAAATTAAAAATACACATTACATAACAGTAATAAAACGATTGTTATAGCAGCTACACAGCAAAATACTGTATGCCATACGGAGAAAAATATGCATAAAGTACAAAATTGTAGTAATAATAGTAATACCAACTAAAATAAAATAGCAGAGTAACAATTAAACAATAGAAAGTGTGACACCATAAAATACAGAAAGACGAACGATGAAAGGGTCGATTCACTGTGCTAATTACATAGTAACTTGTAAGTTTCACGTCTAACAGAGTCTTCATCACATAAAGTACGGGCTAAATAGGGTATTGTAGAATTTCTATACTTAGTGGTATGAGCATATAACTTTTTATATTGACTTCTCGTCCTACCTGATGAGATACAAGGGTAAAGGTGTGAATAAAGGGGGTGCAGAGGGTCTGACAGTATAGCCTTTGCCCATTTCGTACAGGAATTTATATGCCTCTCGACCATAGTATTAGCCAGCTCATGCAGTGGCAGACCACAAGCTCTACTCACAGCATTTAATACTCTTCGTAATATGATATAATCTTTTTTGAGAAGCCCAGGAAAGATTAATGGAGAGCAACAGAGTACAATAGGTAAAATACAGAAGTTTAAAAATTGCAAAACTAAAGGTTGGTTGATACCTGATTGTCTTAACTTTTTGATGTAGAAGGTACGACGAAACATTTTCTTAGAGATAGATAAAATGTGTGATGGCCATGAAAGGTCAGAGGAAAGAACTAATCCAAGGTGTTTAATGCATGATTTAGTTTCAATTTCCGTGCCATCTATGCTACAGGGATCATGCGAGCTAACTAGTTCAAGTAAGTCGCGTCGATGCTTGAAAGTAAAGTCAAGTGCCTGACATTTGCTAGGATTTAATATAAGACCATTTGACTTGGACCAGTTGTTGATGTCCAACAGAAAGCTATTAATTTTGGAGCTGTCAGACTCAGAAGTGATAGGCAGTGATACAGTCAGATCATCTGCATATTTGACAAAGTTAGTTTCGTTTGAATGAGGCAGGTCATGTAGGAAGAAAGAAAAAAGAAAAGGAGAGGGGACAGCACCTTGTGGAACACCGGATTTTGTAAGCGAGGTAGAAGAAGATTTGCCGTTAATTACAGTATACTGCATTCTATCAGAAAAATAGGAATGCATCCAACTCTTAGCCCAGGATCCTGTTTGTGTTAACGATAGCTTATTTAACAAAAGGCCCCTAGGTACAGAGTCAAGAGCAGATGTGTAGTCTAAGAAAGCACTACGAACACATTTAGCACCTTTGTCTAAACAAGAGACAACATTGTGATATAAGACAACCGCAGCATCCAAGGTACTTCTACCATGTTTGTATGCAAATTGTTTAGGATCATTAAAAGGTTTCAAAGCGGGTTCAAGACGAAGTAAAAGTAATTTTTCCATCAATTTTAAAAGGGGGGAAGTAATTGCAATAGGCCGAAATTTAATGTCAGAACCAGAAGATGGTTTTGGTATAGGGATAATTTTAATGTTTTTCCATGCAAAATGTAGAACGTTACCGGAAAAAGAAGCATTAAAAATGTTAGTAAGAGGATACCACAAAATATCAGCACAATTCCTGAGGACAATGGCAGGTATGCCGTCAGGACCAGGGCTTTGAGAAGGCTTAAGAGACCGGAGACATTTAAGCACATCAAGGGTATTAAAACCACTAAAGTTATTGTCAATATGATTTGTATCATTTGGAAGGGTATCAACAGAAGAGCGTATGAAAGATTTATTAAGAGTGTCAACATTAAGAGATGGAACAGAAATACATCGCTTACCGTTAGTAATTTCTTTGAAAAGTTTCCACAAATTAGAAGGGGTTTTACATGACAAAAATCTTTGATTATATAAAACACTTAGTCTTTTTATTTCCAGTTTTATCAGCATGTTTAACTTTTTTACACCAGGCTTATCATTAGTTTTGAACAACAGTTCTTTATTTCTACGTAGCTTTTTGAGATATGGCGAAGAGAAGCGATCAAATCGAATGAATAATGTTTCTTTAGGACAACATATTTCGAAACAGAATTTAAGATAATCGGGCGAAGTTAAACTTTCGACACCACTAACAACCAATCAGAAAACGACCTTGAACGGACCAGTCACATTAAAGAGGCATATATGATGAATGGAAATGTATATTTGTAGAAAAAAGCATAAAATAGAGAATAAAAAAGTTACATGGGATATCTTTCTCGAACATGTGACAGAAACATCTCCCAGTTTAGCATGGGACTGTCAATGGAGAAGTTACACCATATCCTGTACATATATTCATCCAAATGACCATAAATGAGATCCATTTATAGCCCTTATCCTATTTTTCAACCTACCCCAAAATCCTTCAATAGAATTTGTATGTGTCCTCGTAACGGGATCCACAAAATCACTTGAATGGTTGACTCTATGATGAATATATCCCAGAGATGACAGTGAATTGTAGCCTTTCGACTTGTCGGTGTGTATAATTGACCCCCGCTTAACAAGTCTGGTAATAATAGGTATAAGAGTAGTTGCTTTTCTATCTGCTATCCTTAGGGAGAGAAGCGACCTACCGAAAAAAGTTCCTACGAAATAATAAAATTATCAGCTTACTCTCTCCAGCGTTAGTAGGCTTCAAACATAGAGCATAACGATGAACAAACCCATCAGTTGATTTGGTATAGCTTTTTAAAGTCATGATACCACCACACAAACAAATTCGCTCTTTCCGGTGCAACTCAAATCCAGGAAATACTGGAAAACGCTAACCTCCTCGAATTGCAACAATAGCCTTGTAAGGTCACGCATTAGAAATGAATCAAGCGCTATACAACATTGAACTGCGTTCGTGAACCTCATTGGATAATTCGACATCGTTCGTGAATCTCATTGGATAATTCGCTGATTGGTAGTTAGTGGTGTCGAAAGTTTAACTTCGCCGATAATCGGTAGTGTTTGTGATTGTTTCATCTAATGTTTGTTCTGTAAATAAGTCCCAGTTAGTGTCTTTCAACATGCATCTGAGCTTGTCTAGTCTGTCTTTTCAGTAGCGTCTCCGTTGAACTTTACTGTAGAGGTGAGAGAGGACACCTTTGTGTGATTTGGAATATACTTTAGGCAGTACACGTATGATACAGTGGTCAGAGTTCAGTAAAGGAGCACGTTTGCGAGCTTCATATATACCAACACCATTGATGAATACTAGATCCAGTTTTTTACCAAGACGGGTGGCAAAGTTAACAATATTGTCATGACCAAGTGATATAAGGAAGGAGCAATCGCTAGCATTGAAGTCGCCAGTTACTACTGATAAAGAGTTCTCCAAACAATCTGCAGCAAAAGCGGTGAATTCATCAGCGAACATAGATAAATCCAATATGGTACAGCCAGGAGAGACATAAACATTAGAAATATAAATGAATTTGTATTTAGAAATGTGTTTCGGGCGACATATCACAGTGATGCAATCAATGTAGTCATTCGAGAATTTGAAACAAACTTTGTTAGAAATCGACCATTTTGAGTGAATAAAAGTTGCAACACCTCCGCCACATTTTATCTTGGAACAAACACGGTCTTGTCGGAAAACATTAAAGTTGTTTAGAGACACAATATTGTCATCGTATGAGTCATGGAGCCAGGTTTCTTTTAGAGTGACAATACCAGTATTGTGGTAGGTACTGGATGACAACAGGGACTGAAAATCCAGAATTTTATTAGGCAGGGACCGGCAGTTGGTACTAATGATAACTGGAACAGTGGTGTGATGTATGGGTGTAGATTTTAAGGCACGCTGCCAACCTCCATGGTGCTTTTTCTTGAGTTTATTGCAAATATGAAAGTTTTTGGGTTTAAAACGTTTTATAAAATACCGGGAGTGGATAATACGATTAGAATGCGTAATGTGATATGTAAATACCAATAAAATACGAGTAAATAGATGCAAAATGTACATGGAATGTGGTAGCCCAAAAATGTTCAAACAGGCCGCCAAGGTCATTCGATGTCATTCAACAAACGAAGGTGGTTGTCACAATTATTGCAAGTACAGTGCAGTGGAGACGGCAATTACTCGTTTAAATTTCCGTGCTGTTCCAATTAATGCACTAAATCATTACACGGTATGATTATACGCATGAGTCGTGGTGATTATGAGAACTGAATCTATTCAGCTTTATTATCATTAATATGAATCCATTGTCTGTTTTACAATTTCCACTGACTGTATACTTAGTGCTGCAATATCTTTGATCACCAATAGTTCAGATGAATTTCTCCTGAGATTTCAATTTACACAAAGCAGTACAGATGCGCTGTGACGATTGGATTTTCTAGGTTGCATTATATGATATTACTATCCTCATCAACACAACAGGTCTGCGTATTTTATAATAGTTTAAGTGTTTCTCTGTGTCGTTAACACTGTGCATAGCTGTTTAGAGTTGAGGCATGTTCAGCTTATGTTTAATGGCTATAGTCTCCTAAATGTGAGAATGTGATTTCTGTAGGATTCACAAAACCTTGTGGACTAGACATTACTGAGATTGTGGATTAATTTCTAAGTTATACATTTGCAATACTTCATTTCATGTAAAAGTGTTTAGTGTGAAGTTGATCTGCAAGTAAGCTCGATGAGAGAATGACGCCTCAATAGTATGGATGTTTCGGAGATGGTCTTGAAATTTGCGTATAATCCTCAAATACAGGAAAACATATGATGTCTATTTATGTATACGGCGTCAACATAAAAATCACCTGTAGACTACAAATACATTTATCTGCATGAGATATTACTTAGTATTGACGGAATCATTGTATTCATGGTATATGCTAATATGTAGAATTATCTCTTGTAACTTCATGTTATGCTAAATCTTACATGTACTTTATTTTTTCATGTATACGGTGGTTGTCGAATATGAAATCAGCGGAAAACTCATTCGGTCGAACTAACTTTAATACCCTACATCAGAATTTTCTTTTGTAAATTGATCAAATTTTTAATGTACTCTTGATTTGTAATTCCTCTGGACCTTTTCAGTTGGTTGCTATACTATGTGCTTTTGTAATAAGTGAATTAGGAATAATAAACGCTAAGCTTAGTTAGTGGGATGGAGATTTACTGTAGTATTATGAGACTGTTACTTTAGTCATTAATAGGATTTCGTGTCTGTTTCTACACAATAGCACATTGTAAAAGCTAAGTGGGATTTAGCAAGTTGAATAATAATTCTGTACTGTTCAATGCGCTAATGTCTCCTTATCTAGCCAGTTGCAAGTCTGTATACTGTTAAACGCCAAGTATGTGGTACAAGTAAATGTAGTAACTTAGGTTTGATAGCTGCTTCACTAATCTGTTAATATGCAGTGACATCATCAAATAGACTGTTCACTTGACAATAAGCTAAGAAACAATTTTTATTTATTTCTAATATGCCGTTGAATCATAGGATGTTATCTAATATCCATCATTTCTATGATCAACAACAGTGGTATTTGCATATCTACTTTATGGATATTGAATAACTTACGCCTTCATGCATCTAATTACCTCCAGTATTTCCTATTCATTTGATGTGTGTACACTAAAGAAGTCTTTCATAAATTCTCTCACAAATGCTAAGGTTTCTGGTGTCACAAATAATAATAATAATATATATTCTCATTTTTTACATGAGGGACGCCAGCTTACAGGCATCATCAATTCGATAATTTACACATAATATTAATAAGCATATTTAGTAAAGCTAATATAATAAAGTACATTTTTTTCCCTAGCTATGTAGGGTACACCAATTGTATAGGCATGCATAAATATTGTTTTAATAATAATAATTTATTCCTTCCTGTTTATGCAGGAACATACCTATTGTACAGGCATGGATAAGTTATTATATAAATTACACATAATTTGATGTATAATGGACTTACAGTTTGGTTGTTCTTTCTGACATCAAAGTCAGTCGGAACAGTCTGCTATAAAGCTTGTTTGTGTAGCACATAAAGAGATATAGAAATATTGTCTTCGCATTAACAAAAAACCAGACGTCAGATGAATGTAATACAAATATCTGGGAAAAATAAAGCTTGAAGTCAATTCTCCTATATAACTTTGTTGTGAACAGCACCCTTGGCTTAAAGATTATTGATGTATTATGTTGAGATCAGTGATATATTTATTACATTTTTTAGCAGTCTTATCGTAGTTTTACAACAGGAAAGAAATTTGATCGTGGATACGAAAACTAGATAAGGTCATGTTGGGTTGTTTTACTGCATCAAGTGGTGCCGAGGTCGATTCCAGAATTCTCCATTTGCTCCATTTGTGTCTGCATGGCGGACTGTATTCGTAATTTGAGTAAAATGTTGAAAACCAGTTGCTTCTTTATTTCAGATCATGAATACTCATTTACATCGTGTCCGCCAGCTTCTCTGAACGGTAGAATTGTATCGTTCCTGGAATTTGAGTGATTATGGGATAAATGGTTTGGAATTAATCATAGCAGTTTGAATACAGTTAAACATGCAGAGAAGTACTTTTGATTCAGCAACCGGTGAATTTTTTATTCTTTTCGATCTAGTACCAGAATAACTGCGAACCATTCCATTCAATATGTCGAATAAGGCACGGAGGAGGAGATCATTACCATGGAATGAGTCAACTTGTTCTGAGATGCAGCTTTCAGCATGTTTTCGTTATATCATAGATATCCAGGTTTATTGGCGCTGTATAGGCAGTGATTTGGATTATGACGTATTCTACAAAGTCTCCGTGCCCATTTGAAGTATACATGTGCTTTGAAAGGATTACTTTGTTGGCTCCTACCCCCACTGAGTGTTAACAACAGCTGCTGTGGGTTTATGTATTTCCTCGCCTTTTTGGATAAAACATCGCCGCATTCTTTTTGGGTAGGAGACCAGTTGGTGGATTATACATGATATCCAAGTAACTTTTTTCTTTTCATGTGGTGTTGCGGTAAGTTTCTACCTTGTTTTTTCATATTTCATTCGTATGTTGATTATGGTTCGCCCTTTGTATCAGGTAGACATAGTTTGATCGACTCTTGGTTGAATGGGTGTTATTGTCATGACTGCTGCTTTTTTGTCTGGAATTATAAATAGAGACAAAACAAACAACAGTTGTAGTCTCTGAGTTCATACATTAAATGGGCCTATGATTTCTGAAACTCTTACATGGGAATTACCATTGGTATCAATTACAAACTCACTTAGTGTGTCATTAAGTGCCTTTTCAAAGGAGGCCAATGTGCTTGCTAGTCGTATTTTCTCAGGTAGTTTGTTCCATATTTGGGCATACCTAATCAAGAAAAACTTTTGCCTGGTGGCTGTTTTACATGGTTCTATAGCCACTGTACCTTTAGTGTGTCTAAGGTTGTATCCTGTGTTACCTGAGGACCGAGTATAGTTAGCAGGGGTATACACTATTTGGTTAAGAAGCTTATAGAAGAGTAACAGATTTAGTCGCAGTCGCCTTAACCATAATGTTTCTAGTCCCAGGATTTCACATCTGGTAGAGTAGTTTGTGCCGTTATCGGTTCCGAGTACTTTTCGCGTGAAGTACCTCTGTACTCCTTCTACTTTCAGTTTGTCTTCTATGCGTGTACTGCTGAATATGAATGAGCAGTAATCTAGGAGTGGGCGCACACATACCTTGTACAGTAGTATTCTGGACTCGTTTCTGTAGAAGTTCCTGAGTAGGAAACCAATAAGCCTTCGTGATTTCGACACTTGATTCGAGATATGCTCTGAAAATGATAGATTGTGTGAATATTTCAGTCCTAGGTCTAGTACAGATTTGAGTCTGGGGATTTTGTGGCCCTGAATTGCTAGGTTGAGGTCAAGGTTGGAACAGCCTATGCAGAGCCATCCACACTTTTCAACATTAAACTCAAGTCTCCACGTGTCACACCATCTATCCATTTTTGCTAATTCTTCATGTATGGAGTTCATTGTTGGGCCGATATCTGTATTTGTGCAGGTATATGTCACCTTTAAGTCGTCTGCATACAGTATTGACTTGCCTATACTAAAACATTCACATATACTGTTTATGTATATAATGAAAAGAAGGGGTCCCAATACACCCCCCTGGATGACACCACTGCTGATTGGTCTAGGTCTGGAGGTCATTGAGCCAACTTTAGTTGTCTGATTCCTGTCATACAGGAATGATTTTATCCAATTGTAGAGGGGGTTGCGTATCCCTAGTGAGCATAGCCTACCGACTAACAGACTATGTGGGGCTCTGTCGAAGGCTTTCCTTATATCGAAATAGAGGATAATCATTAGCTCATAACCCACTGTTTGGATTTGTGGAATTTTTTAAACATAAACACATCTATAATTGTATATATTGTTGGATTTATATGTTCAAGTTGCTCCAAGTCAGTGAGTTTATGGTTAAGATATCATTTTAGTTAAATGTACTGAACTATATTGCATGTTGTCTTATTGTATAGTTGTCGTCGCTTTTTGCCCTTTTTTCTGTGAACTGTTTCCTTTGTTGATGTTGTTCTCATTGTTTGTCCGTAATTTTCTGATTTTGAGGGGAGCAACCCAAAAAGTTGCTTCTCTCTAAACTTTAACTTAATGTAATCATTCTTTTCTCAGGCGTGAGGCTAGCAACCCCACCCTGTAAACAAAAATTGCTAAAGAAACTTCAGTATGTTGAACCTCCTTGCACCAAAAGAAAAAGTCTGTGTAGGAACATGGAACGTCCGAACTATGTACGAGACTGGGAAAGCTGCCCAGATCGCCAACGAGATGAAAAGATACGGAATACAAGTGCTGGGAATATGTGAAAGCAGATGGAATGGGAGTGGACTCACCAAATTGTCAACAGGTGAGTCAGTGATCTACTCCGGTCACCCAGAAGATAACCACACGCACACCGAGGGCGTGGCTATCATGATGTCACCAACGGCAACGAAAGCCCTGATACAATGGGAGGCGATTTCGTCCAGGATAATGACCGCCAGGTTCAACTCCAAAGGAAGGAAAGTGTCAATCATACAATGTTATGCACCCACAAACAACGCAGACCTCGAGAAGAAAGAAGAATTCTACAGGCAACTACAGGCAACAATGGACAATACTCCAGCTGGCGACATGAAAATACTAATGGGAGACATGAACGCCAAACTGGGACCAGACAATACGGGAAGGGAACTCATCATGAGTAGAGAAGCTCTAGGAGAAATGAATGAAAACGGAGAACTCTTCGCCGACTTCTGCGCCTTCAACGAACTGGTGATTGGTGGCAGTGTATACAAGCACAAAGATATCCACAAGGCTACATGGGTGTCACCAGACGGGCAAACCAAAAACCAAATCGACTTCATCTCAATCTCAAGGAAGTGGAGGCGCAGCCTACTGGACACAAAAGCAAGAAGAGGAGCAGACGTTGGCTCAGACCACTATCTCGTACAAGGGACAATCCAAATCAAATTAAAAGCTTTCAGGGAATCAGGAGCTGAAGATAGACCACAAGCCAAGTTCAACACTCAAAAGCTGAAGGACCAGGCTACAAAGGACATCTTCATTGCAAGCATAAAGGACAAAGCCGAGACACAAATCAACACCAGCGAAGAGGTCGGCGTTGAAAAGCACTGGAACAACTTGAAAACGGTGTGGAGCCAAACCTGCATAGAAATTCTAGGCAGAAAAAAGAGACAGGACAAACAGTGGCTCACTACGGACACTTGGAAACTAATAGAAGAGAGAAGGACAGTGAAGCAAAAGATTATCCAGTGCACTGACGAGCAACAAAAACAGGAGCTGAATGCAAGCTACAATACACTGAACAAAAGAGTGAAGAAAAGTGCCAGGGAAGACAAAAGAAAATATTATGAAACCATGGCAAACGAAGCAGAACAAGCTGCAGGCAAAGGAGACCTCGCCACACTCTACCAAACAACTAGGAACCTTTCGGGCAAACGTTCGACACAGATTAAGCCAATAAAGGACGACAATGGAAAGTCAATCACCAAAGAGGTGGAACAGAGAAAGCACTGGGTTGAACACTTCAAAAGACTTCTAAATCGTCCGCCACCTACAACACGTCCAGCAATACCAACAACGGAAGCAGAACTACCAGTGAACACTGACCCCCCGACGAAATCAGAAGTCCTGAATGCAATCAAGATGCTTAAAGCTGGGAAAACACCGGGACCAGATGGAATCCCAGCAGAGGCTTTGAAAATAGACCCAGAGACAACAGCGGACTTGATGACACCACTACTGGAGAAGGTGTGGAAAGAGGGCAAAGTACCCGAGGATTGGAAGAACAGTTACTTATTCAAACTTCCAAAGAAAGGAGACTTAAGTCAATGTAAAAACTGGCGTGGAATTATGCTTCTGTCCATTCCAAGCAAGATACTAAGTCGCATCATCCTGGAGAGAATCAAACAAGCCCTAGATGAAAAACTTCGTCCGGAACAGGCTGGATTCAGGAGAAACAAATCATGTATTGATCAAATCGCCACTCTACGGATCATCATTGAACAAAGCTTGGAATGGCATCGACTTTGAAAAGGCCTTCGACAGCGTCGATCGAGAGGTCATTTGGAAACTACTTCGCTACTACGGGGTCCCATCGACAATTATACACCTCATCCAACAGTTATACGACAATGCTGCATGCCAAGTAATCCACAACGGGAAACTTACGGAGGCCTTCGAAGTGAGGACGGGAGTGAGGCAAGGCTGTCTACTATCACCAATGATCTTCCTGATTGCAATTGATTGGATAATGCGACAGACAACGGCAACCAACGAGGGAACAGGCATAAAATGGACTGACACAAAAGACTTGGAGGATCTGGATTTCGCCGATGATATATGTCTGATTTCCCATAAACTGGAAGATATGCAAGTGAAAAGTAACAAGTTGGCAGAAGAAGCATCAAAGATAGGACTTCACGTGAACATAGATAAAACAGAGATAATGAAGATTCCTAGCCAACATCAACAACACCAACAGACCACAATAAGCATAAGTGGGAAGAACCTGAAAGAAACAACCTCCTTCACCTACCTGGGAAGCATCGTCTCAACTACAGGCGGAACTGACGAGGACATCAAAGCCAGAATCGGAAAAGCAAGACAAGCTTTCATTACTCTCAAATCTGTGTGGAGGTCAACAGCAATCAGCATCAAAAATAAGATCCGGATTTTCAACTCCAATGTGAAGTCAGTGCTACTATACGGATCAGAGACTTGGCGAGTCATAAAGAGCATCTCAAACAAACTTCAAACCTTCATTAACAACTGTCTCCGCTCAATACTCAAGATCAGATGGCCAGAAAAGATCAGCAACAGGGATCTCTGGGAGCGAACCAATCAGGAACCGATTGTGAAACAAATAGGCAGAAAGAAATGGAGATGGATTGGCCATACGCTGAGGAAACCATCAAGTGACATCACTAGACAAGCCCTCGAGTGGAACCCGAAAGGGAGGCGGCGAGTTGGTCGTCAGTGCAAGGGTGACTTGGAGGAGGTCATGCGAGGAGGAGATGAAAGCATGTGGACAGACCTGGAGCAGGGTGAAAAAGTTGTCAGAAAACCGAAGTCAATGGAGGTGCGCAGCTGAAGCCCTATGTTCCTCTAGGAACTAAAGGATACAATAATAATAATATAATAATCTCTTCTATAGGTGACTTCGTTGAAAAAGTCTATATGGCAAGTGACGCAAGATCTTTTCTCGAGGAATCCGTGTTGTGACAGGTTGATGAGTTTATGTTTTAGAAAGTAGTCTGACATTTGGTCTTTGATTACTTTCTCCATGATCCTTGATATGACTGGTGTTATATTGATAGGCCTATAGTTACATGCACTAGTTTTGGCCCCTCCTTTATGCTTAGGTAATATATATGTGTTTTTCCAAGTTCCAGGGTAGGTTTCGGTCACTAGTGAGATATTAAATATTCTAAGTAATAATACAATCATATCCGTACCACTGTTTTTGTATATGACGGATGGTATATCGTCTATCCCATAACTACTGTTAGCTTTTAATGTCCTTACCGCCGATGCTATATTTTGTATATTAAAGTTTATTTCACCTAACTTGTAGTTATTTTTGCAGGTTATGTCGAGAATTGGGGACGGATGTGCTTTGGTGTTATTGGAGAACCACTCACTCAGGAGTTCACTAATGATCTGGGGATCATCATAAATTATATCTTCGTGTTCTAAATGACTGATATTTTTTTCTTCACCCTTCTTCAGCCGTTTTTGCAAGATTTTGCAGAGTTCCTGGGTTTTAGAGGTGCCCTCTAGGGCTTTATTTTCCTCGACTTGTGCTTTCATTTTATGTCTCTCATCTAATTTTTTAAATATTTCGTGTATCAGGTGTAATGCATTAAATTCTTTGTATAAATAAAATCTCTTTTTAGTGTTAATAATAGTTGCTTCCTTGGTTTCAATGCAAATGACGTATATACGAACTAAGGAAAAGTTACTCTTACTTAACCTTCACTTAAAGCCTTTAACGGTCTCAAACAGTTCTCCTACAAACACAGTAGAAGTACTTTAGATGCAGCTGCAGTCTTGCATCCTAATATTTTCTCCAGTATAGACAATGGGGCTAAATTCGCTGCACCTTCCTAGATTACACATCTGCTTTCGACCCAGCACCTAGAGATATTCTGTTAAATAAACTTGCTAAAACTCAAACTGAGTGTTGTATTGTTAAATGTACTGTACTGAACTAAGATGAACAGCTCTCTATTAGGAGTCAGAAAATGCTTTTAAACTAAATCCCTCCAAATGTCAGACTGTTATTTCCAGTTTCCGTTGTAAAAGAAAGTTAGGTGAAGGTGTTAATTCCTATGACCGTCGCGAAATTGATAATAGTGATATAGAAATCAAGTCTGACTTTAAGTATCTCGGACTAATTCATCACAGCGTATTAGCCCTAAATGCATACCACATGTAGGCATAATTTTTAAGAGCTAGGTATGCAAATCAAGGTAAACCCTTGTACGGTACATTCATTATTTACAAAACTAACTCGTATGTAAGAACTACGGTTTGATCAGTTATACAACGTTTAATACATTTAGACACAACTAACCTACGATGCTTACTTCTATGACGTAAAACCTAAAGCTACCTTAATATGGTTTCCGCTGAAGGTAACCTCCTATAGCTACTACCTTAGTGGGCAACTTAACGTTATCTTTGAATAACGAAGTAAAAGCGGAAATTGTGAGAACTTTCGTGGAGAAAAGATCGTCTCCTAATCCAAAAAATTAAATATACCCTAGTGTCAATCACGTCTCATAAACCGTTAATGCCCAGCTCTCGCTACGCTCGGGCCCACGCTGTTCCTTGCAGTTTTTCAGAAACGCTTAGTTATAACGGACGAAAAAACCAAAACACCGATCTGCCGCTTGATATTTCTTTATTGTTACACCAACATATAAAAAGAATAAGTGAACTAAGGTTTCTGACGATGTTTCACTCTTCTTTCTGAACAGCGACCGATGAGACGATGACTGTCGTATTGATGCCTCCGCGAAAATCGAGGAAGTTGATTTTGAGCAAACAACCAAGAATTGATCGTTCAATCTTCAACTCCATTGACACTCCCCGGCAAAAACGGGATCCAACCCTTTTTTCCTTCACGATCAATGCACGTTGACTTGGATGCCATTGCGAGAACCTGGGTCACACGGACAGAGCTGAAATGGAAAACAAACAGAAAAGCCAACACACCACAAGCATACCCACAGCACAATCTCACACCTCGCTGACGACCTGCGCCTCCAGACAGAGACCTCCTCTTGACATCTTGCAACACAATCGCCACTTACTAGAATGACTCTTGCAGAATGCAACGTGACCATAGCACCAACTCATGATACTCTACGCACATCGTCTTATCTACTCATTACCAATTACCACTGCAATCGCTTGTCACTCATTCTGCCTCAGTTCTAGTAACGGTGACGCATGCGAGCCTCAGTCGTTTACACTCTTTCTCCCCGGCGTGTCGGACCGCAGCTAACAATTATCTCCGTGTGCATTTCATTCTCAGCAGTAGCCTAGCCTCCCCGGCGTATACGACCCATCTGCTGTCCTTAACATCAATCAATTCATTCATGGATGTAGAAGACTCGAAACAACTTCAGAAATAATCACGACGAAAATTTTAACAAAATTACGCAATAACAACAAGACACGAAAACAACAAGTAAACACAATGAATCCAAAATACACCAATTGCTTTGACACACCACACGTATATACAAATAGTACAAACAACCTCGCCGATCATGTCTTGGTGGAATTCCTTTGAAGAATTGCAGGACTTACACCAGTACGCCTACAACCCTTCTCAGGTTGACGATTGTAATTTGTGGAATGTACGGACACAAACAAGATTAACCAACAATTACATCAATTGGAACTCACACAATTATTTAACACAAACATATGTACAATCAACACATCAAATGTTGTGGATTCTGCCACGGCAAACTACCCTTGAAGAACTGTAGGACTTACAGCAGTACGCCTACATTCCTTCTCAGGTTGATGATCCAAGTGGAAGTCGTCCGGACACAAACAGAATTACCAACAGCTAGATGACAGATGATATCATTTCAGTGTATACAACATGAACATATGTACAAACTCACACACCAAGCACGTTGGGCTGCTCATTGATGCGCTACCCTTTGGAGAATTGTAGGACTTACACCAGTACGCCTACAACTCTTCTCAGGTTGACGCTCTAGGTTGGAAAATCGTCGCAGAGTTCATTTGCTAACTTCCTTCTATCAGCTATATCCTTAAATCTGAACGGCAACACGCCCATGTCATTGTATCGTAGAATATAGATGACCAACAAACACACGACATATCTCATCAACCAAGTGTAGAAACAGAGTAATTTACACCAAAGATAATAGCATTCAATTAGTAACTTGAAACTAGAAATGCCTTTATTCGTGCAAGTCAATTTAACAATTACTCTCTCGTTTACACTTGGCTTATCCTCACTAAACTGACCATTGATATTCGTCCTTTCAAACGAACTGATACTAGCATAGTCATGGCACAAGATACTTGAGTTGATAGGCGTCTTTTTCATTGTGGATGACAGCACCAACGACGACTGATTGATATCAGTTGATGAAGTTAGCGGTGGATCAAAAGCTGTTGTTGCTCGACTTTCAGAAGTTTGTCTACCTGCAAGACCACCACCACTGCTGTCTTTTACTATCAGCTCAGGTTTAGCACTATCATCTGATGATAGGTGGGCTACATGCTGATCAATTACACTGACGGTCTCACAAGTATGCATGCCTTCTGCAACTGCACCTGCATTTATTTCTACTTCACGTTCAAGTTGTACAGAAACTTTGTTCAACTTAGCAGTAGTAGGCATATCCCTCATCTCATCATGATCAACCAAAGACAACTGTGAAGTATCATGATCATTATCACGAATATTCACTTTACCGTCAACTTCATCATTTTCAAACTCTTTAATAACAGAAGTAGACAATTTTGGTTCCTCCTCACAAATCATTAAAGGTTTTATATGTTCACTCTGACTAGATATACTTTGTAAACTTTTGGAGTCAGAATTGCACTCTGAAGCAGTAACTCTATTCTGTGACACTCCATTCAACAATGGCTTACCAGTTGCAACTACAGACTTCCTGACCGCACAGTTATCGTCACACAATTCGGAGTCAGACCTGGAGTTTACATTTAGCTTATCACTGAACTTGCTCACTGGTTCACAGCTCACCTTTGTATGTACTTCTTGCAAACGTGTAAAACACAACCGTGTTTGTCTTGCATCTTGCAACTTATCTGTTGAGCATGTACTACGAAACCTGTTGCACTCACTAAGTTTATATACATTACTAGACATCATGGAGCCTTCTCGATATCCACCTCTCTGAGGCTTATTCGTCATCAATGAGTGCGTTTTACCCTCAGACTGCTCTATTCTAGGGGTGAGATCTAATAGACTGGAAAACTTGCTCATAGATTGATTGACGCTATCTTTTACCAGTTTCAGGATATCATCAAACGTTGGCTCGATACCCTCATCCTCCATACGGGAGCTCATCTTCACCCACTTCCTTTGCAGTCGAGTAGGTAGACGTCTTGCTATTACTTCTAGTATAAAATTCGAGTTGAGGTCACTCATGCGATTCATCGAAATCATTGCATTCTTGTAAATTAGCAAATTATCCAAAAACTCAGTGAGTGCCTGGGAGTCATCCTGTAATTGACCACCATTACCCTTAACAGCCTCGAATAATTTCCCTGCAATCATCGAAGGTCTTCCAAACCTTTGACGTAATATGCTCATAGCCTCATCGTAGCCCTCTTTTGGCTTCATAAACTTACAGCACTGTATAGCTCTCGAAGCATCTCCAGTGCAATACCTCATCAAATACATTAACTTCAATTCATCATTTAATATAAAACCACTCAACATGATCTCAAACTCCTTTACAAATTGTAAATAATCGGCCGGGTTTCCATCAAAACACCGTGGTTCTAATTTAGGGAGTTTGATGTTCCTATTGTCCCTGAACTGCGAAACAGTAACATCAACCATGTCATGCTTAACATCAGACACATCGTTACAATTAACAGACAAGTCACCATGACTTACTTTCCTGTTTGCATCCAAGACGCTCTGTCCCTTCTTTGACCCAGGCATTGTTGAACTTGACCCGATTCCAAAAACGTTCCAGATATTGCTTGTTCAAAGAGGACTTGACCGGCACCAGGAAAGATGAACGGTGACTATCCAAACTTTCACCAACTGTCTGAATCCGCCAGATCTGTTTCCATCGTCAGAAACTGTCAATCACGTCTCATAAACCGTTAATGCCCAGCTCTCGCTACGCTCGGGCCCACGCTGTTCCTTGCAGTTTTTCAGAAACGCTTAGTTATAACGGACGAAAAAACCAAAACACCGATCTGCCGCTTGATATTTCTTTATTGTTACACCAACATATAAAAAGAATAAGTGAACTAAGGTTTCTGACGATGTTTCACTCTTCTTTCTGAACAGCGACCGATGAGACGATGACTGTCGTATTGATGCCTCCGCGAAAATTGGGGAAGTTGATTTTAAGCAAACAACCAAGAATTGATCGTTCAATCTTCAACTCCATTGACACCTGGTCTCCACAAAACGTTCAGAGGTATCCACCCCATCACCTCAATTGATTCATCATTTGCAGTCATTTTAAATGGAAATATAAATTTACCGATGGCAGCGTGCTTATGATTTCTAGATATCATAATGTACCATGAGGAAAACGCCACATCCGCGCGGTTATAACAGTCAGATGCGCAAAATTAGTCCAAAACACAACAACCACGATTATCAGTCATATAACATCTTACTTCGCTACCTAATCGTATAATCGTATCAACGGATGTTTTGCCGAAGAAAAGAAGACTACTGGTTCAAGGAAAATTTATTTACAGTTTTTTTTAAAAATCATTGACATCCGTGTTTATAGTCACGGAAAAATCACAACTTCGACGAAACCACCGAACGTAAATTACAACCCGAAACGTTATTCTTCTTAATTAATGTCTTACCTTTAACTGGGATAGTTCGTACACTCACCTGATCACCGTATTTTATCCGCTTTGCAACACATCGAATGGATGTTAACACTGGCTCTATTACGGGCAGTCCTAGTTCATGTATTTGGATCTAGTACATTAAGCAATAATGAGCATAAGTAACACTTACCCTTAAGGGTTTAGTTTCTTTCAGTTCCCCAAAATACACACAAGCACAACAGATTCATACTTTTCATGCGGCTCAACCTCGTTTGACTTAGATTCTCTCCCAATATATGTCTTTCTAAATGATAGCGGACACACTGATGGTGTATTCACATTCTCAAAAAGCTTTAAAGCTTCTTCAACTTAAACCCTGGTTCTTAATTCTCCAGGATTATGTTCTTTAAAAACCTTGCTAATATCAACTATGATCGTGCTCTCCTCATCAAATTTACTGGTAGATCGTTGCATGCTGTAGACATGAAGGTGGAAGACATTAGTTTTCTAGATTTCTACGTATTAAAAAACCAAATGAGCCAGCAACAAAACCTGCAACCAACAAATGGACTGGAAACAACTGCTCCTGCCAGCCAAACGCGCTAATGTGCATAATTTCCAAAACTTCTACACAGTACTAATTCATTAATAGCTGAAAAATAACTAAAACACTGAAAGCCGCATGAATGCAAGGTATGAAACAATTGCAACCAAATGAATGCACTGACCTGGTCGCGAAAACTTTCGAAACCAAAGAAATAATTCATTTTGATGGCAACGGAAACGAAAAATGAGGTGAAACGCAACATTTGCGAACACTACGCAACAAGATAAGTCGCGAATAACTGCAGGATAAACAGAACAACAAACGCGTAGACCAACATCTACGGAACTGCAATCCAACATGGCCGACTAACATGAACGAAAATGACCTTTGAGCGTCTCACTCCACCAATGACCTTGTAAGTTACGGATAATTTCAGTCCTAATATGTGTTGTACGTTACAGAGGCGGGCTTTGAAATAGCAGTGATGAAATCAGATAGACATATTTTTTAGCTTAAGGGAACAAGTTAATGTGTATAAATTTCACAGACCTAATAAGCAATAGATCCACTTACAAGAAGGATATCACCGTGAAACTTAATTAAAGAAGTACAAAGTTTGAAAATTTGATCTGTCAGTTGGTTGTAACCGATGGATAAGAGAGTCACTTATGTAATATTTGCTTTCTACAGAAGAGAAAGTGTGGGAGATTTTATGAAGCCTTACAATTCTCGTGGAATATATGAATGACTATATAGAATTCCACCAACTCTATGATTGTTCCCTCCCTTGTTCACAAATTCAGTGTGCTAAGATAAGGAATTGTTCACCTGAGCTAAGGTCGATTCACCTTATATGTTTATATTCTCAGATATTTCTCACTTCTGCCGAAGGTATTTGAAGGAATACAATCTCAGTCTTTGCTTGAAAAATACATATCCAGTTTCTCCGAACGGATGTGGTGGTGATAAAACTGCAAAGACTGGTCCAACACCGCTACCAACTCAGGCAAACTGATACATATGTTGTGGATAGAGTGATCAGTAGACCTTATGTTGACTATAAAGCAGCTATAGAAAAATCTACAATTGTGATTTTATTCACTGGATTGTTATTAACTCTTTTTAATATAGATATTAACTCTTTCATACTAAGTTACTTTTAACCTGATTGATTATTGTTTCGTTGCAAATATATGCACTCATGTCGACTACCTTTGTCTCTTTTACCTATCATTTTGAAGGCATTGCGTAGTTAACCAGAATGATAGGCAACGTAGTAATACTTATGTGAAATGTGTCAGTCTTAAACTGTTATCATTTCCTCAATGCGTCATCAAACCTTGCGTGAAGTGTTTCAGATACGTTCGATCCGGTTGTGTATAATACTAGCATTCACGATTGTTAAGAAAATAGCCGTTGAACATGTGTTTGTACTATAATAACGAAACATAGCGAACGTAGGTTCTATGCATACACGACTTGCATTGGTAGTTAGGCACTTCAAGTACGCTATGAAAAGTATATCCTATTTATCACAAATAGTTTATTAATAATAATAATTTCGCTTTTTATTGCAGAAACATTACTGGTGGTACTGTGTGGAGTTTTCAGCACATATCTACAATATTGCATCTAACTTCATCGCACATTTAAAAGGAGTATTACAGAAAAAATAAATATAAAAAACAACAACAAAAACCAAAAGGAAACACAAAAATAACAAAAGGTGCAAATAAAAATACCAAGTAGAAAGGAAGATAATAATAATAACAGCTTTTTTTCTAACTGTATTTGTGGTACAGGTATGGAATTTTCAGCGTGCATTATAATATATTGCATCTAGTTACCTCATAAATTATATAAGATTTTTAAAATAAAAAAAGAGATAAATAAAAAAAAAACAAACAGCGTAGAGTTTGCATTTCAAACAATGCACCACAGGATATGAAATATAAAGTTGATGTGTGATAGAAGATGAGAACAACAGTATAATAGTAACGAAGAAAGGAAAACAAAAACTAATGGGACTATTTGTTAGAGTGCCGCAGTAAGTTTATCGTGTCATACCTGACGGATTTCTCATCACATAGCAGCTGTGCCAGATATGGTATTGTGGAGTTTTTGTATTTGGTGGTCCTGGCATATAGCCGCCTATAGCTGCTTCTAGTTCTACCAGATGAAATCGAAGGTGACAGCTGCGTATAGAGAGGATGCTCGAGGTCTGAAAATATTGTATTCGCTAGTTTCTTACATGATATAGTAAGTCTATCCACAATAGTGTTAACCAGTGGGTTTAACGATATCAGACTTACCCTACTAACGGCTTTTAGTCCCCTTCTCAGCGAAGCAAAGTCTTTCTTAAGTAGTCCAGGAAAGATTGAAGGGGAGCAGTAAAGGGGGATGGGTAGTGTAAATGGAGCTGAAGATTGAACGATCAATTCTTGGTTGTTTGCTTAAAATCAACTTCCCCAATTTTCGCGGAGGCATCAATACGACAGTCATCGTCTCATCGGTCGCTGTTCAGAAAGAAGAGTGAAACATCGTCAGAAACCTTAGTTCACTTATTCTTTTTATATGTTGGTGTAACAATAAAGAAATATCAAGCGGCAGATCGGTGTTTTGGTTTTTTCGTCCGTTATAACTAAGCGTTTCTGAAAAACTGCAAGGAACAGCGTGGGCCCGAGCGTAGCGAGAGCTGGGCATTAACGGTTTATGAGACGTGATTGACAGTTTCTGACGATGGAAACAGATCTGGCGGATTCAGACAGTTGGTGAAAGTTTGGATAGTCACCGTTCATCTTTCCTGGTGCCGGTCAAGTCCTCTTTGAACAAGCAATATCTGGAACGTTTTTGGAATCGGGTCAAGTTCAACAATGCCTGGGTCAAAGAAGGGACAGAGCGTCTTGGATGCAAACAGGAAAGTAAGTCATGGTGACTTGTCTGTTAATTGTAACGATGTGTCTGATGTTAAGCATGACATGGTTGATGTTACTGTTTCGCAGTTCAGGGACAATAGGAACATCAAACTCCCTGAATTAGAACCACGGTGTTTTGATGGAAACCCGGCCGATTATTTACAATTTGTAAAGGAGTTTGAGATCATGTTGAGTGGTTTTATATTAAATGATGAATTGAAGTTAATGTATTTGATGAGGTATTGCACTGGAGATGCTTCGAGAGCTATACAGTGCTGTAAGTTTATGAAGCCAAAAGAGGGCTACGATGAGGCTATGAGCATATTACGTCAAAGGTTTGGAAGACCTTCGATGATTGCAGGGAAATTATTCGAGGCTGTTAAGGGTAATGGTGGTCAATTACAGGATGACTCCCAGGCACTCACTGAGTTTTTGGATAATTTGCTAATCACCATCTAAAACACTTGTGTTTCTATGAACACGTTGTTTAGATATTTGGACCATAATTTTAAAGTTTATATCAATAAGCAGTAAATGAAAATCAGTGAAAACACGTGCAAAAATGTCACCAATTTCGAACGTGCCGCCTGTTGTCCAGCATACTGTATAAAATCAGATGGACTCCACGTTTTTCACCTTCCGGAGATAAATTAATGTATGTGTAAATTTCACAGATGTTATATTCATTTAAAAAACGAATGCTATTGGGCAAAGTTCAACAATATCATCCAAAGCGATGCGAACGCACGAAAGAACTTCGGCCGACCAGTCATAAAAAGGTGATTTGTGCACAAAAATGAAGTATATTTATGAGCAAATACATGAAAACACATTAAACAGGGTATCTTTCTCTGACACGACTTAGAAATACGTCCCCAGCTATAATGAGGATTATCGGTTTCTAAGTTAGACTAGTTACTGTACATGTATTCACCGAGGTGGCCAAAGATGAGCTGTTTTTGTGAATTGTTTGTCTCTCTTATCCTGTTGTTCAGTCCTCCACAAAAGCCCTCGGTTGAGTTACTATGGTATCCAGTAAGAAAATCGACGACTACGTACCAGGAAAATGTGGATAAGAAAACTAATTAAAATAAATGATATCAACTCGAAATCTATCCCTAGTCTCAGCCCTAACCTTTATCCTGACACAAACCCTGAACTAAACCCTAACCCCAATGCTAATTATGACTTTTATCCTATACATAACCCCAATAGTTACCTTACCTCTAATTCTTACCCTAACGAGCTATTACCACTTTGTGAAAACAGTACTTAAAAACATGTTCTGAGTATAATTTGCTGCTAAGTTGGCGAATAGCATTAATATTTCAGCTATGATAATGACAGAGGGCCTTAGCCAAGGACAAGCACGCGTTCAAAGTCATCAGAGCGTTCTAACTCCTGTTATGCTATAGCTGAATTTCTCCATCCTTCAAATACATCGTTGAATTTATGGATGACTGTATAGAATTCCACCAACTCTATGATTGTTCCCTCCCTTGTTCACAAATTCAGTGTGCCTAAGATAAGGAATTGTTCACTTGAGCTAAGGTCGATTCACCTTATATGTTTATATCCACAGATATTTCTCACTGTTGCCGAAGGTATTCGAAGGAATACAATCTCAGTCTTTGCTTGGAAAGTCCATATCCAGTTCCTCCGAACGGATCTGCTGGTGGTAAAACTGCAAAGACTGGTCCAACACCACTACCAACTCAGGGAAACTGATACATATGTTGTGGATAGAGTGATTAGTAGACCTTATGATGACTATAAAGCAGCTATAGAAAAATCTACAATTGTGATTTTATTCACTGGATGGTTATTAACTCTTTTTAATATAGATATTTACTCTTTCATACTAAATTACTTTTAACCTGATTGATTATTGTTTTGTTGCAAATATATGCACTCATGTCGACTACCTTTGTCTCTTTTACCTATCACTTTGAAGGCATTGCGTAGTTAACCAGAATGATAGGCAACGTAGTAATACTTATGTGAAATGTGTCAGTCTTAAACTGTTATTATTTCCTCAATGCGTCATCAAACCTTGCGTGAAGTGTTTCAGATACGTTTGATCCGGTTGTGTATAATATTGGCATTCACGATTGTTAAGAAAATAGCCGTTGAACATGTGTTTGTACTGTAATAACGAAACATAACTTAGCAAACGTAGGTTCTATGCGTACACGACTTGCATTGATAGTTAGGCACTTCAAGTACGCTATGAAAAGTATATCCTATTTATCACAAATAGTTTAGTACTCTTATTTTGCGTCTAACGCCACTATCTCAGAGGAAATCATCAGGTAATAAAATGTTAACTACATCACTCTTCTTGTGTTATCATTTCCTATCAATAGGCTCTTACATGATCACATGAACACTCAGATTTATGTATTAGTTGACCATGTCACTAAACTTCATTGATTATTTTGTCGTCATAAAACACTGGAGTTTGTCACATAGGCTTTTGTTGCGCATATCGCCTGTTTACGGTTTACCAGCGGAAGCAATTACTCAAAAGGGATAACAGTACCCTGTCAAGCTCAAATTCAATCACGTACAAATACGTCATTTTACGAATATTAGGTCTTCTACACTGGGATCACTTTTCAACTCGAGAAACAACAAGGATTACTGATGTATGAATGGAGTGAAAACTTTTCAAAATACTTATTTCAATAAATACATTCACAATGCCACAAATATTTCATCATTCAAAAACACATTATCCGTTTAAATTTCATTAGGATATCTAAATGTACTGAACCTCGCCTAGATTACTGGCTTGCTTATTTTCTGGCCTGTCCCAAGCTCGGGTAAAGGGGAAGGTTTGTGGAGTAGTGCTAGCAACTCCACCCTCGTAAAACAACCAAATCTCTACAGGAACTTCAACGAATAAATATATTATAATTTCTAAAAACATAAAGAATAACCTTATTTCTTGCTGGAATCGGCGAAGCGAAATGGCGCAGGCTGGTGAAAGCCTTCGGGAAGCGAGTCAGCCGATGTGCCTTCTTTCGATGAAAGCAAAAGTAAGGATGGGTACCTGGAATGTCCGTACAATGTGCGAAACTGGAAAGGCTGCTCAAACAGCCGCTGAAATGAGAAGGTACAGAATAGAAGTGTTGGGAATCTGCGAAAGCAGATGGAAGGGAGCTGGAAGGTGCCAACTACCTACTGGAGAGACAATAATATTTTCCGGCCACCCAGAGGACAATCATGAGCACACCGAGAGAGTGGCCATCATGATGTCACCAACATCAGCCAAAGCTCTCATGCAGTGGAAACCAATCTCCAGGTTCAACTCAAAAGGAAGGAAAGTTACAGTCATTCAATGTTATGCGCCTACACACGTCTCAGAACAAGAGAAGAGGGAGGCGTTCTACAGACGACTACAAGCCATAATGGACAACGTCCCAAATGGTGATATCAAAATCCCGATGGGCGACATGAATGCGAAGCTGGAAGGAAACAACACAGAAAAAGAACTCACCAGGGGCCGAATGGCCCTCGGCGAAATGAACGATAATGGTGAAATCTTCTTAGACTTCTGCACCTTCAATGATTTGGTGATTGGTGGCAGCGTTTTCAAACACAATGTGTCAATGTAGTTGAAGATTGAACGATCAATTCATGGTTGTTTGCTCAAAACCAACTTCCACAATTTTCGCGGAGGCATCAATACGACAGTCATCGTCTCATCGGTCGCTGTTCAGAAAGAAGTCAGTAGAAAACCGTCAGAAGTAATATTGTGATTTATTATTGTAATATTTGTTCACAGATCTTAGTGGAAACATTGTTTATATGTTGGTGTT
This sequence comes from Trichobilharzia regenti, assembly GCA_944472135.2. Classification (NCBI taxonomy): domain Eukaryota; kingdom Metazoa; phylum Platyhelminthes; class Trematoda; order Strigeidida; family Schistosomatidae; genus Trichobilharzia; species Trichobilharzia regenti. Next base: position 133,080,442 of record OX235262.1, on the reverse strand, counting down.
ACAATAGAGAATTCTCGAGTCGCCAATTGGTGTTTTGGCTTTTGCGTCCGTTATTACTAAGCGTTTCTGAGAAACTTCAAGGAACAGCATGAGCCCGAGCGTAGCAAGAGCTGGGCATTAACGGTTTACGAGGCGTAGCTGACACAAGGATATAGACAAGACGACATGGATTTCACCAGATGGAAACACCAAGAATCAAATAGACTTCATCTCAATTTCAAGAAAGCGGAGACGGAGCCTACTGGACGCAAGGTCAAGGAGAGGAGCTGATGTGGGTTCAGACCACTACCTAGTAGAAGGGACTTTCAAGGTGAAACTATAGGCCTCGAGGATAGCTGGAGGTACGTCACAATGAAAGCTCAACACTCAATTACTGAAGGACACAACCACAAAGGACACTTTCACTGCAACTGTCAGGGCAAAGCAGGAAACACTACGTGACATCACTGAAGACTCATGCGTGGAAGACCATTAGAAGTCTCTGAAGGCGATTCTCAGCGAAACGTGTTCAACGGTTCTAGGAAGAAAGAAGAGACAAAACAAGGAATGGCTTTCAACGGACACTTGGAAACTAATAGAAGAGAGGAGAATGGCGAAAGAGAAAATGATTCAATGCAAGGACGGACAGGAGAAGGAAACGCTGAGCTCAACTTACACAACACTGGACAAAGAAATGAAGAGGAGTGCTAGGAAGGACAAAAGACGATTCTACGACAACCTCGCCACTGAAGCTGAAAAGGCAGCAGGCAAAAAGGACCTGAGGACACTATATCAGATAACCAAATCTCTATCCGAGAAGAGATCAACACAAGCGAAACCTATAAAGGACAGCCAAGGGAACCCAATTACCAAGAAAGCAAAACAGATTAGACAATACGCGGACCACTTCAAAGGACTCTTGAACCGACCATCACCTGCAACCCGTCCAGAAACACCAACATTAGTGCGCACACAACTGCAAGTTGACACCTATCCTCCAATGAGAGCTGAAGTCTTGAATGCAATCAAGCTTCTGAAAGCTAGTAAAGCAGCTGGACCAGATGGAATACCCCCTGAAGCACTGAAAGTGGACCCAGAGACTACAGTAGACATGCTGACTCCATTATTGCAAAAGGTCTGGAAGGAGGGAAAGGTGCCTACTGACTGGAAGAAAGGTTACCTCGTGAAACTACCAAAGAAGGGCGACTTGAGACTCCGCGAGAACTGGCGAGGAATCATGCTCCTGTCGTCGCCAAGTAAAATCCTGAGTCGCATCATCCTCGAGAGAATAGGAGATGCGTTGGATACAGTACTCCACCACCAACAGGAACAAGCTGGATTCAGGAAAGGCAAATCATGTACTGACCAAATTGCAACTCTACGCATCATCATCACAGAACAATGCACGGAATGGAAATCAAACCTCTACCTCAAATTTATAGACTTCGAGAGGGCCTTCGACAGCGTTGATCGTGAAGTAATTTGCAAACTACTTGAGTACTACGGCGTACCCTTGGCACCATTTGATGCAGTAAAACAACTTAACATGACCTCATCTAGTTTTCGTATCCACGATCAAATTTCTTCCCTGTTATAAAACTACGATAAGACTGCTGAAAAAATGGAATAAATATATCACTGATCTCAACGTAATACATCAATAATCTTTAAGCCAAGAGTGCTGTTCACAACAAAGTTATATAGGAGAATTGACTTCAAGCTTTATTTTTCCCAGATATCTGCATTACATTCATCTGATGTCTGGGTTTTTTGTTAATTCGAAGACAATATTTCTATATCTCTTTATGTGCTACACAAACAGTTTTTATATCAGACTGTTCCGGCTGACTCTAATGTCAGAAAGAACAACCAAACTGTAAATTCATCATACATCAAATTATGTGTAATTTATATAATAAATTATCCATGCCTGTAAAATTGGTATGCTTCTGCATAAACAAGAAGAAATATACAATTGGTGGATGGTGGCTAGCAGTGGAATCCAGGATGCGCATTTCGTCCTATTTGGGACTCGTCAGCTGGATGTACCTGCATTTCTCAGTGAGTGAGGATGTTCCTACTGAGGCTCGAACCCAGTACCCACAGTTTCAAACGCCAAAGCGTTATCCACTAGACCACTTGGGCCACGAGAGCCACCTCTTGCGCGACGGGTCATATTAATTATTGAATTGAATTTTTGATTTTCCCGTCGATTGATTGGACCCAATCAATCGACGGGAAAATCAAAAATTCAATTCAATAAGAAGAAATATATATTGTTATTATTACCCCAAATATTCATCAACCTTATTCAACAGCTGTACGACAACGGCACATGTCAAGTGACCCACAACGGAAAACTCAGCAAGGCGTCAGAGAAGGGTGCTTGCTTATTATCACCAATGATATTCCTAATTGAGTCAGACAGTGAGTGGGAAACGAGAAGACAGGAATACCCTGGACCGACGTGAAAAACCCAGAAGACCTGGATTTCGCGTGTGGACGATTTATGTTTGATGTCACACAAAACCGAAGAGTTACAAGCAAAAACCGACAAACTGGTCGAAGAAGCAGCAAAGACAAGACTCCATGTGAACATAGACAAGACAGAGGCTATGAAAATAACCAACTAACAAAAACAACATCCAGAGTCAATCACCATCATCGGGAGGGATTTGAAAGAGGTTACCTCACTCGCTTATCTAGGGAGCATTGTCTCAGCTACAGGAGAAATGGACGAGGATGCCAAATCGAGCGAGAATCGGGAAGGAGATTATCACACTCCTCAACCTGAAATCAATCTAGAAATCTCCCTCACTCAGCATCACTAACAAAATTCGGATTTTCAATACAAACGTAAAGTCATTTCTTCTATACGGATCAGAAACTCGGCAGGTGGGTCACAAAGAATATTTCCAACAGCCTGTTGCAGATCTTTATCAACAACTGTCTTCACTGGATCTATACTGAAGATCAGATGGCTGGAAAGAATCACCAACAAGAAACTATGGTAACAAACAGAACGAGAACCAATCGCCAACCAACAAGTATGCAGGAGAAAGTGGAGGTGGATTGGACACTATCTGAGGAGACCTCTGGGTGACACCGCGCATCAAGCCCTTGATTGGAACCCAAAAGAGAAGCAGCGCAGGGGACGTCCAAGGGTGACATAGAGGAGATCGTGTGAAGAGGAGTTGAAAGAGTATGGACTAACATGGATGCAGGTGAAAAGTACACCATAAGACAGAAGCAAATGGCGATGTGCGGTTGAAGCCCTATGTTCCACTAGGAACCCAACAAAGCAATAATAATAAATGTACTGCCGAAGTGGAGGCCACAATGTGGAAATTGAAAATGACGAAAATTCAGTCAGGAAATGATCACTTCAATAAAAGGCTTAAAACACAGTACCTACCAATTAAATGACTGTCTCTTCACCATTTATCTGATGGAATAACCAACTCAGTTTTCCTTCTGACTGTGAATTTTTGTAAGTATCAGGAAATCATTATCATCCAGATATTCAACGCCCTTCCTCATCATTTACGCAAAACATGTTCCAACAATGGGAATTCTTGGGTATCTACTATCATAATTGACATTTTACAACGAATTGTGACATTTCGTCTGCACTTCAGTGTGTCAATTCGATGAAACGGTAACACCCTGGAAACGATTATTTGTGGTAATTGACAATTTCTATCTCTGTATTGATGAAACATACATGATGTTCTTCTGGAAGTAGTCATTCATACCATGACTTTGAGTGAGTCGACGAATGAATATTTGGAAAAAATGTTTGTGGCATACTGCAGCAGAAATTTAGAAAATAAAAAAATAATTAAAAATGAAGCATTCAGCCAGGGCCTTGCACATAAAGTAGGGACGGTGATGATTGCTAGTCAGCGGATATGATGATGGGGACATATGTGAACCACCCTTATCTGTGGAACAGCACTGTTGCTAAGGCTCCTGAGTTCGAATGGCTTCTGCAAAATGAGAATAAATAAAACAGTAAAAATAAAAATAATAAAAAAGAAATAGAAGTTGAAAATTATTAAGGCCGAAGTTTAAATACAAACTCCCGAATGAAAGTAAATGGTATGAGTTCGCTACTTCAGAAGGACACCTAACTGTATGCTTCGGAAAAACAGATATTATTAGGCCCACGCCTTTCTTTTACATAGCTCAAGCACTCTGACTTTTGTGTTTAACTCCTTTTCAACCTACATAAGTATCCAATATCCAATATCGTTTTTACGGGCTAGTATAAACCAATTTAATTTCTTTGTGCTCGCTTCTTGATTGTGAGGTATAGGTTCCTGATCTTCGGTAAACTTCTGCGTAGCTTTAGTTGACTCCGAAGGGAGTAGTGCTGGGATTAATTATATGTGGTTTGTAGTATGAGGTATGTTAAGACTGTTACTACTATGATTGGAGTTGATCCTTTCGCCAGTTAGTCCTTCGGTATCGTCGACAAGAGAAAAGAGATAGTAATAATAATAATAGTAATTATAATATTAATAAGTTGTCAGGAGAGTAAGACGGGAGAGAATGTAAAGAAGTAAAATGACGAGTTTAATTATCTACCCTGATTGGTAAATGCGATTTTAAGGAGATAGGCCATTTGGATGCAGTCCTTGTATCGCTGCATGGTTGTCCAGCCTTCGCTTAAAGGCGTCCAAAGACGGTGCCATAGCTACATCTGCCGGTAAGGAATTCCAGGGACGACAAACCCGCAGTGAAAAGAAGTGGGAGCGCACCCGGGTCCTTGCCCTCTGGTGAGCTATCCTTCTGGGATTTCCACGTGGAAGCCTATACCTACTCAATGGCAGAACACCTTTGTTTGGGTGATTCTGGTCATTTGTTATTTTGTAGGCAGTAATCAAATCCCCCCTAAGCCGACGGTAACTAAGTGTGAACAGGCCTAATTTCTTCAGCCTTTCATCATATGGTTTGTTTCGGAGACCAACCACTCCTTTTGTTGCCCGTCGTTGGACTCTTTCCAAGAGGTTGGCATCTCTTCTCAGCATTGGGGGTGCAATAATATTATGCACCTCAAGGTGTGGCCTGACGTATGTTTTGTACAACATTAGAAAGAGCTCAGGAGTGAGTGCACCTAACTGTCTATGCGTAAAGTGTATGACCGCATATGCCCTCGCTACATCCCCTGTGTAATTTACGCTTGTGTCCATTTTTTCCGTTAGAACTAGACCTAAGTCGCGTTCCGACGTTGTGCAGGACAAGCTTTCATTGCACAGGGTGTAACTTGCATTCTGCAGTCTACAGGTGCGCAACTTCACTACTTTGCACTTTTTCAAGTTGAAAGTCATGCCACTGGCCACCGCCCAGTCTTCCAGAAGGTTTAGGTCTTCCTGTAGCCTATCTGAGTCCTCCGGACACTTTATCGCCCTCCATATTTTTACGTCGTCAGCGTACAGGAGAGTCGGGCAGCTCAGACGGCGTGGTAGATCATTGATGAAAATCAAAAACATCAGTGGTCCTAGGATAGAACCCTGCGACACTCCTGATGACGATCTGTGCCAAGATGATCGGACTCGGTTAACCTTAGTGCAAAATTGCCTGTCGGCTAGGTAGTCCTTCAACCATGACAGAAGTGGCTCACCTATGCCTGCCTGGCTTATTTTATGTAGGAGAAGGTCATGGTGAACAGTGTCAAATGCCTTCTCAAAGTCTAGGAAGACCACATGGACTGGTACGTTCAAGTCCCAGCATGATGTCCAGTCGTCCCAAGCTGACAGTAGGTTAGTGACGCAGGATCTGCCTTTTCTGAAACCATGTTGGGCTTCATGCAGTATATTAGTCCTATCGAAATATTCCCTGATGTGGTCGTCAATAATACTTTCCAGTACTTTTGATACCACTGGGAGTAGAGCTACTGGTCTATAGCTAGCAGCGTTTTGCCTGTCCCCACCCTTGAAGATTGGAGAAAGGATGGCTCTTTTCCACTCCCTTGGCAGGGTCCCCGAATCCATTGAGTGTTGGAACAAGTCGCACAGGGGTCTACAGAGAGCCTCGGCGCACTGTTTCAGAACAGATGGCCTGATGTCATCACAACCTGGGGACTTCCCAGGTATGAGTCGCTGTAGCTTCCTTAGTACTATTGCGGGGTTTATTTGGGGAGTAGTCGCTAGGTCTTCCTCCTCTGAAATAGTGGTGCCACCATTTTGGTCCGTAACTGTAATATCCACATTGCTGTTTAGCTGTTTAGCGAAGGCTGAACTGAATGTTTCAGCCATCTCCAGACTAGTGAGATATTGACCGTTTGGGCCTACTAAGGCGCATGCCCCTTGGTTTGTCGGTTTTCTTTCCGACATGAATCGGTACAAGTTTTTAGGGTTTGATAGGAGTTTTTTAGCAAGGTTAGCCTGGAATGACCTTCTGTCCCTCCTAACTCTTGCATTACACCGGTTCCTGAGTTCGAGGTATGCATCATGGTCGGTCTGACTCTTAGATACACGCCACGTAAACCAAGCCTCCGCTTTGCTTGCAGAATACGTTGCGTGCCTCTCTTCAACCATGACGTCTTTCTCTTAGGCTGTGTTGTGACTAAAGGGACGGTATCCGAGATTGCTGCATGGATAATCTTTTTTACCACTTCCCAGTGTTCATCCACAGATAGGTCGTCCCATGCTAAGGGCCAGTCTGCGTCGGACAAGAGCCTCCGCATTTCAGCATAGTCAGCCTTGCTGTAGCACAGACATGGTCGCGTAACATCCCATTGCAAACGCTCACGGAGGACAAGATCGAAACCTATGACTGCATGGTCACTGCTTCCCAGAGGAGTCATGATCTGGACCTTTTCGACGAGTAGCTGGTCACTAGTTAGAATATAATCTAGTTTTGATGACTTTCCACTAGGGCCCCACCTAGTGTCGTCTCCAACATTCTCAGTCAGTCCCGTGTTTCGAATAGTTTGCAGTAGGTTTCGGCCAAATTTTCCCTTAGCACACCCGGAGCCAAGGTTCAGTGATGGAGCATTGAAATCTCCAGCTATGGTGATTTGGTCGTAGCCCAAATCTCGTATTCCTGTGATAGTGCTGAGCAGTAGCTGATTGTGCTCTGCCCCACAGGTGGGAGATCGGTAGATGCCACCCAGTAAGTGCTTGGTGTGGCCTACGGTGAAATGACACCATATGGAGTCTGGGAGTTCGATAAGTGGTGGGTCCGTTGCGCGCACACATTTAAGTTGCCTATCAAAGTATATAGCAACTCCCCCTCCTTCCTTATTATCCCTGTCTCTCTGACCAGTACCATATCACCTATACTGATTTCATTGTCGGCGATAGTGGGGTTTAGCCACGTTTCAGTAAGAATGATTATTTTCAGTTGAAGGTGTGCTTGGAGATTTCGGAGTTCACCTACTTTCCCTCTCAGCCCCCTCACATTGCTATATAGGCAACTGACAGTGAGTCTAACAACCTCAGAGTGTTGTGGGGTAGTTGACGTGAAACCGTCTGCTGGTGGGGGACTTGATGTTGGAACTAGTTGGCCGATTCCGATAGAACCGGCCCGTTGTAGTTTTTTTCAATGGATTTAGGCAGGACACTTGGGAGACACAGACTATTATTCTCAGAGCTGCATCGCTCTAGTGTCACCGAAGCTTGGGGTCGTATTAAAGCCTCAGTTTGCTGCCTCCTTATATTTCTGGGTCTGCTTTCACAGCATCGGATGTGTCCTCCAATTTTTCCCTTGGTCTCATACCACCGTTGAAGTGATATGGACAACTGCTCCGGGGAGTTGAATGTGACACACAGCAGCTTTGGAGAGTTAATCAATGTTAGATGAGCGGGACGAGGTAGTCGGAAAATGGAGATGGCTCCAGAAGCGCCAGGGGCCATCTGAGATGACAGCCATCTCCATTGTTGTACGTCGTGCATGTGTTTTTCACAAGCAGTGCCGGTTTCCAGCTCCGGAACACCGTGTACCACCATAGAGGTGGAAGGCATCAGTTCCGGTGACTCCCTCGCCATATTTCTGACGGCCCATGGTCTATCTTGCCGCGCTCTTATGTTAGAACTTCTGTCCAGGGCTAGTACCTGAGCCATTAACAGTACTTTTTCGGCCTCTTCGGCAGAGTCCAGTGTAACCCGTAATGGGGGTGGCTTACCCTGAGGCGTGTGGACACCCCTGTACAGTCTGCACAGTTTTGCTGAACTAATGTTCAGACCTAGTTTGCCGCACAGGTTGGACCACTGTTCCTGATCAAACAGGGCCCGTTGTTCGAGCAAGCTATCCGTGCTCACAGGTACGTTAAAGAGGATGAGAGAGTTAGACCGACTACCCTCAGACTTAGGTTTTGCCTTCGGCTTCTTGCAGTCCTTTGCATCATTAGCAACATTAGGCTTCGTCGGTACCTGGACAGCCTTTTTTGTGTTGCCAGGCTTGCTAGTGGATGCAAGTGGTGCCTTTGTAATTTTGCCTTCCCCTGATGTGGATGGAACCTTGCTAATCTTCACCTTGTGAGAATTGGCATTTCCAGTCAGTAGGGCTGGTGTGTCCTTCTTTAAGTCTTTGACCAGTTTCGGCAGTGCGAGTTTAGCAGGGGGGAGCTGCATGATACTGTGTTGGGGCACAAGAGCGTGTTATTTCTGCTATCCGCAGACACGCTTTGTGGGACTATGCCAGGGCGACAAAGTGGACACACGTACCAAAACCATGGGCATGGGTTATTTCTCATAAACTCATAGTATGCTTTCGGTACTTCTTTGTCACAACGGCAGTGCACCCATCGTTTGCAAAAATTACATTCAAACGCTGAATCAGTTTTAGAAACTGTGATGCTGCACGCCTGGCATTCATCCCCTTTCCTTGATGACGCCTTCGAGGTCTTATGACGTCTTGAACGTTTCCTTTTAGGCTTGATGTGTTTCACACACTGGCCTACAGTTGATGCAGGTGTAGAATTCTGTCCTTCTGGTATTGCCTGTGCCGTTTCAGTACTAGACTGTGGCAATGCAGGCGTTGTATCAGGGCAGACTAAAGCTACACGAGTCTTTAGGATCGGTATGCGGGAAGGGGTTGAAATCCCTGGATTTTTTCCTTCCCTGGCTGAAGCCCTTGTGACTACAGAGTACGGTATTCTAGTGGCTTTTTTAAGGCTGCTTTCAACAACCATATTAACAATCACTATAAATTATGCTATGTACGTCTAAGAGAGCAACAGTTTCTAACCAAAAGAGCAAGAATAAGACTGAAAAAGTATAAGGCAAGGAAAAGAAAAGGTTTTCGACTTTACCTAGTACTTTCTGAATGATCGGCTTCACGGCAATCACGTGGTAGACCAACAAGTCTTGTTTCTCTGAACGAGTGAGGAAGATGCTGCTACAAAAGTAGCACCTGAAGCTTTGGCAGTAGTTCGAGACAGCTGGACTTACCACACAGAGATTTACTATGTAAGTAATGGTTGAATTAAATTCACCGGCTAGGAAGATCAGGTTTCCCAAACGGATAATTCACAGAATTGGTATTTTCCGGTTGGAGAGGAAAAAGCACGTCGTATTCAAGGAGCGCGCGTAAGTAGGTGAAATTATCACCTGTCTTTTACTTTAAACTAGTTGTTCGCAGAAAAGACTGTAGAATATCGAGGAAATAATATTTCTTGAAAAAAACAATAAAAAATGATGAACTCCATGCCTGTTATATATCTTGAATTAACACCTTTTATATACTTCTGCACCTCTCTGCCGGTTTTCTTGTGTCTTCTCTTTTCAAAGATACTGCTTTCAACGAAGGTACTGATACAGCGCTGCTATTCTCCACTTCTTCGTGATATTGCTAGCTCATCTGGTGAATAACGGGATCACCCATATTATAAAATCTGCTGACAAGTTCGAAGTCGGTCTTATAAACAACTAAAAGTGTCACAAATATAGTGTACTTACAGGTGAATTTAAAGTTTAATAGACTTTGAAACACTTGATGAATCATTTACTGATATTTATTGTTTATTCTGCATCTCTTATTTATCACGTCGACACCTGTACAGAAATGCTACTTACCTCCCTCAACTAACGCAATCACTTATAATTTCCGCATGAAATTGACATGTAGTTTTTTTCAATCACAGTTAAGATTTGAAGCTATATCTATTTCCCTATTTGCACACTTCATTTTAAATGTTTCTCTCACATTTACCAGCATTCAACTTATTTCTAAATTAACAAATCATATTATATATTCTATAAGCTTTAATAAGTGTACGTACGTTCATGCCTGTAAAAATGGCTGGTTTCTGTTCCAGAAATAAATATTATTATCACTTTTTTGTCTGCTTCCATGTTGCTGCGTCCCTTTCTTCACCCAGGCATTATCCAACGTCACCAAAGAATCCGAATTACGTTGATAATCCGTGTTCAAAGAGATTCTGGCTGCAGACCCAGTAAGTAATCATTGAAGTGACAGAAGGCGCTCCAGAAAACGAATGTAAACTGTCCAAGAAGGAGATCCATAAAACAAATAAAGGCTTTCAAGGAACTTATCGCTAAGTTCCTATTGTTACGAAGACGCTCCGCAACGGTATAATACTATGCACTTTCTTCGACTTTAACTCCAAAACACCAGTATTGTAAGGAGGAAGTTATATTGTTTGGCAATTAAAGTGAAGAGCAGTAAAAGTCTGTAAACAAATATTTTATATAAAATTATGAAGTGCTTTATTCGTTTTCGGTCTTCCTCTTCGAACTTGCACTCGATCAAACCATTTGCGCCTTCGAGTTGCCCACCAATGGCCACAAGTTCCAAAAGCAAACGTTTAAAGTTCATGTCCATTGTCAAGCGTTGTAGTGGAATTTGCACAGAACCACAGCAAGAGTGAAGTTGAACAGGACTTGAAGCCACTTGCTAAAATGTTCCACATAATCCATCGACCCGTTCTCTCATAATAACTCAACATCCTCAAAAAGTCCCATGTCACCATATCAGGACGTCGTATAACATGCTATGCGAGCAGTAACCCTGACCTGAAACAGTTTACAAATAGTTTTCTACATGTTAATCAACTTACTTGTACAGAACACTATGCAGTGACAAGCAACGGCTGACTTGCGCTCAGCAACACACGTCTGCCCGACAATAACCGATACTAGTCCACATCAAGTAGAATCAACCTCTGGTGTTACTTGCAATAAAAATGCTCACAAAATTATACAAATACATCACTAATTTCAAATTAATACCAATTTAGACATAAATCAAAAATAAGATTCGACGCCGTACACACCAAAGTTGGATGTGGAAATAACTTCAAGCCTTATTTTTTCTCAAGTATTCGTAATCCATCCAACATGTGCTTGAGTTACTTTTTTTAATGTGAGGACAATATTTCTACATTTCTTTATGTGCTCCACTGAGTGGATAGCAGGCAGATTGTTCCCACAAATCAAAGGCAAATTACGGTGATAGTGTATTTCACCATAAACCAAATTTATGTAGTTTAAACCGTACTTATCTATGCCTAAAAAACTGGTGTGTCCTACATAGATAGGTGTCAATGGCGAGATGTAACCACACTGGACTGAACGCTGTCCATAAAAGACCCCCGGCAACAAAGTGAAATAACCATCGCGAAAAATCAGAACACAGAGTGATGACTCGAGAATCCTTTATTCTTCAACGAATATCGAACCAATTATAAGGTCATTGTAAACAAAGGCTAAGATTATGTGTCATAACAATAAAAATAATATATTCCCATGTTTGTACACGAGGGACGCCAGTTTACAGGCAACATCAATTCGATAATTTAGACACACGATTAGTAGGCTTTGTTGGTAATGATAATATAATAAGGTTCATATTGGTTCCTACATATGGTATTTCTCCGTCTTCTAACAAACAGCATACGATGGAACGATGACCGCAGAATCGGTGACTTCCACCAAAATATGGAGTTGGTTTTGAGTAAGCAACCATGAATCGGTCGTTCATTTTTCAGCTACGCAGAGAATGGGAATAGGTATAAGAAAAATACACCAAACAGATATCAACACTTCATTCGTATTCTCGCAACAAATTACTTAATACTCATACCGATTATACGTTGCACAACAATATCGCCCCTACCAGCCTCATCGAGGAGGATTTTTACCAGCATCAGTTAATGGAAATACCTGAGAACATGGATATGGCATGCATGACATCGGAACAGTTCCTTACTGGCATTAAGAACAGTCTACATCTAAGAAGACATATTCTCCAGAAGATGGCTGATACAGTGTCGGCACCGAACAGGAACACTAATATCTCTAAAATTCTAACTAAGTGGTGTCTCTCACTGCATACCCTATTCAAACAATAGACGGCAGAGGGAGTGAATCGGCAATTCGCTTTGAGAACTCTCGGTTTAGAATGCGGTCTTCACCGCTCTACGCGTTGAGACAGATTGAAAATTGTACCACTCTGGAAAAGATGTCTTAGGTTAAATACTATTTTCTACAAGAGGCGAACATATTCTCTTGCACTCCTCCAGGCCAATAACTAAATCTGCCGCTGTCATCAGTTACAGTCTCAGAAATCATGACAACCTAGTTGATATACAGCATTGCCAGATTCAGATGCGGTACAACTTCGTCTTAAATAAGATTTCAGGCGTTTGGAATAGACTGCCAGCTGATGGGCATGATGCATTCACACTTCCAGCGTTCATCTCTTTAGTCAAGAGATGATAGTGCACTCCTGCGACTGACTCCCGGATCCTCTTTTCACCCTACATATATATTTTAACTTAATCAAACGTATAAGATACAATGTTTATATTATTTGAAGAAAATGATAAACATTTCAACACAGGCCGCTAACGTTAGTCCACAAACAATATAAAAGTTTACAGGACCGGATTAGTTAGTTAGTATGCAAAGTGGGGCGAAAACCCAAAGTTCGTTCCGTTTCATGCTGATAGTTATGGTAAACCAGTGAGCAACATATATTTGTGTACGTGCTACGTCGCCAAGTAATTGAAAGCTTTTCAGGAAGAGAAGAGTTTCCTGAGAAACTTCAGGATGGTATAAAGTACAATTGTGTATAATACACCATTGAAAGGACATTTACTAGATGTATGCTTCGTGCGGCGCGTGGAAGAAGAATTCAATTAGATAAAAATAAATTCGTATTTTTATTAGTTAAGTTGTTGTCTCATGAATCAAACGATCGTCAGCACTGGACATAGAATAAGTTCCGAGATCTACATGACATTTAGGCGTTTATTCTCCGGCGATGAACTCCTCTAACTACTTCAAAATGGTCGACAGAAAACCAACCAGAAAGTGGCTTTGAAGAATGAGCACATTAGTAGTCCAGTTGCGCTGTAGCGTCACACTTCTGCAATTATTTGTGGTCATATTCGTCTGACTATATATCATTGAAAGACCATTTACAAGATAGATAAGGTGAAAGGATGGAAAGACATGGAAATGATAGTAAAAATCTGCAATGTTTCATGCTAAACACATTGATCTTACAATGGGAAACTATGACACTTTTGATGACAATGTAGTTATTCCCAAACATTTAGTTGTTGTTATGCCTTTTTCTTCATCAGGGCACCTCGACTTCAAGAAAACGGAGATTGTGAATGAATGGAGTAAGATTCAGCTTGATTACAGACCTAGGCAGTTAAGATAAAATAGAGTATAATAGTAATTCGATAAAAAGATTGTCGCCTATGTGTGGGCGACATTTCAGAGAGAAGTGGCTTGGATGGTTGAAACCCGTAGGATATGCTGACCTGTAAGTTGTCCCACAAATTTCCATAGTGTAGCGTCTATGCAAGAAGCTGAGAAGACATGTAGATGCTATGAGCAAAGGACATTGTAAGCTGCATTTTCTTTATACATTCGCACAGGTGTACTCGTTGGTCATTACAGTTGACTAGGAAATTAATTTTTTCTTAAGACTTATAAATTATAGGAGTTGTCAGTTTTACAACAACTAAGTTGTATTGTACTTAGCAAAGTGAAATGAGTAGTGGAACAATTAGGGATAAAATTATGCAGAATGATGTCGAAAAAAGAGCTGGTTAGCAGAACTTTTTGTGTCATGGCGAATCTCATATGTTGTGCGTTATACATTGCAACGTGACCCCTGAACTTAAATTACGGAAATAATGCTACATAGTTTTAACATTATGAATTGTAAAATTTAGGTGAAAATCGGTAAATATTGACTGAATATGGTTTTTTTCAACAAAAAATTGCACGGGATGTTGTACTAATTACATATGTATAGATATTAAACATTAAAAGGTGTGACTGCCAATATAATTGTTTCTGTAAACAATTACAATGGCTTGACTACCTGTGGATTACAGTGGGTTGATCAAACCGTTGCTGTATAGGTAGAGATTAAAACGTTTGAAAATGTAAAAGGTGTAGGAGCTTTGATTACTAGCGCAAATTAAGTCATCAACTACTAAGTAGAGTGAAATGAATAAAGGTACAATTAGGGGTAAATGTAAGTTCAATGAACTCGAGTGAAAAGGTTGGTTGGCTGGATTCATTATTGCTTAGTCTTCATGACCATTTTTATATGGTATGCTTTAGGTACCACAAGGTACCAGTCTGCCTGTATTATGAAAAATCTATTGCAAACCACTTTAGGATTAAACGCCTAGGATAATTATAGACACTTTTATGACTCTGTAAACCTGTTTGTTGAAATATTGATAGAATTTCTAATAAGCGGAAACACCGAATCTTAGTTCAAGGAACGAGTGGAAAACTGGGTGAGTGTTATTGCATTTTAGATAAGATACGATGGCTGGGACAAGTGAATTATTTAAAACTGGGGTCAGTTGTAATAAAACTAGCTGAACAGCCTGTATTGGTGAAGTATGGATAAGTAAACCGACGCACTTTTTTGATGGAGATTCACTAAGGGTGCGTTGGAATTCAATGGAGATGAGTGATGAAGTTACAGTATTGGCAGTTACAAATTCCCAGTTTTTGTACTTTGTGGTCGCAGGAAAATGTCAAATTATCAAATCAAAATTATTACTTCTCACATTTCCCAGGTGGAATCAGACGTGCTTATCATGCGTTCGAATATATACAGGTGCATTATGATGTAGGCACATCTTGTGAACTCGTCAATAGTTTTTATCTCCTAGAAACTTTTCACTTTTCAAAATAACTTCAGAGTCGTCGACAGTCTGATAATGTGTATTGCACACTGTGTATGTGCGTTGCTGACCAGTAGATAATCTCTGCCCTCATTCGACATACAATATTTCATGACACAGTATTGTGTGAAATGCCCAAATATATTATGGCGAATTGTATCCTGGTATATACGAATGTGCATCGTCTCAATGAATCAAGACATTACGGATGCTACCACTGCCATCTCGATGAGCCTTGCTTGTTCTCATGGAGACAACAGCCAAATTCAATATTCGTGAGGATACACAGGAAATTTCGCACAGGCCCGTTTGTTGTGCTTAATTTGCGAGGACACTCAGAGATGCACTCATCAATGAAGTTATTTAATTATAATCGTAGTAATAATGGCAACAGTGATAAAAATAGTTTTTGTTGGTAGTGGTGGTAGTAGTAGTATTATCAGTAGTGATGACTGGGAAGTTGGAAAATGGCCACATTTGATACTTCAATACTTACGCAATGACAATCAAAACGGCCGACAAAGTCATAGAAGGTGAACACTTTCATATGTGGCTCTAGCTAAAATGTATTGCGAAAACAATGTCAGCGTGGATAAGCGAATGTAAACATGCATGGTGTCTGAACATTTTCTTTAGCTTACATCCGTGCACGATCGCTTTCTGTTTGAAGTATGCACGTATGAGTGGTGAAGAAAGTGTTGCCCATAATTGGCATGTGCGGTGCACACACGGTTCATAAGCCAGCAGCTTGTTTTCGTGTGACCGACGGTCAGCGTCCACCCATGTAATTGTGTACATTCGATAACGGCAATAATGAAGAAATCACGAGTAGGTGAGCGATATTTGGGTTTGGAAAAGGGAGCGAGAGGTAGTGACAGCTGTACTGTGCAAAGTAGCTTATACATTCCAAAGTGATGACTTAGGGAACTTGGAGAATGTAGTGCCGAAGGAATTAGATAAAATGACTGCATGGTCGTCCTTATGAAATCTCCAATTTAATCTGAACAAATGTTGCTGGATCTGCTTCGGCGCACCCTCAATTGACCTGAAATTAACGCTTCAATGCGCTAACCTTACCAGACTCCGAAGTGTCGTTGACTTAGGCCTTAGGTACTCTAGTGACCTGACATTCTCTGAGCAAGTAGCATCACAGACTAGAAAGTCGAGGATGCTCTTAGGATGCATACTCAGAACTTTCACGACAATGAAGCCAAGCTTATTCTGTGCAAGACATGTGTCAGACCACTACTAGAATACTGTCAATTTGTTATAAGCAGCACTCGCACACGTGATAAGCTAAGGATGGAAAGTACCCAACGATATTTTACCTCAAAACTGCTTGGCTACGATTGTAAGAAAGACCACATTTCACGCTGCATGATCCTAAAACTTGAGCCACCTTGAATAAGACGACTTGTTATAAACCTAATATTCTTCTTTAAGGTCCTTCACAAAATATCATTCACAGGTAACAGGGACATACAATTCGCATGGGAAGGTTCTTACGATCTGCGTAACCAAACTTCCACAGTAACAACTCATTCTTTTAGGTCAACACTCCGTGAAAACGTCTTCACAGTCATGTATTCTAAAATATGGAATAGCCTACCCCTAGATGTCAGAACTTGCTCTTCGGTTACAAGCTTCAAACGCTCTCTATACAGACTGTTTCACTCTACTGATTATATTGATAAATAAATATATTAATAAACTATTTACTCCCGGAACGAATCAACTACTAATCTACTACAGCACCTAAAAGACGCACTTCAACAACCTTAGCAATCTAAAAACTATAAGTAAACTAGCAGCATGGATGCATAAAGACTTAGTACGGAGCATACAGGAATAGTTTACCCTTAGAAATAGGACCTGTCACTCTATTGTAACCTTCAAACGCTTGCTATATAAACTGTTTTGTCCCAATGATTATCCCTACCAGAACCCATCACTTATTTCTAAAACGCATCAGTCATTAGAACACTAAAATGCTCAGACTCATCAATACACATTATGACACTAAATAAACTGTAAGACTTCGCATAAATACGTGAAAACACAACTATAATATAGGTAAATGTTTAGTAATGTATAATATACAATTGACGTAAACATTTATAAATGCATGAAATATTAAATGTCCTTTTCATGTTCACATACTTTTTCTTTCTGGTATTCTGCTGCTGAGCATAATGTTTTTTAATGCGAAGACAATATTTCTATATCTCTTTATGTGCTACACAAACAGACTTTATAGCAGACTGTTCCGACTGACTCTCATGTCAGAGAGAACAACCAAACTGTAAATTAATCATACATCAAATTGCGTAATTTATATAATAACTTATCCATGCCTGTACAATTGGTATGTTCCTGCATAAACAGGAAGAAATATATTATTATTATTATTCATCTTCTGGTCGAGGTCGAACAACCTTGTACCTAAGCTGAAATGAGGATTAATTCCAAACCGTCTCTCTCATAACCACTCAAATTCCATGAACGATCCAATTCTACCATTTGAAGACGCTGGCGAACATGCTGTAAATGAGTATTCATGATCTGAAATGAAGAAGCAACTGGTTTTCAAACAGTTTTCCAACATTTTACTCAACTTACGAATACAGTCCGCCATGCAGACACATATGCAGCAAATGGAGGATTCTGGAATCTTCCTCGGCACCACTTGATGCAGTAAAACAACCCAACATGACCTTATCTAGTTTTCGCATCCACGATCAAATTTCTTTCCTGTTATAAAACTACGATACGACTACTGAAAAAATGGAATAGATATATTACTGATCTCAAAATAATACATCAATAAACTTTAAACCAAGGGTGTTGCTCACAACAAAGTTATATAAGAGAATTGACTTCAAGCTTTATTTTTCCCAGATATCCTTATTAAATTTATTGATGTCTGGGTTTTTTGTTAATTCGAAGACAATATTTCTATATCTCTTTATGTGCTACACAAACAGTTTTTATATCAGACTGTTCCGACTGACTCTCATGTCAGAGAGAACAACCAAACTGTAAATTCATCATACATCGAATTATGTGTAATTTACATAATAACTTATCCATGCCTGTACAATTGATATGTTCCTGCATAGACAGGAAGAAATATATTATTATTATTATGTTTTCAATTTGCTTGTAACCTAGATCAGGTTACATTGACTAAGGAATGATACCGCTATATTAATTTTATCTGCAGTCTGATGTCTGTAAGTCTCCGCTTTGACGACATGGTCACATTCACACACAGGCCGAAGATTGTCTTCAGTAGTAAACGCCGGCCTGCTTACAACTTGAGCTATTAAAAGCTCCCATTTGTATACTGTTTATATTTTCTCTCGTTCGGTTTGTCTGAATCAATTAAGATATGACCTTCAGTGGTATGGACTACTCTCGTGTGCATTTACGTTGCTTTTGAGCTGCTCATTTCCGATTCACTACTAAACTTGAGGAGTGGCCTGATTGTGGGTGGCATCGTGTTTCAACACATGAGAAAGCTGTTCTTCATTTACGTCGTTGAGTCTCAAAATGTACTTCCAAACATCTGACGGTTGTCCTTCAACCATATATCGTGGATTTAACGGAGGAGACAAAGCAGATATATGATAATGGAATGGTATGTGCTTCAGCTCAAAGACCACTGTGTCAAGGAATATACCGTTAATTACTATTTCGATACCGTGATGGCAAGAAAAATATCCAATTATATCCTTATCATAATAAAGTAATATTAATGAGTTCACAAAACGAGGGAGGGTGGCGCCAGCTGATCAGTAGATATGGCGGTGTTCACTAAGGTGAACCGCCCCATTCTGCAGGAACAGCAATATGCATTTTGAAGGCTCGAGATTTTTCTGATTTTTATGAGGGCTTAGATCTTTATCTTGAAAAGGATAATAATGAACGCCTAGACAGATCACGCTTCTACCTTTAAATATATACCATTCGCTCAGCCTATTGTTGAGATGCGACCACGTGAGCTCTGCACAGATTTATGGAGCATCTCATAAATTACCTTGCTATCCATCGTCAGATCTTTAAATACCACTTCACAATATCTTGTCTCACTCATTTTCTAATAACGTCTTTACTCGATCCTTATTATATTCCATTAAACCTAACATTTTATAGCTCTTTATGAATTTGATTCGACTTATTCTATTCCTATTCTCTGGAGGGTACGGTTGTGCACCAAATAGACAAAAAGGCATGAAATAAAAACAACTGGCTTGGAAATAATTGTATTAAAGCCAAAAGTGGACATCATGATAGTACAAAATGTATTGGTTTTATTATACATTGCAAATGAACGCTGTCGGCCTAAGGAATTATTACTTCCCCATTCTGTTTTCTACATAAATGTGTTTATTAATAATATATTTCACTCACTTAATCTATTATACTTTAATGTTTCACCTTAGCACTTTAACGTTTCTAAAACAGCTTCCAATCCCTTGTAAACGTTGTACTTACCTCAATATTGGTTGGTTATCGTATGCCTACAACCACGGGATGAAAATGAAACGAAGTCGATTTTCCCGCCCAACCTGGGGGACAACTGTACAATTCAATAACTACACGGCCTAGTTCAGACAATGAGTGTAATTATATATATATCAAATATTTAACTGTTGAAACATTATTAACTTGTAGACAATCTACGATTTGATAATATATCATACTTGATTGTGCCTGTAAAAAAGGCATGAATTCTCATGTAAATTTATGTTTATATGAAAATAAAGTTATTATTATTATAAAAGATCACGTTGTTTCGTGAGATTTAACAAAGACGCTACCCAGTTCCGTGAGCGATACGGATAACACTTCTTCCCTCTCCAGCTTTAGATTTTTACATCTGGCAACCGACTCTATCTCCTAACTGACCAGTACATTCACATTAGAATCCACTGCCCCAGTCTAGGTTTCTCTCCACAAGGGCCCTCCGGCCGTTGAAATCTCTTGTGTATAGCAAACATTCGAAATTGGTGACATTTTTGCACGTGTTTGCTCTGAAATTTATTTACTGCTTATTGTCATATAATTCTTGAAATTATGGTCCAAATCTCTAAAAAACGTGTTCGTAGAAACACAATTGTTTTAGATAGTGGCTCAAATTCGGTTATAACTGCATTACCGCCTGGTAATACAGTATCAACTACTAGCTCTCAAAATGGTTTGAGTGCAGATCTCACTCCTGTGATACAGGTGAAAGATGTTCTGTTAGAGAACTCTGAGTTCTGTAAACTAAACCTCCTTTTGAAAGATATGCAGAGGCAAGTAAGTGAAATTCAGAAAAAATTAGATCAGTTTGATAGTATGTCACTGCCAATCTCAAATACCACGGAGAGCCGTTCTGATATTGGCCAGGTTAAGTGTTTACTGGATGTAACTCAAAATAAGCTTTTGAATTTAGACCCAATAGCCTGTCTTTTAGAAAGGCATCCTAAAATATCTCCAGACAACCTAAATAAAGCTGAAAATCTGATTGACTGCTTGGCTACGGAGGTGATGAAGCGTATAACCTCTTCTCACCAAGCTATAGTTTACAACGTCCCAGATTCTCTGCCCCTGAAAACTGTAAGACACAAAATCCTGATTTGTTGCGGCATGGCTAGTGTTCCATGTGAATGCAAACGACTTCGTAAAAAGTCTAACCAGGCTAATTGCCCAATCATTTTTAAATTCAGTAATTCCCTTGATGCTAGTAAGTTTACTAAATGTCAGGATCACTTAAGACTGAATAGCAGTTATAAGTCTATAACCGTAGCTCAGGATAAAACACCGTGTCAGCGCAGAATAATGCGTAGTAATAACCTGGTCACCTCCTCTAGCTTTGATTTACCAAATAAGGATCGTGCACAGCAACAGACACCTAGTGCTGAAACTAGCATTCAGCAAACTACACAACAACCACACCTGCCAATGGAACTAGGAACTGATTTAGATACCAGTACCCCTGTAAATAAAGCCTCATCGAAAGATGTTAAAATGACTAGAACTTCTGCAAGTTGTTCTAAGAAATTTCCCCCCAAACGTAGTAACCTCACCACGATGAACAAATTTCGCAGGGTTGAGACTAATGATGGGGAAGAATACTTTGTATTCAATAAGCCTGCTGAGAGTAAGAATGCCAACAAACCATCACTTGTTACGAAAAACTCCTCTCGAAACATAAGTATATCTGGAGGTGTTCCGCATGCTCCACCTTATAGAAAGTCAGGCTCCAAGACTCCTAAAGTCTTGCAGCCAAAGCACCTTCCTTCACAATTCCCTTTAAGTTATAAAAACAACCCGAAGGTGTATACCGGTATGACGAATAGCAGTTGGATGGGTAGACCTTTGATGCTATGCCTTTTAACCGTCAACCTAGGCCCAACCTGTACTACCCTTATATCCAGGAACACATGGTAAATTTTCCAGGTGGTACGACCCATGGCACCTAGGACCACCTCATTGCACACCAACCCGATGTACAGACACCCAGTCCGACCTCCTTTTCATTCATAAATTCTTGCGGTGCTGACGCACAAATAGATTTAGGTTATGGTGACATTTTAAGCCAGTTTGTAGTATCCCGTGACTTATTCACGATATTGCTAATTAATGCACGTTCCTTAATCAATAAGATATCTGAACTAAGGACATTATTATTAGTCGCCAAGCCTACTGTAGCTCTGATTACTGAGTCATGGTGCTCATCCTCTGTACTTGATGTGCATATAGGTATCGATGATTACACTGTACACCGTGCAAACAGAGATTGCAAGCGTGGTGGAGGATGTCTCATATATATACATAGCTCATTTGTAGTCAGTAAGGTGGAAGATGAAACAATGAATAATGTACCTGACTCACTCTGGGTTGTCTTACATGGAGATAAGTACAAACTTCTCATAGGCTGTGTTTATCGAGCACCAAGCGCAACAAAAGAAACTGATGCGTTATTAGCTAAATCGTTTGCACACGCATCCTCGTTTAGTGCTAATTACAAAATAATTGCAGGGGACTTCAATCTTCCAGAAGTCAATTGGCTAACTAGTTCCGGCCCCCAACGCTTCGACGAATTACTTGCCACTATCAATTTTTACGTATGGCAACAACACGTCCAGACGCCTACTCGGGGTGACAACATGTTTGACCTTGTGTTTTGTCATGACACAACCCCAGTCTCCACCTGTGCTAGTAACAGATTTTGCAGCAGTGACCATAGGATGGTACTCTGCTCTCTGCCTTTCTTACCACAAAATACAGGGGACAAACAAGACTCAGGGAGCATCATATGCCGTAGTTACAAACATACAAACTGATAATTACTACAAAAACTCATTCGACACCGTCAATGGGATAACGTTTTTACCACTGACTCCCTGGAGGCTGTAGTGTGCCTATTTTACAGGAATGTTACCCTTTGTCTAGATACTATTGCTCCAAAGAAAATAGTGAAACTAAGTATACAGAAAAGTTAACACACCTCAAACCTACTCACAGCGCGATCTCACACATTATTGATCACCTCCGCCTTCCAGTTAAAGGCATCCTGTTGACACATCGTCTTGCAACACAATGGCCACTTGCTAGAATGGCTCTTGCAGAATGCAACGTGAACATAGGAGCACCTCATGATACCCCACGCAAATCCTCTTATCTACTCACTACCAATTACCACTGAAATCGCTTGTCACTCATTCTGCCACAGTTCTAGTAACGGTGACGTATGAGAGCCTCAGTGGTTTACACTCTTTCTCCCCGGCGTGTCGGACCGCAGCTAATCATTATTTCCGTATGCATTCCATTCTCAGCAATAGCCTATCCTCCTCGGCGTATACGACCCATGTGCTGTCTCTAACATCAATCAATTCATTCATGGATGAAGAAGACTCGAAACAACTTCAGAAGTAATCACGACGAAAATTTTAACAAAATTACGCAATGACAACAAGATACGAAAACAACGAGTAAACACAATGAATCCAAAATCACAAATTGAGAGGATACACCACTCGCATACACAAACTCGCGGATCATGTCTTCATGGAATTCCCTTGAAGAATCGCAGGACTTACACCAGTACGCCTACAACCCTTCTCAGGTTGACGATTGTAATTTGTGCAATTTCCGGACACAGACAAGATTAACCAACAATTACAATAGTTGGAATTCATACAACTATTTAACACAAACATATGTACAATCAACACATCAAATGTTGTGGATTCTGGCACGACAAACTACCCTTGAAGAACTGTAGGACTCACAGCAGTACGCCTACATTCCTTCTCAGGTTGATGATTGTAAGTTGTGGAATGTCCGGACACAAACAGAATTACCAACAGCTAGATGACAGATGATATCAATTCAGTATGTACAATATGAACATATGTACAAAATCACACACCGAGCACATTGGAATGCTTATTGATGCGCTACCTTTTGAAGAATTGTAGGACTTACAGCAGTACCCCCACAACCCTTGTCAGGTTGACGCCCTAGGTTGGAAAATCATTGCAGAGTTCAATTGCTGACTTCCGCCTATCTGCTATATCCTCAAATCTGAACGGTAACACGCTCATGTCATTGTATCGTGGAATATAGATGACGAACAAACACACGACGTATCTGGTCAACCAAGCGTAGGCACAGAGTAATTTACACCAAAGATAATAGCATTCAAATAGTAACTTGAAACTAGAAATGCCTCTATTCATGCAAGTCAATTTAACAGTTACTCTTTTGTTTACACTTGGCTCATTCTCACTAGACTGAGCAATATCTTTCGTCTTTTCAAATGCACCAATACTATCATAGTCATTGTACAAGATACTCGAGTTGAGGGGCATCTTTTCCATTGTGGATGATAACACCAACGACGACTGATTGATACCAGTTGATGAAGTTAGCTGTGGATCAAAAGCTGTGCGTCCTTGGCACAGCGGTTAGGACTCTCACCGACCATGCGCATGGTCCGGGGTTCGAGCCCATGCCGGTGCACAGATGATATTTATGTTTGGCCTGCAAAATTTGGGCTACCGATATCCATGCTGAAAATTCCATACTTGTACCAAAAATACAGTGTGGAATCAAGCTGTAAATCAAAAAAATTGTTGCTCGGCCTTCAGAAATTTGTCTACCTGCAAGACCACCACCAATGCTGTCTTTTACTATCAGCTCAGCACTAGCATCTGATGATAGGTGGGCTGCATGCTGATCACTCACACTGACAATCTCACAAGTATCCATACCTTCTGCAACTGCATCTGCATTTGTTTCTATTTCACGTTCAAGTTGTGCAGAAACTTTGTTCAACTGAGCAGTAGTAGGCATATCCCTCATCTCATCATGATCAACCAAAGACAACTGTGAAGTATCATGATCATTATCACGAATATTCACTTTACCGTCAACTTCATCATTTTCAAACTCTTTAATAACAGAAGTAGACAATCTAGGTTCCTCCTCACAAATCATTAAAGGTTATGTAACTTCACTCTGTCTAGTAATACCTTGTCAACTTCTGGAGTCAGAACTGTACTGTGAAGCAGTAACTCTATTCTGTGACACTCTATTCAACAATGGCTTATCAGTTGCAACTACAAACTTCTTGACCGCACCGTTATCGTCACACAATTCGGAGTCATGATTGGAGTTTACATTTAGCTTATCACTGAACTTGCTCACCGGTTCACAGTTAACTTCTGTATGCACCTCTTGCACACGTGTAAAACAAAACCGTGTTTGTCTTGCATCTTGTAACTCATCTGTTGAGGATGTACTACGAAACCTGTTACACTCACTAGGTCTATATGCATTACTATACATCATGGAGTCTTCTCGATATCCACCTCTCTGAGGCCTATTCGTCATCAATGATTGCGTTTTACCCTCAGACTGCTCTATTCTAGGGGTGAGATTCAATATACTGGCGAACTTGCTCATAGATTGATTGACACTAGTATTTACCAGTTTCAGGATATCATCAAACTTTGGCTCGATACCCTCATCGTCCATACGGGAGCTCATCTTCACCCACTTCCTTTGCAGTCGAGTAGGTAGGCGTCTTGCTATTACTTCTAGCATAAAACTCGAGTTGAGGTCACTCATGCAATTCATCGAAATCAAGGTATTCTTATAAGTCATAAGATTATCTAAAAACTCAGTAAGTGCCTTGGAGTAATCTTGAAGTTGACTGCCGTTACCTTTGACAGCTTCGTATACGTTCCTTACAATCATCGAAGGTCTTCCAAACCTTTGACATAGTATGCTCATGGCCTCGTAGTATCCCTCTTTTGGCTTCATAAACTTACAACACTGTGTAGCTCTTGCGGAAATTCCAGTGCAATACCTCAGCAAATACATTAACTTCATTTCATCATTTAATAAAAAACCACTTAGCATGATTTCAAATTCCCTTACAAACTGTAAATAATCAGCTGGGTTTCCGTCGAAACACCGTGGTTCTAATTAAGGGAGTTTGATGTTCCTGTTATCCCTGAGCGGCGAAACAGTAACATCAACCATGTCATGCTTAACATCAGACACATCGTTACAATTAACAAACAAGTCAACATGACTTACTTTCCTGTTTGCATCCAAGACACTCTGTCCCTTCTTTGACCGAGGCATTGTTCAACTTGAATTCCAAAAAGATTTCAGATATTGCTTGTTCAAAAAGGACTTGACCGGCATCAGGAAAGATGAGCGGTGACTATCCAAAGTGTCACCAACCGTCTGAATCCGCCAGAATCTGTTTCTATCGTCAGAAACTGTCAATCACGTCTCGTAAACCGTTAATGCCCATCTCTCGCTACGCTCGGGCTCACGCTGTTCCTTGAAGTTTCTCAGAAACGCTTAGTAATAACGGACGCAAAAGCCAAAACACCAATTGGCGACTCGAGAATTCTCTATTGTAACACCAACATATAAACAATGTTTCCACTAAGATCTGTGAACAAATATTACAATAATAAATCACAATATTACTTCTGACGGTTTTCTACTGACTTCTTTCTGAACAGCGACCGATGAGACGATGACTGTCGTATTGATGCCTCCGCGAAAATTGTGGAAGTTGGTTTTGAGCAAACAACCATGAATTGATCGTTCAATCTTCAACTACATTGACACTCCTCGGCCCAATAAGGGATCCCTCCCCTTTTTCCATCACGACCAATACACGTTGACTTGGATGTCATTGCGAGAACCTGGGTCATTCTGACAGAGCTGAAATGGAAAACAAACAGAAAAGCCAACACACCACAAGCATGCCCACAAAAAGACTACATTTCACGGTGCATGATCCTAAACCTTGACCCCCTTTGGACAAGGCGACTTATTATAAACCTAATATTCTTCTTTAAGGTCCTTCATAAAATATCATTCACAGGTAACAGGGACATACAATTCGCACAGGAAGGTTCTTACGATCTGCGTAACCAAACTTCCACAGTAACAACTCATTCTTTTAGGTCAACACTCCGTGAAAACGTCTTCACAGTCATGTATTCTAAAATATGGAATAGCCTACCCCTAGATGTCAGAACTTGCTCTTCGGTTACAAGCTTCAAACGCTCTCTATACAGACTGTTTCACTCTACTGATTATATTGATAAATAAATATATTAATAAACTATTTACTCCCGGAACGAATCAACTACTAATCTACTACAGCACCTAAAAGACGCACTTCAACGCCTTTAGCAATCTGAAAACTATAAGTAAACTAGCAGCATGGATGCACAAAGACTTAGTACGGAGCATACAGGAATAGTTTACCCTTAGAAATAGGACCTGTCACTCTATTGTAACCTTCAAACGCTTGCTATATAAACTGTTTTGTCCCAATGATTATCCCTACCAGAACCCATCACTTATTTCTAAAACGCATCAGCCATTAGAACACTAAAACGCTCAGACTCATTAATACACATTATGACACTAAATAAACTGTAAGACTTCGCATAAATACGTGAAAACACAACTATAATATAGGTAAATGTTTAGTAATGTATAATATACAATTGACGTAAACATTTATAAATGCATGAAATATTAAATGTCCTTTTCATGTTCACATACTTTTTCTTTCTGGTATTCTGCTGCTGAGCATAATGTTTTTTAATGCGAAGACAATATTTCTATATCTCTTTATGTGCTACACAAACAGACTTTATAGCAGACTGTTCCGACTGACTCTCATGTCAGAGAGAACAACCAAACTGTAAATTAATCATACATCAAATTGCGTAATTTATATAATAACTTATCCATGCCTGTACAATTGGTATGTTCCTGCATAAACAGGAAGAAATATATTATTATTATTATTCATCTTCTGGTCGAGGTCGAACAACCTTGTACCTAAGCTGAAATGAGGATTAATTCCAAACCGTCTCTCTCATAACCACTCAAATTCCATGAACGATCCAATTCTACCATTTGAAGACGCTGGCGAACATGCTGTAAATGAGTATTCATGATCTGAAATGAAGAAGCAACTGGTTTTCAAACAGTTTTCCAACATTTTACTCAACTTACGAATACAGTCCGCCATGCAGACACAAATGGGGCAAATGGAGAATTCCGGAATCGACCTCGGCATCATTTGAAGCAGTAAAACAACTTAACATGACCTCATCTAGTTTTCGTATCCACGATCAAATTTCTTCCCTGTTATAAAACTACGATAAGACTGCTGAAAAATGGAATAAATATATCTCTGATGTCAAAATAACACATTGTCAGCCACGTCTCGTAAACCGTTAATGCCCATCTCTCGCTACGCTCGGGCTCACGCTGTTCCTTGAAGTTTCTCAGAAACGCTTAGTAATAACGGACGCAAAAGCCAAAACACCAATTGGCGACTCGAGAATTCTCTATTGTAACACCAACATATAAACAATGTTTCCACTAAGATCTGTGAACAAATATTACAATAATAAATCACAATATTACTTCTGACGGTTTTCTACTGACTTCTTTCTGAACAGCGACCGATGAGACGATGACTGTCGTATTGATGCCTCCGCGAAAATTGTGGAAGTTGGTTTTGAGCAAACAACCATGAATTGATCGTTCAATCTTCAACTTCATTGACACCACCTTTTAGAGACTTAATCCTCAAAACGCTCAAAGTCTTGTAACCGAAGCACCTTCCCTCACAATATTCTTCTAGTTATAAAAACTACCCGAAGACTTGTACCGGTATGACAATTAGCATATTGATGTGTAGACCTTATGATGCTATGCTTTTTATTCCACAACCTAAGCTCAACCACTACTAACCGTATGTCCAGGACCACACACTAAATTTTACAGTTGTCCCGAATCACTGGTACGACCCATGGCACCTAGGACCAACTCGTCTCACTCTAACCCCAATGTATGGATACCTAGTCTGAACTCCCTATCACTCATAAACTCTTCCGGTGCTGAAGTACAAATAAAACTGCCAAGCCTGCTGTAGTTCTGATAGCTGAATCATGGTGCTCATCCTATATACTCGATGTGCATATAGGTATAGATGATTACAATGTACACCGTGCAAATAGAGATTGCGAGCGTGTTGGAGGTTGTCTCATACACATATACAAGTCATTCGTAGTCAGTAAGGTGGAAGATGAAATGCTGAATGAGGTTCCTGATTCACTCAGGGTCGTCTTCCATGGAGATAAGTAAAAACCTCTCAAAGACCTTGTATATCGAGCACCATGCTCAACCAGAGAAACTGATGCGTTATTAGACAAATCGTTCGCACACGCCTCCTCGTTTAGTACTAATTACAAAATAATTGCAGGGGACTTCAATCTTCCAGACGTCAACTGTTTAGGTAGTTCCTGCACCAACGCTTCGATGAATTACTTGCCACTATCAATTTTTACGTATAGCAACAACACGTCCAGACGCCTACTCGGGGTGACGACATGTTTGACCTTGTGTTTTGTCATGACACAACCCCAGTCTCCACCTGTGTTAGTAACAGATTTTGCAGCAGTGACCATAGGATGGTACTCTGCTCTCTGCCTTTCTTACCACAAAATACAGGGGACAAACAAGACTCAGGGAGCATCATATGCCGTAGTTACAAACATACAAACTGATAATTACTACAAAAACTCATTCGACACCGTCAATGGGATAACGTTTTTACCACTGACTCCCTGGAGGCTGTAGTGTGCCTATTTTACAGGAATGTTACCCTTTGTCTAGATACTATTGCTCCAAAGAAAATAGTGAAACTAAGTAGACACCGAGCTGTATATATTCCAAAGGCACACTGCAATAAGATAAGGAAGTTGAAGAAACAGTACTATTCCACTAAGGATATATCACTATTGCTCTCAATACACGAGTCTCTTGAATCTATCATAATAATAATAATTTTATTTTCATATAAACATAAATTTACATGAGAATTCATGCCTTTTTTACGGGCACAATCAAGTATGATATATTATCAAATCGTAGATTGTCTACAAGTTAATAATGTTTCAACAGTTAAATATTTGATATATATATAATTACACTCATTGTCTGAACTAGGCCGTGTAGTTATTGAATTGTACAGTTGTCCCCCAGGTTGGGCGGGAAAATCGACTTCGTTTCATTTTCATCCCGTGGTTGTAGGCATACGATAACCAACCAATATTGAGGTAAGTACAACGTTTACAAGGGATTGGAAGCTGTTTTAGAAACGTTAAAGTGCTAAGGTGAAACATTAAAGTATAATAGATTAAGTGAGTGAAATATATTATTAATAAACACATTTATGTAGAAAACAGAATGGGGAAGTAATAATTCCTTAGGCCGACAGCGTTCATTTGCAATGTATAATAAAACCAATACATTTTGTACTATCATGATGTCCACTTTTGGCTTTAATACAATTATTTCCAAGCCAGTTGTTTTTATTTCATGCCTTTTTGTCTATTTGGTGCACAACCGTACCCTCCAGAGAATAGGAATAGAATAAGTCGAATCAAATTCATAAAGAGCTATAAAATGTTAGGTTTAATGGAATATAATAAGGATCGAGTAAAGACGTTATTAGAAAATGAGTGAGACAAGATATTGTGAAGTGGTATTTAAAGATCTGACGATGGATAGCAAGGTAATTTATGAGATGCTCCATAAATCTGTGCAGAGCTCACGTGGTCGCATCTCAACAATAGGCTGAGCGAATGGTATATATTTAAAGGTAGAAGCGTGATCTGTCTAGGCGTTCATTATTATCCTTTTCAAGATAAAGATCTAAGCCCTCATAAAAATCAGAAAAATCTCGAGCCTTCAAATTGCATATTGCTGTTCCTGCAGAATGGGGCGGTTCACCTTAGTGAACACCGCCATATCTACTGATCAGCTGGCGCCACCCTTCCTCCTTTTATGATGTTAGGCTCTGAGACTATTATAATCATGGCTCCTGCAAATATATTGCTTTGTACCAGACATGTTCATACCTCGTATTCCATCTCCCAACCTTCGTAATTAGTGCTTCCGATATGTCTCCATGTCAATCTTCATGAACATATTATATATGTATGCATGCGTCCTATTGAACAGATTGCTTTATGAGAAGTTAAAACCTTAAAGAGTAAAAAGAATTGGTTTTGTGAATAGTGGAGCAAGATTCAGCAGAACACTATAGTTAGGGTTCAATGTAGGTGGTATGAACTGAAGGTAAGGTTGGCTGGCAGGACTTAGTGTACTAAATTATCATGACAGTCTTATATATAGTAAACATTTGACATTGCAAAGTAACCTGTCTAAGCTTATTATAAAAAGATATTAACACTGAACCAACAAAATTTAGCATTTGGTTAACAATACCGCAGAAGGATAGTTAGTCTTACAGGGAACCGTAAAGTAAATCAAACTATATATGATAAGAGTACAATCAATATTATAATTCGTATTATCAAAGAATACATTATGCTCAATAATTGAGTGTTATAAGGGAAACAAGCGTGGTAAAGCAAGAGAACCTTTGCTGCATAAATATTTTAATTATTTTAACTATTTTAATAACAATCTAATTTCAGGAATTGAACATACATAATTATTAAGTATTATTACATTAGTATACACATATGTATAATGTTGAAAGGTTCGGTTGCTATTATAATTATCTCCAGGATTACTTTCACCAACATTATGAATTTTAGATTTTTATATGAAAATGAGTAACTGCTGACTGAATATAGTCAATTCAACTCAAAAACAGTGTAGTGTATTAGGCTAATAATATAGGTATATTTGTAAAATATTAAAAGATATGGTTGCTAATGTAATGGTTTTGGAAATAATTACACTGACGAACTTATTAAAGATTACAGTGAAGAGAGAATCAGTGAGTTATAATAATATATTTCTTCCTGTCTATGCAGGAACATACCAATTGTACAGGCATGGATAAGTTATATATAAATTACACATAATTCGATGTATGACTAATTTACAGTTTGGTTGTTCTTTCTGACATTAGAGTCAGCCGGAACAGTCTGATATAAAAACTGTTTCTGTAGCACATAAAGAGATATAGAAATATTGTCTTCGAATTAACAAAAAACCAGACATCAGATGAATGTAAGGCAGATATCTGGGAAAAATAAAGCTTAAAGTCAATTCTCCTACAAAACTTTGTTGTGAGCAACACCCTTGGCTTAAAGATTATTGATGTATGTCAATGCAGTTGAAGATTGAATGATCAATTCATGGTTGTTTGCTCAAAACCAACTTCCACAATTTTCGCGGAGGCATCAATACGACAGTCATCGTCTCATCGGTCGCTGTTCAGAAAGAAGTCAGTAGAAAACCGTCAGAAGTAATATTGTGATTTATTATTGTAATATTTGTTCACAGATCTTAGTGGAAACATTGTTTATATGTTGGTGTTACAATAGAGAATTCTCGAGTCGCCAATTGGTGTTTTGGCTTTTGCGTCCGTTATTACTAAGCGTTTCTGAGAAACTTCAAGGAACAGCGTGAGCCCGAGCGTAGCGAGAGATGGGCATTAACGGTTTACGAGACGTGATTGACAGTTTCTGACGATAGAAACAGATTCTGGTGGATTCAGGCAGTTGGTGACAGTTTGGATAGTCACCGCTCATCTTTCCTGATGCCGGTCAAGTCCTCTTTGAACAAGCAATATCTGAAATCTTTTTGGAATTCAAGTTGAACAATGCCTCGGTCAAAGAAGGGACAGAGTGTCTTGGATGCAAACAGGAAAGTAAGTCATGTTGACTTGTTTGTTAATTGTAACGATGTGTCTGATGTTAAGCATGACATGGTTGATGTTACTGTTTCGCCGTTCAGGGATAACAGGAACATCAAACTCCCTAAATTAGAACCACGGTGTTTCGACGGAAACCCAGCTGATTATTTACAGTTTGTAAGGGAATTTGAAATCATGCTAAGTGGTTTTTTATTAAATGATGAAATGAAGTTAATGTATTTGCTGAGGTATTGCACTGGAATTTCCGCAAGAGCTACACAGTGTTGTAAGTTTATGAAGCCAAAAGAGGGATACTACGAGGCCATGAGCATACTATGTCAAAGGTTTGGAAGACCTTCGATGATTGTAAGGAACGTATACGAAGCTGTCAAAGGTAACGGCAGTCAACTTCAAGATTACTCCAAGGCACTTACTGAGTTTTTAGATAATCTTATGACTTATAAGAATACCTTGATTTCGATGAATTGCATGAGTGACCTCAACTCGAGTTTTATGCTAGAAGTAATAGCAAGACGCCTACCTACTCGACTGCAAAGGAAGTGGGTGAAGATGAGCTCCCGTATGGACGATGAGGGTATCGAGCCAAAGTTTGATGATATCCTGAAACTGGTAAATACTAGTGTCAATCAATCTATGAGCAAGTTCGCCAGTATATTGAATCTCACCCCTAGAATAGAGCAGTCTGAGGGTAAAACGCAATCATTGATGACGAATAGGCCTCAGAGAGGTGGATATCGAGAAGACTCCATGATGTATAGTAATGCATATAGACCTAGTGAGTGTAACAGGTTTCGTAGTACATCCTCAACAGATGAGTTACAAGATGCAAGACAAACACGGTTTTGTTTTACACGTGTGCAAGAGGTGCATACAGAAGTTAACTGTGAACCGGTGAGCAAGTTCAGTGATAAGCTAAATGTAAACTCCAATCATGACTCCGAATTGTGTGACGATAACGGTGCGGTCAAGAAGTTTGTAGTTGCAACTGATAAGCCATTGTTGAATAGAGTGTCACAGAATAGAGTTACTGCTTCACAGTACAGTTCTGACTCCAGAAGTTGACAAGGTATTACTAGACAGAGTGAAGTTACATAACCTTTAATGATTTGTGAGGAGGAACCTAGATTGTCTACTTCTGTTATTAAAGAGTTTGAAAATGATGAAGTTGACGGTAAAGTGAATATTCGTGATAATGATCATGATACTTCACAGTTGTCTTTGGTTGATCATGATGAGATGAGGGATATGCCTACTACTGCTCAGTTGAACAAAGTTTCTGCACAACTTGAACGTGAAATAGAAACAAATGCAGATGCAGTTGCAGAAGGTATGGATACTTGTGAGATTGTCAGTGTGAGTGATCAGCATGCAGCCCACCTATCATCAGATGCTAGTGCTGAGCTGATAGTAAAAGACAGCATTGGTGGTGGTCTTGCAGGTAGACAAATTTCTGAAGGCCGAGCAACAATTTTTTTGATTTACAGCTTGATTCCACACTGTATTTTTGGTACAAGTATGGAATTTTCAGCATGGATATCGGTAGCCCAAATTTTGCAGGCCAAACATAAATATCATCTGTGCACCGGCATGGGCTCGAACCCCGGACCATGCGCATGGTCGGTGAGAGTCCTAACCGCTGTGCCAAGGACGCACAGCTTTTGATCCACAGCTAACTTCATCAACTGGTATCAATCAGTCGTCGTTGGTGTTATCATCCACAATGGAAAAGATGCCCCTCAACTCGAGTATCTTGTACAATGACTATGATAGTATTGGTGCATTTGAAAAGACGAAAGATATTGCTCAGTCTAGTGAGAATGAGCCAAGTGTAAACAAAAGAGTAACTGTTAAATTGACTTGCATGAATAGAGGCATTTCTAGTTTCAAGTTACTATTTGAATGCTATTATCTTTGGTGTAAATTACTCTGTGCCTACGCTTGGTTGACCAGATACGTCGTGTGTTTGTTCGTCATCTATATTCCACGATACAATGACATGAGCGTGTTACCGTTCAGATTTGAGGATATAGCAGATAGGCGGAAGTCAGCAATTGAACTCTGCAATGATTTTCCAACCTAGGGCGTCAACCTGACAAGGGTTGTGGGGGTACTGCTGTAAGTCCTACAATTCTTCAAAAGGTAGCGCATCAATAAGCATTCCAATGTGCTCGGTGTGTGATTTTGTACATATGTTCATATTGTACATACTGAATTGATATCATCTGTCATCTAGCTGTTGGTAATTCTGTTTGTGTCCGGACATTCCACAACTTACAATCATCAACCTGAGAAGGAATGTAGGCGTACTGCTGTGAGTCCTACAGTTCTTCAAGGGTAGTTTGTCGTGCCAGAATCCACAACATTTGATGTGTTGATTGTACATATGTTTGTGTTAAATAGTTGTATGAATTCCAACTATTGTAATTGTTGGTTAATCTTGTCTGTGTCCGGAAATTGCACAAATTACAATCGTCAACCTGAGAAGGGTTGTAGGCGTACTGGTGTAAGTCCTGCGATTCTTCAAGGGAATTCCATGAAGACATGATCCGCGAGTTTGTGTATGCGAGTGGTGTATCCTCTCAATTTGTGATTTTGGATTCATTGTGTTTACTCGTTGTTTTCGTATCTTGTTGTCATTGCGTAATTTTGTTAAAATTTTCGTCGTGATTACTTCTGAAGTTGTTTCGAGTCTTCTTCATCCATGAATGAATTGATTGATGTTAGAGACAGCACATGGGTCGTATACGCCGAGGAGGATAGGCTATTGCTGAGAATGGAATGCATACGGAAATAATGATTAGCTGCGGTCCGACACGCCGGGGAGAAAGAGTGTAAACCACTGAGGCTCTCATACGTCACCGTTACTAGAACTGTGGCAGAATGAGTGACAAGCGATTTCAGTGGTAATTGGTAGTGAGTAGATAAGAGGATTTGCGTGGGGTATCATGAGGTGCTCCTATGTTCACGTTGCATTCTGCAAGAGCCATTCTAGCAAGTGGCCATTGTGTTGCAAGACGATGTGTCAACAGGATGCCTTTAACTGGAAGGCGGAGGTGATCAATAATGTGTGAGATCGCGCTGTGAGTAGGTTTGAGGTGTGTTAACTTTTCTGTATACTTAGTTTCACTATTTTCTTTGGAGCAATAGTATCTAGACAAAGGGTAACATTCCTGTAAAATAGGCACACTACAGCCTCCAGGGAGTCAGTGGTAAAAACGTTATCCCATTGACGGTGTCGAATGAGTTTTTGTAGTAATTATCAGTTTGTATGTTTGTAACTACGGCATATGATGCTCCCTGAGTCTTGTTTGTCCCCTGTATTTTGTGGTAAGAAAGGCAGAGAGCAGAGTACCATCCTATGGTCACTGCTGCAAAATCTGTTACTAACACAGGTGGAGACTGGGGTTGTGTCATGACAAAACACAAGGTCAAACATGTCGTCACCCCGAGTAGGCGTCTGGACGTGTTGTTGCTATACGTAAAAATTGATAGTGGCAAGTAATTCATCGAAGCGTTGGTGCAGGAACTACCTAAACAGTTGACGTCTGGAAGATTGAAGTCCCCTGCAATTATTTTGTAATTAGTACTAAACGAGGAGGCGTGTGCGAACGATTTGTCTAATAACGCATCAGTTTCTCTGGTTGAGCATGGTGCTCGATATACAAGGTCTTTGAGAGGTTTTTACTTATCTCCATGGAAGACGACCCTGAGTGAATCAGGAACCTCATTCAGCATTTCATCTTCCACCTTACTGACTACGAATGACTTGTATATGTGTATGAGACAACCTCCAACACGCTCGCAATCTCTATTTGCACGGTGTACATTGTAATCATCTATACCTATATGCACATCGAGTATATAGGATGAGCACCATGATTCAGCTATCAGAACTACAGCAGGCTTGGCAGTTTTATTTGTACTTCAGCACCGGAAGAGTTTATGAGTGATAGGGAGTTCAGACTAGGTATCCATACATTGGGGTTAGAGTGAGACGAGTTGGTCCTAGGTGCCATGGGTCGTACCAGTGATTCGGGACAACTGTAAAATTTAGTGTGTGGTCCTGGACATACGGTTAGTAGTGGTTGAGCTTAGGTTGTGGAATAAAAAGCATAGCATCATAAGGTCTACACATCAATATGCTAATTGTCATACCGGTACAAGTCTTCGGGTAGTTTTTATAACTAGAAGAATATTGTGAGGGAAGGTGCTTCGGTTACAAGACTTTGAGCGTTTTGAGGATTAAGTCTCTAAAAGGTGGTGTCAATGAAGTTGAAGATTGAACGATCAATTCATGGTTGTTTGCTCAAAACCAACTTCCACAATTTTCGCGGAGGCATCAATACGACAGTCATCGTCTCATCGGTCGCTGTTCAGAAAGAAGTCAGTAGAAAACCGTCAGAAGTAATATTGTGATTTATTATTGTAATATTTGTTCACAGATCTTAGTGGAAACATTGTTTATATGTTGGTGTTACAATAGAGAATTCTCGAGTCGCCAATTGGTGTTTTGGCTTTTGCGTCCGTTATTACTAAGCGTTTCTGAGAAACTTCAAGGAACAGCGTGAGCCCGAGCGTAGCGAGAGATGGGCATTAACGGTTTACGAGACGTGGCTGACAATGTGTTATTTTGACATCAGAGATATATTTATTCCATTTTTCAGCAGTCTTATCGTAGTTTTATAACAGGGAAGAAATTTGATCGTGGATACGAAAACTAGATGAGGTCATGTTAAGTTGTTTTACTGCTTCAAATGATGCCGAGGTCGATTCCGGAATTCTCCATTTGCCCCATTTGTGTCTGCATGGCGGACTGTATTCGTAAGTTGAGTAAAATGTTGGAAAACTGTTTGAAAACCAGTTGCTTCTTCATTTCAGATCATGAATACTCATTTACAGCATGTTCGCCAGCGTCTTCAAATGGTAGAATTGGATCGTTCATGGAATTTGAGTGGTTATGAGAGAGACGGTTTGGAATTAATCCTCATTTCAGCTTAGGTACAAGGTTGTTCGACCTCGACCAGAAGATGAATAATAATAATAATATATTTCTTCCTGTTTATGCAGGAACATACCAATTGTACAGGCATGGATAAGTTATTATATAAATTACGCAATTTGATGTATGATTAATTTACAGTTTGGTTGTTCTCTCTGACATGAGAGTCAGTCGGAACAGTCTGCTATAAAGTCTGTTTGTGTAGCACATAAAGAGATATAGAAATATTGTCTTCGCATTAAAAAACATTATGCTCAGCAGCAGAATACCAGAAAGAAAAAGTATGTGAACATGAAAAGGACATTTAATATTTCATGCATTTATAAATGTTTACGTCAATTGTATATTATACATTACTAAACATTTACCTATATTATAGTTGTGTTTTCACGTATTTATGCGAAGTCTTACAGTTTATTTAGTGTCATAATGTGTATTAATGAGTCTGAGCGTTTTAGTGTTCTAATGACTGATGCGTTTTAGAAATAAGTGATGGGTTCTGGTAGGGATAATCATTGGGACAAAACAGTTTATATAGCAAGCGTTTGAAGGTTACAATAGAGTGACAGGTCCTATTTCTAAGGGTAAACTATTCCTGTATGCTCCGTACTAAGTCTTTATGCATCCATGCTGCTAGTTTACTTATAGTTTTTAGATTGCTAAGGTTGTTGAAGTGCGTCTTTTAGGTGCTGTAGTAGATTAGTAGTTGATTCGTTCCGGGAGTAAATAGTTTATTAATATATTTATTTATCAATATAATCAGTAGAGTGAAACAGTCTGTATAGAGAGCGTTTGAAGCTTGTAACCGAAGAGCAAGTTCTGACATCTAGGGGTAGGCTATTCCATATTTTAGAATACATGACTGTGAAGACGTTTTCACGGAGTGTTGACCTAAAAGAATGAGTTGTTACTGTGGAAGTTTGGTTACGCAGATCGTAAGAACCTTCCTATGCGAATTGTATGTCCCTGTTACCTGTGAATGATATTTTGTGAAGGACCTTAAAGAAGAATATTAGGTTTATAACAAGTCGTCTTATTCAAGGTGGCTCAAGTTTTAGGATCATGCAGCGTGAAATGTGGTCTTTCTTACAATCGTAGCCAAGCAGTTTTGAGGTAAAATATCGTTGGGTACTTTCAATCCTTAGCTTATCACGTGTGCGAGTGCTGCTTATAACAAATTGACAGTATTCTAGTAGTGGTCTGACACATGTCTTGCACAGAATAAGCTTGGCTTCATTGTCGTGAAAGTTCTGAGTATGCATCCTAAGAGCATCCTCGATTTTCTAGTCTGTGATGCTACTTGCTCAGAGAATGTCAGGTCACTAGAGTACCTAAGGCCTAAGTCAACGACACTTCGGAGTCTGGTAAGGTTAGCGCATTGAAGCGTTAATTTCAGGTCAATTGAGGGTGCGCCGAAGCAGATCCAGCAACATTTGTTCAGATTAAATTGGAGATTTCATAAGGACAACCAAGCAGTCATTTTATCTAATTCCTTCGGCACTACATTCTCCAAGTTCCCTAAGTCATCACATTGGAATGTATAAGCTACTTTTAGGTCATCTGCAAAGATGAATGGTTTCCCGTGCCTGAAGCAAGCGCATATGTCATTGATGTATAGTGTAAATAGGAGGGGTCCAATGACACTACCTTGTACTACACCAGAAGTGATAGGGCTAGGTTCGGAGGTTGCAGACCCGAGTTTAACTATTTCGGACCTATTGTTACGGAATGATTTAAGCCATCCTAATAATGGGTCACGTTTTCCTTTATACATAAACTGTATCTGTGAATGCTTTAGTGTTGGTGAACAAATACTATATGCAGGTGACTCATAAGTGACTTATAAATGCAAGAACACAGATCTCAGAATAACAGTAAACGCCACAAACCTAGAATTAGAAAAAAATGGAGAGATGGTGTGACACTTGGCAACTCCAGTTTGATGTAGAAAAATTTGGATAGCTCTGCATAGGTTGCAACAATTTAGAACTTGACCCGATAATTTAGGGCCATGCACTTCTTGAACTGCAATCTGTATTGGACCTAGGACTGAAAAACTCACATGACTCATCATTTTCTGAACATATCTCCAAACGTAAAAAGTTCGTAAAGAGTTGACCCATGCTAATTGTCCCATACTTATTAAGTTCAGTAATTCTCTTGATGCTAGTAGGTTAACCAAATGATAGGATCAGTTATAAATGTGTAACAATAGCTCAAGATAAAACACCGTGTCAAGGTGTATACAACAAGCCCGTTGAGAGTGAGCGTGTCAACACACCCACACTTGACATGAAGAAGTATTCCTGAAAGACTAGTATGTATGGTGATTTTCAGCATACTGCTCTATCAGTCATCTCTCGTAAACCGTTAATACCCATCTCTCGCTACGCTCGGGCTCACGCTGTTCCTTGAAGTTTCTCAGAAACGCTTAGTAATAACGGACGCAAAAGCCAAAACACCAATTGGCGACTCGAGAATTCTCTATTGTAACACCAACATATAAACAATGTTTCCACTAAGATCTGTGAACAAATATTACAATAATAAATCACAATATTACTTCTGACGGTTTTCTACTGACTTCTTTCTGAACAGCGACCGATGAGACGATGACTGTCGTATTGATGCCTCCGCGAAAATTGTGGAAGTTGGTTTTGAGCAAACAACCATGAATTGATCGTTCAATCTTCAACTTCATTGACACCACCTTTTAGAGACTTAATCCTCAAAACGCTCAAAGTCTTGTAACCGAAGCACCTTCCCTCACAATATTCTTCTAGTTATAAAAACTACCCGAAGACTTGTACCGGTATGACAATTAGCATATTGATGTGTAGACCTTATGATGCTATGCTTTTTATTCCACAACCTAAGCTCAACCACTACTAACCGTATGTCCAGGACCACACACTAAATTTTACAGTTGTCCCGAATCACTGGTACGACCCATGGCACCTAGGACCAACTCGTCTCACTCTAACCCCAATGTATGGATACCTAGTCTGAACTCCCTATCACTCATAAACTCTTCCGGTGCTGAAGTACAAATAAAACTGCCAAGCCTGCTGTAGTTCTGATAGCTGAATCATGGTGCTCATCCTATATACTCGATGTGCATATAGGTATAGATGATTACAATGTACACCGTGCAAATAGAGATTGCGAGCGTGTTGGAGGTTGTCTCATACACATATACAAGTCATTCGTAGTCAGTAAGGTGGAAGATGAAATGCTGAATGAGGTTCCTGATTCACTCAGGGTCGTCTTCCATGGAGATAAGTAAAAACCTCTCAAAGACCTTGTATATCGAGCACCATGCTCAACCAGAGAAACTGATGCGTTATTAGACAAATCGTTCGCACACGCCTCCTCGTTTAGTACTAATTACAAAATAATTGCAGGGGACTTCAATCTTCCAGACGTCAACTGTTTAGGTAGTTCCTGCACCAACGCTTCGATGAATTACTTGCCACTATCAATTTTTACGTATAGCAACAACACGTCCAGACGCCTACTCGGGGTGACGACATGTTTGACCTTGTGTTTTGTCATGACACAACCCCAGTCTCCACCTGTGTTAGTAACAGATTTTGCAGCAGTGACCATAGGATGGTACTCTGCTCTCTGCCTTTCTTACCACAAAATACAGGGGACAAACAAGACTCAGGGAGCATCATATGCCGTAGTTACAAACATACAAACTGATAATTACTACAAAAACTCATTCGACACCGTCAATGGGATAACGTTTTTACCACTGACTCCCTGGAGGCTGTAGTGTGCCTATTTTACAGGAATGTTACCCTTTGTCTAGATACTATTGCTCCAAAGAAAATAGTGAAACTAAGTAGACACCGAGCTGTATATATTCCAAAGGCACACTGCAATAAGATAAGGAAGTTGAAGAAACAGTACTATTCCACTAAGGATATATCACTACTGTTCTCAATCTACGAACCACTTGAATCTATCAAGTGCCTACACTCACAACAGGACCTCGGCAAAAAGTCAAGTGCACCTAAAGTACCTCCAAAGTTTATAACCTAACAACACTTCTTAGAAGACGAATGCTGTCGACGACGGACATTTCCTACTTACTTCACGACAAAGTAATCTACAATAAGCTTGCCACCATCTGTGAACTTTTTGGTGAGTGGTTTGCGAACTTTAGTTTAGAAACGTGCATCCTCGGTGAAACCGCACCCCTTACTAGCTCCTCACTCAGGAGCATAGTGTTCGCCAGTCGCTTAGTAGGACAAGTAGTCAAAAGCCTTAGGCCTTCTACTGGCTTTGGACCGGATGGCCTTGCTTAAATAATTTCCAAAAACATTGGGTGTGATATACCCCTATTACTTCTTAAATTCTTCTCAATATCCATGGATGCTGGGACTTACCCTAATGAGTGGAAAACTAGCTTCATAATTCCACATTACAAATCTGGTGACAAAGCAAACGTTGGCAACTACAGACCTACAAATATAACCCCAGTTATCTCGCGAATCATGGGGAAAGTTGTCAAAGATCAATTATCAAACTATCTACTGAGGGAAGATCTTGTTACAAGCTATCAACACGGATGCCTCAAAAATAGGTCCTGCGTTACTTGCCACTTCTAATCTTTCAACTGCATTACTAGTAGTCGCAAAGCACGTAAGCTGTTTGTTGTTCTCTACCTCGATATATCTAGGGCGTTCAACATGGTATCTCATAGTATTCTCTTTGAGAAGCTGTACTCTTGTGGAATTCGCAATCCATTACCTAACTGGTTAAAGTCATTTCTAAGCAATAGGGTAAAAATATCCAAAGTCGGGTCGGTATTGTCTCATCCTAGGCAGGCCAGAAGTGGGGTTGTGCAAGGTAGTGTCCTAGGACCACTTTTATTTACAGTCTAAATTAACAGCATTGGTAACTGCTTCACCTCAGGTAAACCATTCCTATATGCTGAAGACTTCAAAGTCTTTTACTCCTGCTACAGTCATGGATGAAACGATATGGTAAATAAAATACATCTCGAAGTAATTAATCTCGCAACATGGTGTGCTGACTCATGTCTAAACTTTAACGTTGACAAATGCGGCTGGATTTGCATCGGCAACAGTAACCTCGACCTAACTCTTGAATTAAAAATGGGCGAAAACTAGCCAAGGCTATACTCGGTTGTAGATCTCGGATTCAGATACTCTGGTAACTCAACGTTCTCTGAACAAACTGATTATGTCAGACGTAAAACACGAAGGCTCCTAGGATGCATAACACGCAACTCCTTTTGTTGTGAAACTAGGGCACTTCACGTCAAAATTACTCGGAACCAAAAATGGTGCGAACTACTCCACTAGATGTGATACCCTCGAACTAGAAACACTATGGCTAAGACGCCTGAGACTAAACTTAACACTTTACTATAAGCTTCTCAACCACTTAGTTTTTACCTCTACTAATGGCACTCGACTTTCAGATGAAAATGGCTACAAACTAAGACACACTAAGGGTGCAGCAGTTATCGTACAATGTAAAACAGCCACCACGCAAAAGTTTTACTTGATTAGGTATGCACAGATACGGAATAAACTACCAATGCAAATGCGTCAAGCAGGTACATTGGTCTCATTCAAAAAAGTGCTTAACGACAAACTACAAGAGTTTGCTAACGATAGTAGTCCTAGTTCCTATCTGAGAGCCTCCGAAATTATAGGTCCATTTAATGTATAAGCTTAAATACTACACCTGTTGTTTTTCGCCTATATTTATAATTTTAGATAAAACATTGACGATAAGGATACTTACCCTCAAACGGACAAAACATTTCGTTTGCAAAACCTCTACCCAACACAATTAGCGGAATAAAATGACATCAACCGACAACTTGAAAAAGGTATAACTCACCACAACATCACATGGACAAATGTACTCTCGTTGGGCACCATATATACCTCACCAACTAGAACCCACTCTTCCTAAGATAATGTGATGAAATAACATCCATAATTTCCAGCACCCATATGCTCCAATTGTCATTTTGTGTGTATTTGTTGGCCAATAATGATGTGTATTAATATTCTCAACTCCTGTCGGAACAGCTGAAATTAATAAACATTCCTCACGCTAAGAAAATACGCGAAAGCAAGAGAAATCCATTATTTATTGCGTCTAAAGCTTACATATTTACGACCAACAATGACAGTGCAGATCAAATGAGATAAACATATCACTGATTTCAATACAATACATCTGTCAGTCAAGTCTCGTAAACCGTTAATGCCCATCTCTCGCTACGCTCGGGCTCACGCTGTTCCTTGAAGTTTCTCAGAAACGCTTAGTAATAACGGACGCAAAAGCCAAAACACCAATTGGCGACTCGAGAATTCTCTATTGTAACACCAACATATAAACAATGTTTCCACTAAGATCTGTGAACAAATATTACAATAATAAATCACAATATTACTTCTGACGGTTTTCTACTGACTTCTTTCTGAACAGCGACCGATGAGACGATGACTGTCGTATTGATGCCTCCGCGAAAATTGTGGAAGTTGGTTTTGAGCAAACAACCATGAATTGATCGTTCAATCTTCAAATACATTGACAACATCAATGAACTATAATTCTAGGATTTTGCATACAACGTATTTTTGTACGAAAATTGACTTCGAGCTTTATTTTTTCCCCAGGCACTTATAATCCGTCCATCAATGTCCTTGTTATATTTTTAATGAGAGATCAATACTTCTGTACTTCCTGTTGTCTTGCGCTCACTGAAAATCTAGCAGATTTTTCCTACTTTGCACAAAAACGATTAAATATCAGTGAATAGGCTGTTCTATGCTACTTGAATTAACAATTATCAAGTTTACGTATA
This sequence comes from Trichobilharzia regenti, assembly GCA_944472135.2. Lineage (NCBI taxonomy): Eukaryota > Metazoa > Platyhelminthes > Trematoda > Strigeidida > Schistosomatidae > Trichobilharzia > Trichobilharzia regenti. The sequence continues at coordinate 133,036,215 of OX235262.1, read as the reverse complement.
ATCTCCAGCGAACATGTGAAGCATATCTTGCTACCGCCTGTAAATTGCGATCCAGAAATAGTGGGTCGGCATTTTCAGGTGACACATCGCTGAGTTGGCAAACGATAGCCTACCGAGTAAATCTGTCTTTCACCGTGAGAATGTGTGTGTACCCTTTTGATGGTAGCAGCGAGCCGACTACATCTATATTTTCATGTTGAAATCGTCTCTCCTGAAGTTCGAATCGCTGAGGTATGGTGATCGTGTGTCCATAAACTCTCGACAGTAGTCATTCGCGTGTCCATGGTCAAATGTTCGGATTCATATTTGGCCACACAAAACGCTCACTTATTAGCTTGACTGTAGCCCACTCATCCAAATGGGAGAATGTATGTAAATGATTGAACAACGCTTTACGACAAGGCCGCGGACGGCCGTTGGACACCTGTAGATAGTTCGCAGAAGATGGTGATGTCAGATAGGAGATAGGCATTCCCCTGAGATGCAAGGAGGATCTATCGTGACAAGTTAAAATTTGACTGTCATTGCGAAGTAATTTTGTGATGGTCTCAAGAGTGATGTCTACTGGCTTGAGCAGATGATTCAAATCGCAATGAGAAAGAAATTCGGCTGCCACATTGGCATCGCCTTTAATCTACTGTGTGCCAGTCGAGAACTGGGATACATAAGCTAGGTGCTTAGCTTCTCTGGGTGAGTGCCTATCCGGTGGCATAGTGAAATCTTAGTACAGGGGTTTGTGGTCGGTAAATATTGTGAAATGATGACCTTATGGCAAACAATTGAATTACTTAATTGCCAGGTAAATGGCTAACAGTTCTCCACCAAACGTGCAGTTACACGTCTGAGCTGGCTCCAACTTCTTCGAAAAGAAAGCGAAAGGAGTTGCATCATCATTTATTTCCTGTTGGAGTGCAGCTCCTAATGCAGTTTGCAAAGCATCAGTGCACAAAATGAGAGATGACTTGAGATTGATGTGGGAAAGCATAACAACCTTGGATAACGCTTCTTAGGCGTTAACGAATGCTTTTTTCGCTTGATTCGACAGTTGAAACCTTTTTGGGTCGTATTTGAGAAGATCGGTTAGCGGTTTTACAATGGAGGCACATGAATGGACAAAACGTCGATAGAAGTTGAACATCCCCAAGAAACGTTTGACTATCTTGAGCGAATCTGGTTCAGAGGAAGCCTGATGATCTCTATCTTATACTCCTCAAGCCTAATACCACTTTCGGTTATGTGGTGTCCCAGAAACCGTATAGAGGAGACACCGAATATGCACTTTTGAGGATCAAGGGCAAGGCCACATTGCCCAACACGCCGAAATAGGATGGTGAGGTGATCTGCAAGTCCTTCAACCAATGAGTTACTAGTTAAGATGTCATCGATGTATGCAAATAAAAATCTAAGCCTAGTGTGACGTGATTCATGAAACTTTGGAAGGATTGTACGGAGTTCTTTTGACCCGAACAGCATGTGCGGATATTCAAACAAACCCAAAGGTGTGATGATGGCTTTTTATCAAAATCTTCTGGAGTGACTGGTATTTAATGACGGGATCTAGCCAAGTCCACTGTGAAGGAAATAGTTTCATCATGTAATGACAATGAAAACTCATGTAGGTGGGGAATCCGATAATGGACTGGGACTGTGGCGTTGTTTAAATGCCGATAATCCCCATATGGCCTCCGTTCAGGCACCATATGTAAAGGTTAAGACCGAGTTGCACAGTGCATTTGAATTCTGCCTTAGCTGCTACTAATTTGTCAGGAGGTAATCTAAGGGGGTGGGCTCGACAGGCTTACCAGTGGTAACAATTGTGTGAGTGATTGTGTGTAGTAAGTCCTCGATTTTATACGACGGTTTAAGTATTCTAGGGAAACGGTGGAGTAGAGCATAGAAAGTGTAATCCACTGGTCTCTCATTGCAGATATTATGGATGTAGTAGTTGGAGGTGATTCCATGAATTTTCATTTGGGTACTGTTATCAATCAGCTTTTTACTGTTGACATCAACTAACAGATTGAAATTAATTAAAAAATCAGCCCCGAGTATGGCATGGCTCACGTCGGCTACTATAAACATCCATGTGAAACGAATGCGTAAGCCTAGGTCCACTATAAGAGATTGTTCTCCATTCGTCTGTGTGCTTGTGTGGTTGGCTGCCAGGAGAGTAACTTTCCTAGTGTCCGAGTAGATCACCTGGATAGTGAGAGAGGGATTACGCTAACTTCTGCTCCTGCGTCTGCCACGAATAAGGTGCCTGAAGTTTTGTCCTTCACATAGAAAAGGCGACTTGTTTGCTCGCCAGTAACAGCCATCGCCATCACTGTCTGGCCGAGGCGTCTGCTTGAGCCTGATTGTCTCCACTAAAAGTGCACGGTTTGACACATTTCAGGCCATGACGTCTGAAATTCCTATGATACCAGCATACATTATTGTCCTTATAAGACTTGCGGGGACGCTGTCGGAAGGAAGATCGTTGTTGTAGTTGTGACCTTGCTTGTGAATTCCGCCTATGGACTCGTCTGTCAGACGTATTAGTTTCCAACTTGCAATCTTTATCTTCAGGTCTGCGATGGCGGCAAGCACTGGTGTGTCTGACATGGGTGTGGGCTGACACGGTGTTCCGCCGCCACATGCTACACGACCAATGGTGCTACCTGGTAAGACGTCCATAATATCGTCTGCCATTTCGCCTGGTGGATTCAAATGATACAATTTTCCTGAGATGATTAAAATCTGTTGAATTTTTCTGGGTAACTGAACTGTGCACATGTACGAATGTATAAAAAATGTTGCTAAGAATGTCCGCAGGTATTCATCTGTCCGGTGACCTAATGGGAGGCATTTGCCGCGAAAGCTACTGGTATGTTGCGTACATTTTGATTGGGATGGGCTCAAAGCAATTAAACACTATAACAACAGTTATTGCGAAGAAATCTCGAAGCTCGACATCAAAAAAGAGGGATGGATGGTGCACGAAGATCAGCAGATATGGCGGGGTCACACATGTGAATCGCTCCGATCTGCAGGAAAGCAATATGCATTTTTGAGAGGTCCGGGATTACATGTAACTTTAGACACCCAAAATATATAGAAACGTAAACTTTAAATAAAAAACGACTGCACAGATCTATATTATGAAAATATGTGTTTGCTAATAAGATCTACATGTTTCCTCAGCTTCTTGTATAGACGCTACACTATGGAAATTTGTGGGACAACTTACAGGTCAGCATATCCTACGGGTTTCAACCATCCAAGCCACTTCTCTCTGAAATGTCGCCCACACATAGGCGACAATCTTTTTATCGAATTACTATTATACTCTATTTTATCTTAACTGCCTAGGTCTGTAATCAAGCTGAATCTTACTCCATTCATTCACAATCTCCGTTTTCTTGAAGTCGAGGTGCCCTGATGAAGAAAAAGGCATAACAACAACTAAATGTTTGGGAATAACTACATTGTCATCAAAAGTGTCATAGTTTCCCATTGTAAGATCAATGTGTTTAGCATGAAACATTGCAGATTTTTACTATCATTTCCATGTCTTTCCATCCTTTCACTTTATCTATCTTGTAAATGGTCTTTCAATGATATATAGTCAGACGAATATGACCACAAATAATTGCAGAAGTGTTCAGCAAAGAGTTACTCTTTTCGGCGATATCATTCTCAAGCTGTACAAATCGCAAATTTATAGTAATTTGTCTTGGCAACAAAAGGAATATTTCCAAAGATGTGTTAATGCAATTGTTAGTTTTTGACAAACAGATTACGTAATTTTGAAGGCGTTAATCGGTTAGAAACTATGACTGAATGGGAATTGCAGAAGTGTGACGCTACAGCGCAACTGGACTACTAATGTGCTCATTCTTCAAAGCCACTTTCTGGTTGGTTTTCTGTCGACCATTTTGAAGTAGTTAGAGGAGTTCATCGCCGGAGAATAAACGCCTAAATGTCATGTAGATCTCGGAACTTATTCTATGTCCAGTGCTGACGATCGTTTGATTCATGAGACAACAACTTAACTAATAAAATTACGAATTTATTTTGATCTAATTGAATTCTTCTTCCACGCGCCGCACGAAGCATACATCTAGTAAATGTCCTTTCAATGGTGTATTATACACAATTGTACTTTATACCATCCTGAAGTTTCTCAGGAAACTCTTCTCTTCCTGAAAAGCTTTCAATTACTTGGCGACGTAGCACGTACACAAATATATGTTGCTCACTGGTTTACCATAACTATCAGCATGAAACGGAACGAACTTTGGGTTTTCGCCCCACTCTGACTTTGACTTTAGTGAGACATTTTCAATTTAACATTTATAGGAAGCAGTTCTGATTGCTCATTCAATAGTCGAACAGTTCAAACTTTTAAAAATGTGCTGGTTTATTTTACTTCACGATTACAATTTATAACACAAGTGATCGTGACTGCAAAAATGACATGTTCTCCTCGTAAACAGCAATTTAAAGGAAATACAAACTAGCGTTATACTCTAGGGAAGTGAAATAGCTAAACATTTGCTACGCAGAATACAAGGAAGGATTGATTACAACGTTTTGTAAAAAGCCCCCATGATCTACATCGACCTTCTCCAAGCGATTTCTGTAAAATGAATAGGCCTAATCGTCGGAGTGATTAGCTTGATATAAACTTCATTGGATCGAATCATGAAGAATTTCATGAATTGCGGGATTTTGTAATGAACTCTGGATAAGATTCTGAACACGTTAGAAATAAAACCAGGTTCCATGATTTTCATCGCCAGCTGACATTAGTTAGAGAACCATTGGAAAACCTGGGAGTACTGAACAGCTATTTCGTCCCAGTTTGGGACTCTTCATCAGCACTCACCACCGGGATTCGAAACCAGGACCTTCTGGTTACAATGCGAGCTCGTATACCATTAAGCCACTGGAACCCGATCCAATGGCCCACGAATTCTAACTTCTGCCAATTCACGATATAGCGCGACCTCTAGCCAATGTCTTCTCCTCACACCCGACCTGCTGCACCCCACTGGTCACGACTTCTCACTAGAACCCCAGGTAACTACTTATCTGAATAGGGCCAGTCGCTGGTGAGCATCTCGTTGATATTCAAGTGTTGGTTTGTAGGGTTTTCCAGGTTTCCCAATCGTTCTCTAACTAATGTCAGCTCATGATGAAAATCCTGCAACCAATCAAATCCCTACAAACCAACACTTGGAAACCAGTTTCATTTTAATTCCCGTAGTCTCCAGTAATCTCATCTTAAGTTTGTAGCATCGGGATACTAAAGCCTTAGGAAAATAAAGAAATCTGACATTAAATTTTAAACAAAAGGAGGAAGATAAAAGAATTTCTAAATTTTTTGGAACACGTTAAATATTCGTGTCAGATATTACAAATCTGAAGTATCAAAATCTAGAGCCGCACCTAGCGAATTAAGTATTTCGCTTTTTATATGCAGACGAGTTAAATCACAAAACTTGAGGAATGGCCGGAATATGCTCACTAGGATAATGCATCTGGATGCACTTTAAATAACTAGATAGAGTAAGTGAAGTAAGATTTGCACATAATGAATGCTATCCAAACTTCGTAGCAGAAAGTTTTGAGGCGGAAACCTACCTATATTATTGCACTGTTCCTATTTTGCTTGCAGATCAAATAAACACATAGGAATTATCAACGTGTAGAATAATCCATCCGTCAATTTCAAACTTGTTCATACTTCTTACTGAGCATAAATCTAAGGTATGCGTGAGAAAACTTCATGGGTCGTCAGGTTACATTAGGAGTTAATACAGGTTGCGGTCCTACAGTGCAGCGACAACGGCCCAGAATTAAGCATTCAGATGGGGATCGCATAACCTACATGTGATTAACAATGTTTTTGCTGGTATATGCAACATGAGAATGATTCAGTTTGGTGGCCTCTGAAGGGTCTTAGGCTTTCGATATGCATCGGCGTTGGTGGCACAGCCGTTTGAATGTCCGCCAACAATGCACATGGTTCGGGGTTCGAGCTCCAGCCGACGCACACCCGACATCAATAGTTGGTCAGCTAAATTTAGGCTACCGATACTACATGCTGAGAATTCCGTACCTGTAACAACATATTTCGTGGAATCAAGCTATAATAAAGTGAACAAATAACCATATGGTCAACTTAAAACAAACATCGTCAGAAAGCCGACACACTTGGGCCGATTTTCAGCACATCTCTTCACTACCAAAGTGACTGCAGACAAGAGTCTGATTAACAGAGCCGAACGTCTGGTTGTCGAGGAGGAAGAGACAGCTGGAGACTAAAGCTGGTTCAGTCCAATCTTAAATCACATAATTATCCCGAAGCCTTCATAAAAAGATGCCTAAATGTGACTATAGGGATAAATCGAAACCTGTTTGTAAGAATCTAGTTAGAACAATGGTGATTCTTCACCGCGAAGCTACATAGGATGAGATAAAGCGTACCCTTAAAAACCATGACATAAGAATGTTTTTTGTGCTAAGAGCACTTTAAACTCATCACTGGTGAGGGTTGAAAATAAAATAGAAGACAACCCACAGAATTGTGTGTATCAGATAAGCTGTGGGGAGTGTGACGGCATATATGTAGGATATACTTCCAGGCGAGTAAATGTAAGAGTGAAGGAGCATAAAGAATACCTATAGGCGGTTTCAAAGACTTCTCCAGACTATATGAAGCTAGAAAACAGATCAGTGACTGCAATGCATTCCACAGAAATGGGACACAAGATCGACTTTGGTAGAATAAAAGCTCTACAGAAAGGTTTTGGCTCGTGCAAAGAAAGGCTGACTGCCGAAGCTTTGTATATATGGGTGAATCCTAACTGTATGAACAGACATGAAGGGGTGATGTTAGTTGATATGTGGCAAGTCCTGATTAATGAGTAAACAATAGACATGCATTACTAATCAATTCCCGTCTGTTTCTGCCTTCTTATGGTGAGGTTTACAAATGTCTTACAACTGTTAACCCACATACACGCTATTGTATACCGCATATGCACATATATATTTTTCATATTCAATTATCTACGATCGTGAGCTTTAGTCGAATGTTATTATTGAAATTCCGATGAAAAGTATACTCCGTTTACAGTGTTTAACAAAATCAGAAAAATATTTGTAGGTGTGGGTAAGATTTAGATCACAGTCCACGCGATTTTGTTTATTACATATTCATGCCTGTTTCATGGCTTATACGACCGGTCAAAGTTTTAAAAAACAAGAAATGTCCTTTTTATATATAATTTCGATTTATTTCCCTGAAGAAGTTGGGATCAGTTTGCCAAACTAAGCGTTGATATCACTCACTGCATCTTCAATGAGATCTTAAAAATGCAATTTTTACAAATGTCTGCATCTCACTGGGCAACTAGTTATTTGGGAAACGTTCGGTCTAGTCTTGATCACAGTTCATATGTACTAACCATATAATTAGCTCTACTTTTCACCCGTAATAAGTGACGTGACTGAAAAATTGAGTTAACCGTTTTAATTTCGGTTTAAATCGGTTCTTTGACAACGAAAAGTATGTTTCACGAGTAAATCTGTGAAATTTATCATTCTTTAGTACAAAGTAGAGAATTGTGTTTGACGGGCTCAGTGTACATGATTGAGATAAAGTCACTGAAAAACAAATATTGAGAGTGTATCGAAATTTCATTTGCACTTCACTAAAAGTGTGAGCATTTGTGACAAATGATGTAAGACTTTAGTTTTGTTATAATGCACTGAAAGAATCTAACAGAATATGTCAGTTCAGGTGCTTAGTTTGTAAATTCCGTTGATTGTTCCCGCGACTATCGGTGAGTAGCTGGAATTGTGTTGTTTCTGTCATTATCAGTAAGTGATTTTTCTTCATCCTGTTTCGTACTATAACATTCAGACGTCTAAGATGTTTTGTTTTAAGATTTCAGGTTCAGATTTGTTGATTGAGGATATAAGGATTGACGCCTATGTTAATCCTTTTTATTATTTTTCTGTGCTTGTCCAAACTCTTCTTGAATGAGTCGGTTGAGGGCGTTGACACGACTTCTTCTGAGGCTTCGTTCCAGGTGTTCATCATTCGGTGTAAGAACCAATACTCCACAACCTTATGTTTTGTCCTTGGCTTCTTAACTCTCCTGCTATGTCCTCTGTGGTGTTCTTACATGAGAGGAAGGCAAACAGAGAATAGGTCGGGTCAGTAGTGATTATTTAACATTCTGAACATTGTATTTAAGTCTCCTTTCTGTCTACAGTATGATAGGAAGAAGAGACTCAAACTATCTAATCCCTCTTCGTAGTCTCGACAGAAATCACGTATCGCCTTCCCTTTGAACCCTTTCTAGAATATGTGAGTGCCCATTAAGGACTGGCTGTCTGGATACAGTTTTCCAGTCTTGATCCCACCAGAGATGTATATAAGGAGGTGAACATATCTCTGGTAATTCAAGTCAAGACTGTGATTTGCCCATAAAGATCTAAAACTACGTGTAGCTACCACGCGATATTATGTTGTATTTTGTAATTCGTGAATTACTATAACACCTTAATCCAAATGAGCCTGAACTAATAGGACTATTATTCCCCCTAATGTGTAGGAGCTGAAGCTTGCGTGTCCCATGTTTATGGTTGTATATTTCGTTACGTTGATCACGAACATCCATTCTTTGGACCACTCTGACCATTTATTAAGGTATCCTTGTAAAGTCGCCCTTTAGCTCCTCCAAATTTCTCACTCATCTGCGTGTAGCACTATAGGGGAATCAATGAGCACAGATAACTCAGATATATAAAATAAGCCAGGGAGGCCCGGGTACCGTGCATTGTGGCACTCCACCACGCGCAGTTGTACAGGAAGAGAGTTCTAAGTTGATCCCGACTCTTTCTCCTACTTGTGAGAAATTCTCTGATTCAGTTTAGTAGGCCACCTTTAATTCCAAAACTTTCCAATTTCGCGAGTAGTCTTGCGTGGCACTATCGAACGCTTTACTGAAGTCTATCGAGACGACGTCGACGATCTTGTGTTTTCTCGACCCAGCTTCTTCGTGTTTGACAGCCATGAGAAGTTTCTTCAAAAGCCATGTTGTGCTTCGGACGAGTTGTTTTCCAGATATTCCATGATACTTTCCGTGATGATTCTTTCCAGTGTCTTGATCAAAGTGCTGGTGAGACTAATAGACCTATGGTTTAGAGGGTATTATCTTGATCCTCCCTTGTGGATGGGGGTTACTATGGCGTCTCTCCGGTTTTGCGGTAACGCAACTATCTACCATTAATTTATTTTCTGCTCCAAATCCAAGCTTACGATAGTGCTGAAGTAAAGCTCGTAAGTTCTGAACTAAGGTTTACTTCCTCTGGTGAGTAAATCCTGAAATGGTTTGACTTCCCGCACAAAATAGAACCAGGTGCATTTTCTCAATATGAACTGCTCCGATTCAATACTTTGTCTTTGGAATTACCGACAGAAGCTTGTTTCTCAGGGTCACTTGAGCTCCCTCAGACCCACACAGCACAGGCAAACGTTATTTCAGCACAGCTCGCAATGCGTAAGCGTCGAGTGCTATTTTCAAGTAATACCATCATTCCTTCAGTACACAATAGGTTCTTTTCATAAGAAGAACCCAGTATGTGTGCCTAAATAAGCACACAAAATATTCATTCACCATAAAACACCATCATTGACGCATAGTTCAGAATTAGTTTATAATTCTTGTAGGCTTGGGAATGTTTTGCGGACGACAGTAATCATCTCTCTCTCGGAGTATGTGTTCATTTCCTGTTTTTATACTCTGTATTTCACATTTTGCCGGTTTTCCATTAGCCTGTATAAATTAGTCAACTTCAGTGAAATGATGGATTATAATATATGACGTTGTTTGTAGCCTTATAATTTGTATAGGACAGTATATCATCGTAAGTGTATCTTCTGAGTTCATTTTTGAGATAGTATTTTTATACACTACTTGCTGAATCCCCATTTTTAAAGCATTAATAAACGACTCTTTTAAATACTTGTAAAGTGTTTTTTTAAAACTTGGCACCCTAGGTTGAAGCAGTCTTCTGGACATCTTTGTATTTATACCTCAGTTACTTTGTGCTATCCTACCACCTGAGCATAATAGGTCACTTCCATGATATAAGGAATACTTCTGCATTAACATGATTCCTTATATGCTTAGCTACAAACCATGTTTGCTCTTTCGCTTCTTGCTACATATGCTTCTGCAAGCCGGGTTCAAAATAGGTTCACTCGCTGATACCAGCCTTTGGGACCAGTGCGCCACAGCTGATCTAATTTCCTACATCGGCTTACAAATAGTCTATCCTTACAGCTGACATGGTATGCAACAGTTAAAAGAACGAGATCTCAGTCTCTGTTGCCACGTAGTCAAAAATCGTTTATACACTTACGGAAGAACTCCCAAGTGACTAAAACTTTTGACCTGTGAATAAGTACTGTGTTATAGCTGGGTTGCATGCCTATTACAGCGGCACGTCGTATAGATTCGTAGTTAAACGGCAAGGTTGTTTAGTGACATCGATCTTGGCGGGTGGGGTGTGTTGGTGTTAGCTAAACCACGTTAGATAACTGCTTGATCGGGATCCTCTAGGCTTTAAATAACAATGACTTGTGACTGTCAGTGACGCAGATGCATTCACTCTTTGTATTCTCCTAAATCGGTTAAGTTCTGGAGTTTCTCCATGCAGTTGTTTTTTGCCTTCTGGGTTTGTACTCGTAATAGTTCTTTGAGTTTTTCTCCGTGTGCATTTTGGAGTGTGGCAACTTAAAATGCTGTACTCTTGTGCACTGTCTAACGTTGGAAACTTAGCTAACCCAAAACTGCATATGCTCGTTTAGTTACATGCATGTCTGTGCTCCATGTTTAGTGGAAAGAGAAACCTAAAGTATCAGTACAAATTAGTAACGACAAGCACTTAAAAATATCCCGGTCAACTTTTTGTTTTCTAAATTGAGGATTTCAAATTTTCAAACTTTACGTGATTAGTAAAATGCAGTCTAGCATATTACTACTTAGTTTGTTAGGTATCTGATTCCTAGTTAGGATCAGTAGATTAACTTAAAATCCACTTTTTCAAACTGTATGTATGTTTCATCAGTGTTTATTTTGGTGTCAGATAAGTATATCAAGTCACTTGATGACAGTATGGTTGTGTGACCTAATCACCGTGCACTTTTTTGATGTACAAGGCCTAGACACAATTATTGTGTAAGTGTATAAAATTAAACCCCTAACTAGCTTATAAAAGTTTCGGAACCCTCCATCAATAGACTGAAAGCGGGGTACGTAACCTAATGAGCCACATCATTAAATTACTATATCTAAGGACTGATTGCAAACTGTTTGCATTTTCAACAGTAGAATCGTGGCTGCTAAACTTAAGTGCTTAGCTTCTGACCAAACAGTCATATGTTTGAGCATGCCCTATCATAATTGTCGTGGGTTATAGCTTACTACACGAAACTATATTTTTTGAGTTTATTTCTCAATCCCATGTATCTCTTTTTTCCTGAGAGTTAGTGTTGTAGGTCCACTTCAGACATAATTGAAATTATTTTTCTATCCTCGTATATGTTGGTTTATTTGGAAACGGTAATTCATGAAATCTAATCAGATTCTGGTTGACAATAAAGTTGGGTGGGTCATGAGCCTGTATTCCTATGGGTATATAATTTAGATGCGTTTATCGTCTTGTAATATTTGGATTATTAACTTACCTGTATGCTCATTATGAGATTATGCTATCTGAAATAGGTTGGCCTGTACTTGTATGCCTCGAATTTTTAGGTTGAGTTGTTCACAGTGGTGATGAGTATTGTTTTATGAGTAAAATAAACAGTTGATATGAGTTGTACGTTGTGGTGAGTTACACTTTCAGTTTATGTGAACATTAACAGTACTTGGTTCGGTTGTTTAGTGCATATACCTAATACATCTTGAAATAAGTGAAAGTAGCTATTCAGTGCTCACTGTTTTTCAGTAGTTTCCAGTTGAAACTCATTTTTGGCAATATTAATCTCTAAAATAATATTTCATAGTATACACGTCCATTGCAAACGTACATACTGTTACTATTGTGTCTGAGTATCTTATTTACATAGTGTTCATGGGGAATACTAAAGTTTGTATTGAAGAAATACAGTTATACAGAAACTTCCTATTTCGGTATAGTTTGTTATATCTTGGTAACAAACTGCTAACTTTTTTTGGGTCGTCATCTGCCATAAAAAGCAATCGAAAATACACAGGAATGACGAATGTTTTTAGTAAAAAGTAGCATCAACGGTGTACTAAATAATAAGTATAGAGCAGGAAGTATTTGAAGTTTAAGGAAAACTGGAAATCATTTGAACTTATTTTATTACCGTTTTGATTACTGTTCTTGTTATCTTAGAGTAGTGACTAAAGTGTGACTCTCCACTGTAAGACGGTGAATCTCTGTATAGTATCTCTCATAGCTACCTGTCTCTGCAAAGGCTCAATTCGGCACGAGGTAATTAAACCTTTCATAAACCGAACTTGGGTTCATTCGGGCTAAAATTCCCAACCCAGTGAAATAGTCAACGTTTTCCTTTCCTGTAGTCACTGGACAATTTATACTCACTAGTGAGCTGTTAGATGTTCAGCAACCATTATTTAAATGAACTCGTGTTTTTTAATTCCGTCAGTTTTTGTTTTGATCACGTAGTAGTTGATTTTTGATTTATACGTCGTAGAAACTGGCATTAATTTTATTGTCTCTATGGGTAAAAGCAGATGTTCGAATTAGTTTATAATCTCATTCACTTATGGGTTATCTTCCACTTAGAAATTATTCACTTATAATATTTGTACGAAACGCCATAAAAGTAATTATCGTAATTCGCATAGTCCACTATTATATCTATTGACTGTCTTATCATTTCGCTTCGTCAATATCGTTCTCGTCACTAAGTACTAGGATTAATGTGTTGGTTGGCAGCAAGTGTCATCACTTACATATTATTTTGGCAGCCCTATAATGCTGCTCTTTTTATGTGCGAAACATGTGTTCTAGAAATATGTTATGGAGTTTTTCCAAATAGAAATATATTTCAAGGACGTCGTGTATGTATTTCTTATCGCATACTACTCAAACGTGTACACGGTTTTTTAGTCCCACCACCCAAATGTTGTGAGTGAGCACGAAATCTAGTGCCATTCTGCCCTCATGACCTCATAAAAAAAGGGGAACATCCTCCAAAAAAACCTAAGTGTGTGTATATTCATGAGTCACAAATCCAGCTTTTAACAGGATTCTAAATAAAACTATATAAGTTTTTCCACTTCTTCCTTACATTCATGTCTCATCGTCAGTTAGACTACAGTGTAAATGTGTCGCGACTAACATTGAAGTATCACATATTTATCTGGAAGATATTCAAAATACACGTCATTCATTGCAGAACTTGAAATCATACCAAATTTCTTCTGTCAACGAATATTTGTGCGAGATGTACCCTCTCTTAGCACTTTCCATTTCATCTGGCAACACTCCATGCATTCAAAGTTTTATCAGTCGAATATGTCCATCTTTCTAAAAAGATAAAACGACTATACTGATTTTAATGTCTAATATTAATTAAGAGGTGAGGTTTCAGAATTTTTACAGCTGGCAGGACAAATGTCTTCGGATTCTGTATAAGTGATTGCTGTTCTTTAAATCTTAAGCATGATTAGTTTAGTTATTCGTTTGCTATAACTGCACTCAAATATCCATTGCATTTTTCAATATTTTCTACATCTTCGTGGACAAGTTTTTTCATCCTACTGGTTAATAACTCACTCCTCACTTGTAACTAACATGTCTAGAAATAGCCTTATTGAGAGTAACTATTCGCCGAGTCAACAAAGTTAAGATTAAATGTATTCCTTACATTGTATCATGAATAGGTAGAGAACAGAAAGTATGTATCATTGGATTTCAACTTGGTCAATGTTTATGCAGTTGTCGTTTGATTTGATGGTCCATTATCCAACACAATAGTGGTTTCCTTATCTTGATTTCCATTTCTGTCTACTTTTACATACTAATTTATCTAATTAGACTTAGTTTCACAATGTGCAATTAAATATATAGCTGTTGATTACTGAATAATCGTAGGATCTAGTTACTTACTTCCCTCCGACTAGGATCATTTTAACACCTTAAAAAGTTGGATATACACAAAAGCATTCAAGGAGTTAGAAAGCACTTAATTTTTCGTATAAAATTTGTTTTAACTGCTCTCATTTGTATTTGGAATTGGTCCTCACAATCATCGACAGCTTGCAATTGAGAATGACCCTTATCATATGAGGGTTGATAATAATTCATAGTTGTTGAAGCTTTGGTGAACGATTCTGCGTTTGTACTGGCGATTTCTTTTTTGTTATAAAGTCAATGCTAAAGAATGTATTTAAGTGCTATTTTTCGATTATTTCATGCTTCTCAAGACCTCACATCCACAGTAACCGTCATTATGGATCTTCTACACATCATTATTATTTATTCAAATTAATAACGAGAACCGGGTGTATAAAACAGTTTATCTTAACCACGACTGCTAGTGGTTATATATATATATATATATATATATATATATATATATATATATATATATTAATTTGTAGTTTGTTTAATATTTGCCTTTTTATTTCCGTTTAGGTCTCCATCAAAAAATGAGCGAATTAGATCAGCTAAGACAAGAGAGTGAACAACTCAAAAATATGATTAGAGTGAGTCCTTTAAATTGTTACTTAAGTATTTTACGTGTAAAGTTAGCTCACTGATGGATTTCGAATTTACTTAGTTCACCACACTGGTTAACACATCTGTAAAGAAGAATGAGACATAATGTGAAAAGGACAATGATGAGTTAAAACAGTCTTTATCGAACAATGAACAAATGATGTTACCCTTTGAAGCTAAAATCTACCATCCTATGACTTGTGTAAAGATAGAAAGATGCATCTTACTTTAGGACGAAACGAAGTAAATGATACGAGATAAAGTTGGATTCTTGTGAGTAAACTAATAACGGTCTTGAATCCATAAGCTAGCATCCGATGTATGCATATATTACCAGACCACTTCCTTTAATTAGTTATTATATTTTATCTTTTTTTTTTGAGAATCATGAAAAGCTAAAGTGTGTACGGTTTAATTCTGTTGGTGTACTTTCACTTAAAAAGTAGTATGGGAGACTAATATTTTTTACTTTAATTATCGTTGTTGAGGAAATGTATCAACTCAATGGCTTCTGTACATTTTCTTTGACTTGATTTGTTTTTATGAGTATTATACTCCTATCCTCTAATTAATTTCATACCTTTGTTTCCTGAAGTAACCTTTATCAACTGAATCCATTCTTATAACAAACATGTTTGACAAGTTTACCTAGAAATTGATAATGGGGATAAAAACAATAAAAATGTACCATTTTGACTAATTTAACTTTACATTTATAGAAAAAACTGGGACATAAGGTCATATAGAATGAATTTTATTTTAAATTCACTTCGAAATTTTCAGTATACCTGTAATTTGAGATGTTCGTTAACCATGATATCGGCCTGTGTTTAGTTGACCTTGATTAAAGTGTATATTTCATTGTAGGAATAATTTATTTAGAAGTTATACATGATCCTTACTAATTGTTACTTATGTGTATGCAAGTGTGTACTAATATGCCATTAGTCGTTTGCTTATATACTATGTCTATAAATAATGAATCGCTAGTTTGAATCTCATTTACCGCAGCTTGAGAAGAGGATCAGCACTATTTGTTGTTACACAATGGGTTTGGTTTATCATATGGTCCATGAATGTATATCAAGTGTTTCAGTTCTTACTCATTACTATCCACCACTTATATTGTGTCTTTGCTTGCGATTCGATATGTTGGTGAATGACATATTGTGTAACTAAACTGGTCTATAATGTAAGATCGAAAGTAGAATTTACAACCAACGTGGTTATTTTCACTTTTTCCCATCGTAATATTATTAGCATATATGGATTCTCAATCCAGTTTCTCTAAATGTAAACCTCGTAGTTATGAATAAAGTTACATGCGCGAAAAAACCCATTGATCTTTGAAAATTTCATAGGAATTTTACATCATAATAATTAATTACCATCGACAAAGTTTAAGTAGGAAAACGTGATCGTTCGTCTAGTACACCAAAATTTAGTGGCATTTCTAAGGACTGCAGTCACTTGGATTGACTTTCTTCTCAACTGATGTATTGTCAGTGTGTTTCACCCTAAACATTGTTAAGCCAGTGTAATCTAGATTACCTGAGAAAACTTAGCTTAAACATACCTATTGATAATATTTAAACATAAACCCATAAACAATTTTGGTTTTTTAGGAATCTTGATTAATTTCGTATATTTTGTCACGAATTGAGACTGGTTAAAAAATTATTGAAAATCAGAGAGCATTAGCTACTTGTTTCGGCCTAATTTGAGAATCTGCACAGTGCGCGCACCCATGAATATATCAGGAAGCAAATCCTAGACATTCATGTTACACGGCCGGCTTGTTGATCACTCAGCTTTTGGGGGTTGAAATTCAGACCCTTGAATTCTGACTTCTCACATTAGGTGGTTTAATAAGGTAAGTAATGTTGACGTTAGGCGTAGAGTGTTGGGCAAAGAAGGAAAATCAATCGACGAGGCTATAAAGTTACATAGACTGAGATGACTAGGTCACGTGCTGCGCATGCCTAACCATCGCCTCCCACGACGGGAATTACTAGCTGATATAGGTGCAGGTTGAAAAAGAGCCAGCGGTGGCCAAACAAAAACATGGCATCAATCCACGAAATCATTGACAGTTAAACTGAGTCAGGTAGGGAGATGCAGACTTCCGGGTTGATGCCCTCAGGACTCTAGGAATCAATGGCTGGAGACAATAGGTGACATGGCTCAAAATCGTTGTCAATGGCCAGCGCAGATGTTTTCAGTCTCTGTAATCTTTCATATTCCTTTCTACCATTACCCATTCTGTTTCACTCTTATACTTGTCAAACTCTATTGATTCACTTCACTCATCTTCTTGTCTACCTCTGTGTACTATTTGGAACGTGGCAACTCGAACTGGTGCACTTCGGTGGCAAGTTCTATGTTGAATCCAGACAGACAGAATTCTGACTTCTAGTAATTCATGATATAGTGCTACCGCCAGCCAACATCATTGATAAGCATCTGCTTCATCTTGACATGATGAATTTATTTAGACACCAGTGAAAACAAAGGCTAAGGCGTAGGAATTTCCTTGTGAGAAAAGTATATAGGTCATGCCAAATACAAAGTAGTATGTATGAAACTTCAGATGTAAGTTTAAATGATCAACGAGTTTGAAAAATGAGGGCAAGCTTCCAGTTACTTAGAAACACTAAGTAAACGTGCGAACCAAGAAGAAGTGTTGTTAAATTACCCAATGTAAGTATTTCTGCCTATACTCTCTTTGATAAACTATTTCTTTAAGACTGAGTTAATACTCGGTATGTTTCTTTAGAAGGAAAAGTGACTCAGTGTATTACACATTATACAATCAATGTAAGGGCAACTAAAAACTAACTACTTTATTCTCTGTATTTATTTATTTAAAAATATTATTCTTTGCCATAAATGTAAGATAACGCTGAACAACGGACTAAGTGTTCTTTACACAGAATAGTGACATGAAGGCGTTTAAAAAAGACTTGAATATAGTATGAAGACAGACAACTCATCAGAGCGACTTCAAAATTAAACGTCTCATTTACCTTTTTCGACGCATTCTACTGTTCCCAATACCTGCTTTACGGTTTTGAAAGACTGAAGAAACTTAAACTGACCTAGTAATACGCAAAGTTTGCACAATGAGTTAACCGGGGATACAGCGAGACAAACCATGAGGTTACTGATAGCAAATCTGTTAGAGTTACTAATATTTAGAAGCATTAATATATGAAATAAATACCAGAAGGGTAGTTCCGTTTAATTCTATAGCAAATAATTGCATTCAAATCTTGAGGGGTTTTGTGAATGAAACATTTTCCCATGAACTCATTCTCCTTCTAACTATAAGCATATTTATTTAGACTGAAACTAAATTTATTATCTTGGTGATTTAGTCTCAAAATCTGTTGGAAAGAAATCAATTTTGCGATTAATATCGTTAATGTTTTTGAGTAAAACAATTCCAGTCTTTCTGAGGATTTTCTAGAAAATAATTCACTTATTTATTAGTTAAGGAATAGGATTGAGATCGTACAGTAGAGTATTTCATTTTGGTTCATTCACTTAATGTTAAAGTGAATGAAACAGTATCTTTACTGAATATCCTATTGAATTCTCTTTAAGTAAATTTACGTATTATATATGGGTTTTTACTAGTTCTTAGTTCATCTGTAATTACCACTTACGAATAGTATCTCACGTGCGTCGGTGGTATAGCGGTTAGGACGCTCGCCGACCATGCATATGGTCCGGGGTTCGATCCCCGGCCGGCGCACTCCTTTACCTCACTGAGCCAGAAATAATGCTGGTAAAGAGGAAAGGTTGGGCATGAGGCTAGCAACCCCATCCTATAAAAATTAAACACTGCTACAGAAACTTCAAGCCACTAGCTTGGAGCCCTATGTTCCACTGGGAACGTGAAGGAAAAATTAATTTATTTATTATTAATAGTATCTCACTATTTAATCGTACTATTTATTCTCTAGGAGGCTCGCAAAGCTGCAGCTGATACCACTTTACTTCAGGCAGCTTCTAATGTGGAGCCTGTTGGGCGAATTCAATTGCGTACTCGTCGTACTTTACGTGGCCATTTGGCTAAAATTTATGCTATGCACTGGAGCACTGATTCGCGTAATCTTGTTTCAGCTTCACAAGACGGTAAACTAATAGTGTGGGATGGATATACTACTAATAAGGTAAGAATTAACTCGTTTAATATTATTACTTAAGACTGACATATAATATCTCAGACTTCTCCCTATTATAGTGTATAACTTCTCACTTGTTCTTTAAAGTGACATTTAACGTTTCTGCTTGTCATATTCGTTTGTTCTTTTTGCATTTTTCGATGATGTCATACTGGACTTAAAGTAAATGTTGACGAGATTCATGGTGTTTTCTGTGGGCACTGTTGAAATTATGCTTAATAATGACTCTAATTTACTTTTAATAATATCTTTTTTGCATTATCTAATCAGGTCAACGTTTCATAAATGCTGTAAGTATCTCCCAGGTAGCTTAAAGTTAAAGAAAGTAGTTTATACTTACCATTAGTTTTCAGTTTGCCATATTTTCTTGTTGATAGCAGTTTGGTTTCCTTTTTTTCTGAATTTCTCTGTCATTTTTTTCAGTCTTACAATATAGTATGTTGAATTCCTTTGTAGGTTCATGCTATTCCCTTAAGAAGTAGCTGGGTCATGACATGCGCATATGCACCTTCTGGTAACTATGTAGCATGCGGAGGTTTAGACAATATTTGTTCTATCTACAACCTTAAAACACGCGAAGGAAATGTACGTGTTAGTCGTGAACTACCAGGACATACAGGATACCTGTCATGTTGTCGTTTCATTGATGACAGTCAAATTGTGACTAGTTCTGGTGATGTCACCTGGTATGTTGTAGATGTTTAGTTTAGTTTTTTTTTATTTATTGTATTATATGAGTATTCAGATAATTTACGTCTTTCATTCAATTAATACTTAACAAATAAAGGTTACAGCTCAGATTCCCAACATTTTAAAGAACGTAATCAGGTGAGTCTACATTTTTGACTGAATTCTTTGCTTTTGAACACCACATGCTGGGGTAGAAAGTAATGAACAAGTTGTGATCTTTACTGTTCAGACACATAATTCCAGTCCACCCACTTATCAACGCCCAGGAAACACCTGTTATCTCAAATGCTTTTCATGTGTTATGTCTTCATTGACTATGCTATGGCTTTATGGTGAAGATCAGTCGATTGGATCTGAATACCCTTATGGTGGATAGTCAGATATCATGCCGACATCCAGAAATGACCTAATTTGGTTAAAACAAAGCTCGTTGCATGGGTAATAATGTATGTCTTAAAATAAGTGAACTGACTAACCCATTCAACCATTTTACCCTCTTTCTAATTGTTGGATTTTAACGTATAAGATACGTTACAATTAGAAATCTTGTGAGAAGCAGGAATTGGGACACAAGATCATACACAGAAGTTATAATTAAACGAGGGAAAATGTAATATTTGTAGACAACTAAAAGAAAACAAAAGATAAGATTTAAATGAATACAACTTTGTGTAAAACAATAATTGAAGATCTGGTGGCAAAGTAATCCACTGGTGAAAATTAATGTCATAGTTTTCCTGTGGAACCAGTTTCTGTTAACCATTTCCACTATGTTTATTATATCCGGGGTAAAGAAGAAGGTTCGGAGTCTGCTATTGTGTTCACACAACATATCACAAAATTCGTAAATCATAATCCTATCGTATCCTCACAAATTTTGTCATTCCCTCTATCTTCTAACTTTTTTATGAAATCACTCCGCGAAATTGATAGACACATAAAATGCGTCGTACCACTTTGGTTTGTTAATCATTTATGATCTTGTCATTCCTACTTTAATCTAATATATTTCTCTTAATATTTAAGCATGACAAAACAGTGTTTCAATTTAATACTTTAGATGAGATCACGTCTATTATTACTGATTACGTAAAAACCCTGAGGTACAGCAGTTTGCGTAACTGTACCACTAACCTATTCCTTGTTTGATATTCAAAAATTTCAACTTCTATGGATGGGATAAGAGTTGATCAATATCCTTCTTACTAAATTTATCAATGTAACCGTAGGCATTGCCTAGTGCTCTAACATATTGTGAAAACCAGTCCCATTGCACATACACAAGATGAATATCTGAGATCGTAGTTGTAGTTATACGTAGACTTACATACTTCATTTCAAAACTCGTTCCCTGTATGCTACTTCATGAATTCCTAAATGTGAATATATAACTAGGTAAATTTGTCTTCGGTTTCAATAACGTTATCTAGTCTTCTACAGTTCTTAGTGTATTATTAAATACGTTATTAAATAATAAAAGAAGTATTTTCTTAATAAGGCTTATTTCCCCGAATAGTGTTCCTCATATTAAATTTCTTCTGTAGTAGCCTCAATAAACGTGAGGTTGTACGCATTTTACACACTCACTCACGCTTTACTTAAAATTTTACTTAAAGTGTTATCGTTTTTATTTGATTTTATGTAGACGGTATTCAAACCTAAGGCTTGGTTATTTTCTGTCATTGAAATTTAATATTAGATTCACAAAGTCTTCTTTATCATACTAAATATCTTGTTAACTGCAAATTGAAAACAAAATGAAAACAACTTGCTAGATGTTCTTAGGTTTAAAACACCCTGTTTTCTGTTTATGTATGGATGCATGTGCTAATCGGGCTAGTTTACGCAACTGAGTTTCAACCAGTACTTATCACTCCACGTACCTGAGCTAGTAAAACAAGGCAAATCTCAAAAGAGTGTAGTTCGTAGTCCGGTCGAAGAAAAACTTTTGTTCAATAGCTTTTTATTAATGGCATCTCTAAAAGAGATATGTAGTGATTGTGTGGACCTAGTACGTAGAAAAAATTCCGTGTTACGTTTGAATTCTACGACGTCACGTGCTGATCATTGTCTCTAAACGTGACAGATTCATTGCACTATTAAAGTCTGCAGTATTGTTAGGAAACGTTTTACACGCTGATTCTTACAGGTGTTTCTGTACTCACTGAGTGGCTCATACATATCTACATAGTTTCGCGAATGTAGGTGATGGCCGAACAAACTTACATACACCAATGTGATTCTCAGCTGTCATAGTTCCCATGTCCATATCGTTACAATGTGGAATTTATAGTATCTTTATGTGTGCAGTTCTGCTATATGCTTATTTTAGCTGATCATGCCATGTGACTATTTGCATTTGGTCATCAGGCCATTTAAGGATGGGTAGGATCTAGTAATGGTATTATCAAAGTGATTTTGACATCCGGCGGTGCACCTTTAGACGAGGTAGAGGTCGTCATTCAGTTCAGATTACATCCTGGGAAACTGGCTTCACTGAAATGAGCTTTTCTC
Organism: Trichobilharzia regenti; assembly: GCA_944472135.2. NCBI lineage: Eukaryota > Metazoa > Platyhelminthes > Trematoda > Strigeidida > Schistosomatidae > Trichobilharzia > Trichobilharzia regenti. The sequence goes on along the minus strand of OX235262.1, from coordinate 133,014,037 downwards.
ATGGATGTCATTTTAACAACTTCCATATTTTTCATCACTTACTAACTGTGGAACTGAATGAAATGGTCATTCCATGACAGCCTGTGAGGTGGGAAACAGTTTCCTTGAGTTGGTATCGGCTGGTACATCGCAGCCTGTGATTAGGGCTAATGAATTTCAGTGACTCGAAACGTTTTCAGGTGTGACTGAAAGTTGGAGCCACTTCTGTGATTTCCTAAAGTAATATAAAGTAACGACTTTACAAGAACTCCCAGAAGCTCACTGTTAAACAATAATCTTTTTGATTCTCTTTTTTCGTTATAGTTCCAATACATTTTATGACATTTATCTTTGTTCCCATGCTGAACCAAGTTTTTTTTTGTTGTAAATATAGGAGAAATAAGTGACATTTGATAACTGAATAGTTCATTAGTTATCTGTATATATTATTTTCACTTGGAAATTTTTTTTTACCCTTTTACTCTGAATGTCTTTATTTTTCAGTGGACTCTGGGATATTGAAACTGGCCAACAGGTCGCTACATTCACAGGTCATACAGGCGATGTCATGAGTTTGAGTTTAGCTCCTGATTTGCGAAGTTTTGTTTCAGGTGCTTGTGATGCATCTGCAAAGGTTAGCTTTCCATTTTTCAATTCTTATATGAAAATTATTTGTTGCCTACTTAAAGGTTGTTATTAATCTATTCTTTTTCTATATTTTCTAAATTTATTCTTTCCGTTCCGATTTTATTTGTTTGTTGATAAAGGCAGCAAACTTTCCTTTTTCAGAGGTTGAGTGCGTACACGCCCTGAATAATAATAATTTACCCTTGTCTATGGTGAAACACACACACACACAAGAAAGCTGAGAGTCGCATGCATTCGGATATTTTTGTTGCTATGGCAAGTGGTCGTATTCGCCTTTTAGAACATATGTACTAGATTTTGGGCGTACACGGTCATTTAGGATATTCATCAGTTCGAATTTCAAAAATCTCAAAACAGAAATAAGTGATATAATTTTGGACACGTGTATATATATATATATATATATATATACATATATATATATATATATATATATATATATCCCATTTTTATACTACCAGCAGCTAATTGCTCAATGCTTACTGATATTTAATCAATAAAGTAGCCGTGATAGTAATATAAGCAATAAAAGCTTGTGCAGGCCATTTACGGATTATCTTTCGATCTCTTCCTTATTATTGATTGGTATGGTTTATGTCCTGACTATTTTATTGCCTGCCCCCATCTCTCTCTCTTCCCTACCCTTAGCGTAAAAGTCGTACCTCATAGTTACATTAATCGCATACGTGTCTGTTTATTTCGTGTCTGTGTAAAGAGATATATACGTGTCTGTATAAATGCCTGTACTTTTGGCTCGGCCGCATAGTCTGTTCTTACATACACACAGCAAGTATATTTATATAAATAAATATAAAAATTCTATCTCACACTCCATTGCCTTCTCCCAGGCAAATAAAAACAACAATAACAAGGAAAAAAATTTCTTTTAGATTAATTTTTCCTCTGGTAAGGCTTAAATGCTAGCGCAGCTGATCAATGATCTTATTGCGTTGTTCTAGGTCATTGTCAAATAACTCTAACAATTCTTTTCTTGTTTTCTCTTTTTTTACTCCCTCTCGTATTTCAGTATAAGTGTTTCAGCTACAAGATTTCTTGAAGTGATGTGTAATATGCTATAACTCAGTAAGACAGAATCTTGTTAAATAGATAGGATTCTTTTATGTGAAATATTATTCTGGCTTACTGCCATGTTTCTAATGATAATGTAGGATGGTGACGAGAAAGTTACTCTGTTTATCACTGAAATTTTATTAAATTGTCATTACTGCATGCGGCGTTTTCTTTTCATAGGACGGATAATAGTAAAATATCATTGCTTTTATCTACAAAAGCACTGGAGTTTATTGTTACGTGAGTAAAATATTATTATTCTCTTGGGTTACAAGGGAAATATAGGGCTTCAGTAGCACATCTCCATTTTGTCCTGTTCTCTGCAGTCCTCTTTAGCTCGTTATACAGTTGTACATGGGCTGTCATCTCCTCTCTGCACAAATACCTCCATGTCACCCATGGACACCCAAATCGTCGTTTCCTATTCGGATTCTGCTCGAGCGCCTTGCGCACGATTTCACCCAGGCGTTTCCTCAGCGCGTGTCTGATCCACCTCCATTTTCCCCTACACATTTCTGAGTAATAGGTTCTTGATTAGTTCGCTCCTAGAGTTTCTTATCGCTAATTCTTTCTGGTGATCTGATCCTCGGTATGGAGCGAAGGTTGATGTTGGTGTTTTCAACACCAACTGTTGTTATTGTTGGTCATCTTCACGACCTATGTTTGAAGTTATGCCTTTGTTGATTTTCACCCATAAGCCCTCGAGTTGTGTGATACTATACTTAAATCATCCGCGAAATCCAAGTCTTCTACAATCATCTTATTGGTGCAATATATTCCTGTCTTCTCGCTCCCTGTGATTTTTCGCATAATCCACAATTAGGAGAATTATAGACGATAGTAGACAGTTTTGTCTCACTCCTGTATTCACTTCGAAGGCATTACTGAGTTTTCCGTTGAGAATCACTTGATGTATGGCATCATTAAATAACTGTTGAATGAGGTTGATAAAAGTATGTGGCACCCCTTATTGTTGAAGCAGTTTCCAAATGAATTCACAGTCAACACTCTTGAAGGCCTTTTCACAATCGATGAAGTTGATGTAGAGATTTTACTATTATTGTGGCATGTGCTACTGATAAGATTTATCAGTAGTATACATATAAAGAGATGTTCATCGGCATAAAAACATCAGGTAACACGGAGATAGGTTTGATGTTAGAGAAAGCAAATGATACAGAGTTGTGGAGATACATGGAAGACGTGGAAGGAACATAAAGAAACGTAATGAGACAGTATCGTCTCATTAGATAAAGGTGCCAAATACGTCCTCTGTACGTTTCTCGACTTCACTTCTGCTTTCGATTCTGTACCTAGATATCTATTGCTAAATAAGCTCTTTATGACACAAACTGAGTCCTGGGTCACTAACTGGTTGCATTCCTACTTCTCAAACAGAATACAGTACACTGTATACAAAGATAAATCCTCCTCTGCTATGCTCACTGAAGCTGGTGTCCCCCAAGGTGCTGTGCTCTCCCCACTTTTTTTTCTTTCTTTCTACATGACTTACCATCTTCAAATGACATTAATTTTGTTAAATATGCTGATGACCTTACTGTTTCTTTGCCTGTCAAATGTCAAAGTGACTGCTCCAAAATAAATAGCTTTTTATCATAAATCAGCCAGTGGTCCAAGAAAAACGGTCTAACCCTGCCTGTCTGTTTTCGACATAGAACTTTGCACAAATGTGCGCCAGTTCAAGTCGCCACACTCCGTGTAGCACGCGAAGCAAGAGAAGAAAGTACAAGAGAAGCATAATGGAAACAGTGAGCAGAGGTGTGAGACAAAGGAGTAATAACGAAGAACAAAACAGTTTCATTGAAGATCATAAGTCACAAGGAGTGGATGCATCTGCGCCACTGAGAACGATTTTGAGCCATGTCACCAATTGTTTCCAACCATAGATTTTTACCGTCCCGAGGACCCCAGCCTGGAAGTCTACACCTTCCTACGTGACTGGCTTAGACCAACTGTTGTGGATTTCATTGACTGGTGAGGCCAAGTTTTTGTTTGACCGCCGCTAGCTTTTTTCCAGCCTGACCCTATATCCGCTAACATTGCTCGTCGAGGGAGGCGATGGCTTGGCATACGTAACACATGTCCTAACCATCTCAGTCTTTGTGGCTTCACGACCTCGTCGATTGATTTCCCCTCCCACCTACCTAGCACTCGACACCTAACTTCAATGTTGCTCATCTTATTAAACCACTTCATACAGGAGATAGAGCGCAGGCACCTATGATCAAAGACAGCTAATCTTTTCATGTCTTCCACTCTCAATGGCCAGGTCTCACAGCTGGCCATAAAGGAGGACGGAGCGGACTGATGAGCAGTACACCCGCCGTTTGGTCGATAGTCGAACATCTCGTCTACGCCAGAGTCGGCGTAAACTGGCAAATGCGAAACGAGCCCCCTGTATTCGTGCTGAGATTTCGTCAGAGATCAACCCATTGGCACTGGCTGATGGTACTTCCCAAATAAGTGAAGCGGTCAACGTGCTCTACCACTTCACTTCCTATTTTTAAACTAGGCGTCGATGTAGTCCAGTCTTGTAACATCATCTTGCATTTGACGGGAGCGAATCCCATGCCAAACATTCGTAGATTACAGCTCAAGGTGTCTAGAAGACTCTGTATTTTGTCAAAGTCGTCGCCTAGAAGGACTATGATGCAGTTGAATAGAAAAGGGGATAATGGGCATCCTTGACGGACACCACTAGTCACCATTTCAGATGATAGCTCGCCGTAAGCCCTCACCTGGCTGTATGAGTACGAGTAGAGTGCCTTAATCAGTGCAATGTATTTTCTTGGAATTCCCTTTACAGCCAAGCATCTCCAGAGAACTTCTCGATCGACAGAGTCGAATGCTGCCTTTAGGTCAAGAAATATAATGACTGTTGGACGCCGGTAGGAATTCCTATGTTCTAGAATCTATCGGAGGGCGAAGATATGATCAATACACCCTCTTCCTGATCTAAAGCCTGCCTGGCTCTCTCGTGTTTGTGCCTCCCTAGCACCACTTAGTCTACGCATGATTATTGAGCCTAAGACTTTAGATACTATATTAGTCAAGCTAATCCCTCTGTGATTATCACAGGAAGACTTGTCTCCCTTCTTGTATATGGGGATAATCAGTGACTTACACCAACCCGACAGGACTTCTTCTGATTCCCAGACGCTGACTAGTACCTCAGTTAATCCGGACAGTAAGCTGTCTCCACCGTACTTAAATACCTCTGGCGTCATTCCATCAGGTCGCGCTGCTTTGCCTTGTTTCAGATTGGTGACAGCTTTAGTAACCTCAGTTAGGGATGGAGGACCTGTGTCTATATCCCATTGAGGGAGGTGTTGGATGCTCGGAAGGTTGAGCGTGGCTGTGGGCCAATTAAACTGCTCCTCATAATGCTCTTTCCAACGATCCAGTCATCTATCCTGGGAGCTAATTACAGTGCCATTTTTTTCCGAGATTGTTTCACTAGTGATTTGTCTTCTCCCCTCCGTTTCCCTGGTGAGTCTAAATGACTGACTGACTGACTGGATTCAACATAGAACTTGTCACCGAAGTGCAGAAGTTCGAGTTCCCACGTTCCAAATAGCCCACAGAGGTAGACAAGAAGATGAGTGAAGAGAATTAATAGAGTTTGACAAGTATAAGAGTGAAACAGAATGGGTAATGGTAGAAAGGAATATGAAAGATTACAGAGACTGAAAACATCTGCGCTGGCCATTGACAACGATTTTGAGCCATGTCACCTATTGTCTCCAGCCATTGATTCCTAGAGTCCCGAGGGCCCCAATCCGGAAGTCTGCATCTCCCTACCTGACTCAGTTTAACTGTCAAGGATTTCATGGATTGATGTCATGTTTTTGTTTGGCCACCACTGGCTCTTTTCCAACCTGAACCTATATCAGCTAGCAAAGCCCGTCGGGGGAGGCGGTGGTTAGGCATGCGCAGCACGTCACCTAGCCATCTTAGTCTATGTAACTTTATAGCCTCGTCGATTGATTTTCCCTCTTCCCCCAACACTCTACGCCTAACGTCAACATTACTTATCTTGTGAAACCACCTAACGTGAGACAGAGATCGCAGACATCTATGATCGAAAGCAGTCAACCTTTTCATGTCTTCAACGCGTATTGGCCATGTTTCAGAGCCATAGAGAAGGACGGAGCGAACTGATGAGCAGTACACACGTCCCTTGGTTGATAGCCGGATGTCACGCCTACGCCAGAGATGGTGTAAGTCAGCAATAGCAGCTCGAGCTTTTCGGATCCGTGCTGAGATTTCATCGCCAATCAGTCCGTTGGTGCTAATACAACTTCCCAAGTAGGTGAAGTGGTCAACATGTTCTATTACTTCACTCCCTATCACTAAGTTAGGGGTTGACGTGGTCCAGTCCTGTAGCAGCATCTTACATTTTGTAGGGGCGAATCGCATGCCAAACATACGAAGATTGCTGCTCAAGGTGTTCAGGAGACTCTGCATTTCTTCAGCATCCTCCCTAAATAGTCTAAATAGTTGCCTGCTGTTGCCTAACCTCGAAGCTTTCTCCATCTCTTTCGCCTTTGTCACACACCACTGTTCACGGTCCTTGCGGAGACTTTTCGTAAGTTTCCTCTTGTGCAGCTTTCGCTCCTCATTGAATTCGGAGCTCGCCGGAATAAGTCTTCTAGCATCTATCAGTTCGGATGAGGCGGTGGAGATCCAGTGGTTTTTACTCACCTTTGGGTTTACCTTATTCACAGCTTTTACAGCTGTATCTATGGCTGCCTGGATATTTTTCCAAGCTTCTTCAGGGTGAGCACAGCTGTCGAACACAGATATGTGTTTAGCTAGTTCTTCCTCAAATACGGATTTAGTTTCCTGATCGAGCTGGGGACGTGATGGTTTTACCGCCAGCTGTTTCCTACGTCCGTTCAGTCGTAAGCACACCCGAGCGCGGACCAGTGCATGGTCGGTATCTACGCACGTGTTCCAGAAGGAGCGACAATCTCCTACCGACCCACGCCAACGATAGCTTATTGCTATGTGGTCTATTTGTGTCCAGCGTTGGTTTGATGAAGGGGGTCTCCAAGTCAAACAGTGTCTCTCCTTGTGTTTGAAGTTAGTGCTTACAAGAAACAAATGATTATCAGAGCAGAACTGTAGGAGACGGTCACCGTTGTCGGTTCGCTGGCACGGAGCTCCATAGGTGCCACCGACATCCTTCTCAGATTGACACAATTTCCCTACTTGAGCGTTAAAGTCACCAGCTAGAACGACTATGTCTGAGCGTTTAGCCTTTCGCACCAAACTAGACAGCTTTTGGTAGAACTCATCCTTCGTTTCATCTGAACTGCAGTCAGTGGGGGCGTAGGCGGAGATTACGAAAAGGCATCGGCGAGTAGTGCAGTCCTTTCTCCTTCTTACTGATCCGTTCAGACGGACAGCACACATTCGGCTATCTACCGGGATCCAGTCAAGCAATGTCTTTTCTGCCCTAGTACTCAAAGCTATCCCTACGCCAGCTAATCCTCGTGAACTAGCTGTGGCATCTCCTGACACCCTCAAGGTGAATTTTGCAGATTCAACCTGTTGGCCAGGTGGGGTTAGGTGAATAACCACACTTGGGTCTTGTATGCGTGTTTCTGAAACACAACATACATCAATGGCTCGTGATGCCAGGGTCTTGGCTAGTGATGCTTGTTGTCCTATTTGGCAAAGTGTCCTAACATTAAAAGCTCCTATATGAAATTGGTGGCGTGGCTTTAGGAGGCTGTCGGTGGTGGTTTTTTGGCTTCCGTCGTTTTTAGTGGACGCAGAGTGAAGAGGAAGTGAGGAGCTATCAAGTAGAGGAGTTGCATCAGTGGAAGGAAGGCAAGATGATAGAGATGAAGACAAAGATAAGTGAGGATTAGAGAGGTTTCGTGTGCATTTCGGATTGTGAGGGCGATTGTTACTTCCCGGCTGCCCACACCGTGGAAGTTGGTTGCGTGACCGCAGAGCCCAGGGGACAACTGCTTGAGGCCGGTCACACGCGGCCTGCTTTTGTTTGTTCTTTGTGTTTTGTGTGCCTCAGTAGCATATTTATCACTCCCCCTGTGACACGGCAGCAGGAAGCGCGGTCGTTGTTAATCCGGGCCACGGCCGATCCGGCATGAAATTTTTTGGTTTTGTATTTATCATGATGTTGGATTGGGTAGCTGCTTTTTGTTTAACCGCTATCCAAACAACCTGCCTGGCATGGTAGACCTCAAGAGACATAAGTCTCAGCCAGTATAGCTTGAATAGATCATTGCGGTGTTCAAGCCCGACCACCACGTCAAGGTAGCAGCTTTCGGTCGGGGGTCTAACCCTAAACCCCTCTAAATGCCAAACAGTCACAAGTACTGTTTTTGAATAAAGCAAATTATTATTATTATTATTAATATGAAGGTCGGAAGTAGCACAACACAGAACATCTGTGCAAATAGTGCGTTGAAGATAAGCTTTACTTAATTTGGCAATATAGAGATACCAAATTACAACTAAACATTCCCTTACCAGTTTGTTTCAAGCAAAGTTACTCTATCCAGTGCATCTTTCAGTCTCTTTAGGAAATGAGTAAAATAAAGGTAATAGAATTGTTCTAGCCTTCACTCTCACTGCTGACTAACTGAGTTTTAACATAGAACTGTGCACAGAAACGCTGCAGTTCGAGCCGCCACACTTCATGTAGCACGGGAAAAAAAGTGATTCGAACGAACTATATTGAACATGCATGTACGAGAGAAAGAATAGGAACATGTAAATTAAGTGGGTCTGCAAAAATTACAAAGAATCGATGCATCTGTGCTATTGAAAGTTGTTTTGAGTCATCGTACCAACAGTATCAAACCATTGGTTCTTAACATCCCGAGAAACCCCAGTCACCCAGACTAAACCTTCCAACATGACTGAGATCAACAACCAAAGACCTCATTGGGTTGGTACCAGCATCCCTAACTCTATTTCAACCTAACTTTTTGTCAACTAATATTGTTGGATAAGGAAGGTGATAGCTTGATATCTGTAACACATGTTCTGGCTGTCTCAATCTGTTCAGCTTCGCAACCTCATTGCTTGACTTTGTTCTTTATCTAACACTGTAAGCCTGACCACAATATTAACCATCTTAATACTGCCATTTAAAATTAGAAAGAGAAGCATTCAGCTTTACTACTTAGCATATTTTTGATACTTCTCTCGTTTATTTGACTATTCATTGGAATTTAGGTAGATATCCCGAAATATCTCAGTTGCATGAAACGCAGTGGGACCAGTCTGACTGATGGCAACTTGGTTAATTAAGCCTGTACTGAACGGTGGGAATGTTGAAGCGTTTTCCGATATTCATTTCCATATGGCTTATTTATAGTTATGTGATGATGTACTACACAAAAGCGTTGTTTGAAATAATATTTCTCAACAGTACACAGATATTAATTATTTACATAAGTGTTTGACTTCTGATTAGTTTCTTATGTGTAGAGAAAATGCGTTACATCTACTTAAACAATATAACATCTTTTTGCTTTCAAGAGACTATCTAGTACAGAGACCTATATGCCACATGGTAAAACATTATTTATTACTTGATAGTAGTGTCGGATTATCTGATGTTGTGCGTCGGTGGCACAGTGGTTAGGACTCTTGCCGACCATGCACACATGGCCCAAGGTTCGATCCCTTGCCGACGCACACCTGATATCTATGGTCGGTCTGCGAAATTTGGGCTACCGATATCACATACTGAAAATTCCATACTTGTACCAAAAATACAGTGTGGAATCAAGCTGTAATCAGAATACTAATATAAAATGCTATTTATATGATCCTTTGTGATAGTGAATGTAGGATATGCGTTTCCAGTAGTAGTTTCATTTTCATTGACTGCATAAAAACACTATATTTCTTAAATTAAAAATGTATTTCTATTTACTTCATTTTTGTTTACAATTTACTTACATAATGAAGTTATGGGATATACGTGATGGTCAGTGCAAACAGACATTCACTGGACATGAATCAGATATTAATGCAATTACTTTCTTTCCGAGTGGTTTGGCTTTTGCTACTGGTAGTGATGATGCTACCTGTCGATTGTTTGATATTAGAGCTGATCAAGAAATTGGAATGTTTAGTCACGATAATATTATTTGTGGAATAACTAGTGTAGCGTTCAGTAAAAGTGGAAGACTGCTACTTGGTGGATATGATGACTTCAATTGTAATATATGGGACACTCTTAAACAGGAACGAGCTGGTATGTAACAATTTATTTTAGTTATATTTTTAGCCATTTGTTGTGTATCCCTTCACCAGATGACAAGTCTTTATGTAATTTTTTTGCTTTCTACCTAAGTTTGACAATACTATCGGTTTATATATTTCATAAAATAATAACATAGAAGTTGAAGTTGTATCAAGTGTAACTGAATTTAGCAATATTAAGATTAATTCATAATTTAATTGATATTTCTGGGTTCATCCATGAAATGAATTCTTGGGAATTTTATACAGTCATTTCCTGCTTATAACCGAAGCTTTACAAGTAGATAGCAGAAACTGTTTATGATCAACAACTGGCATCTCTTTTTAAGAGTACATAATATCACTTCTAGTTGATAAATCTTCTAAATACTTACTTAATAAACAATTCACTAGCAGTCAAGAATGTTCAAGTGTTAGTTTGTAGGGGATTTTATTGGTTTGAAGTTTGATCACAGGTTGATATCAGTTTGAGAACCATTGAGTATTGACACAAGTTGGAATTCATAGCCCATTGGTTCCGGTTCCCACTGGCTGAACGATATACAAGCTCGCTTTGTTACCGGAAGGTCCATAATTCGAACCCTAGCGGTGGGTGTGTTCTTATGAATAGCCCCAAACTGAGACGAAACAGCTGTCCAATACTCTGCAAGTTTTCCATTGGTTCTCTAACCGATGTCAGCTCATGATGAGATCCTGTAACCAATCAAATCCTACAAATGAATACTTTAGGTTTTTTTTATTTGTTCAAATGCATTTATAACAGTCTAACTCTGCAATCATTTTTCTGTTGGTTGATGAGCATTTCCTATTGTAAATCTTTTGTATTGTTTATGCTGTTAATATGACTATTATGAAAGTGAACACTTCAGTTTTCTGTGGCTTAGTGAAAAACATACCATCAGTTAAATTTGACTAAGAGAAGAGAAACAAAGACGTTGGTCAGATATAATTAGCGTCTGTCTGTCTGGATTCAACATAGAACTTGCCACCGAAGTGCACCAGTTCGAGTTGCCACGTTCCAAATAGTACACAGAGGTAGACAAGAAGATGAGTGAAGAGAATCAATAGAGTTTGACAAGTATAAGAGTGAAACAGAATGGGTAATGGTAGAAAGGAATATGAAAGATTACAGAGACTGAAAACATCTGCGCTGGCCATTGACAACGATTTTGAGCCATGTCACCTATTGTCTCCAGCCATTGATTCCTAGAGTCCCGAGGGCCCCAACCCGGAAGTCTGCATCTCCCTACCTGACTCAGTTTAACTGTCAATGATTTCGTGGATTGATGCCATGTTTTTGTTTGGTCACCACTGGCTCTTTTCCAACCTGAACCTATATCAGCTAGCAAAGCCCGTCGGGGGAGGCGGTGGTTAGGCATGCGCAGCACGTGACCTAGCCATCTCAATCTATGTAGCCTCCTCTATTGATTTTCCTTCTTTGCCCAACACTCTACGCCTAACGTCAACATTACTTATCTTGTGAAACCACCTAACGTGAGACAGAGATCGCAGACATCTATGATCAAAAAACAGTCAACCTTTTCATGTCTTCAACGCATATTGGCCATGTTTCAGAGCCATGGAGAAGGACGGAGCGAACTGCTGAGCGTACACAATGTTATAGACAAATTCACCTGGTTGTATACAATAGTGATTCCATGATTAAAAACTAAAGCAGAGTATTTTAATCTAGATAGTATCAGTAGTAGTCATAGCGTTGCGTTACAACTGTGTTCACTGTTTTGTGTGACTGAACGCATGTAAACTCACTCATTTACAAAATATGATCGTACAATGTTGTTTTTTTTCAAATGCAGTAGATAGATGCAATTTCCCACTAATCATCTAAAATGAATTTATGTGATTGTAAACAATTGACCCTAATAAAGAAAATCAGACATTTAACACAATTTTTGTAATATTGTAATAAACATAGATACAATTCAGCAGTAAAGGATTCTAGACCGTTTCTTCAGATGGTCAGATGGTATCTGGACATCAATTATTCTCCTATTAGAATTTTCAGCTTTAAATATTTGATTTAATTTTTCTTTTTGTTGAAATTATAACTAGTTCAGTAGTGTTGTGAATAGTACATTTGTCGACATTTTGAACTTGTTGTCAAGGTATTTATTTAAATTGTATGTCAGTTAGTACAATTATTATAAGTTGCTCTTCATATTAAAAACGCTTATGATATAAATTTCTTCGAATTGTGAAGGTATTTTGAGTAATGGTAAATTGTGTACCCTTGAAAATACTTCAGTTTAAATGAGCGCATCACTCGAATACAAATTAAGATGAAATATTTTACTGATGCAATAGGCCACATATGGACATATATGTTTAATATGAAGTTCAATTAAAACTAAAATGTTTGTAATTGTAATCGTAGTTAAATGTCAAGTGACAAAGCAAATTAATGTCATATATAGAATAATTCATAGGATGGATAGAACTTGGAAGAGAATGTGCAATTATAGGATTAGTAGACAAATCGAATAAAACAAAAACGTTATGTAATATTGTGTGAAATTCAATAGCATAGAATTTTTCGTTGTAAATAAGAATTGATTTAGAATGACAAGTGAAACAAGTGAAATAATACCGGGGACAGTTCAAAGAGAGAATAGTAATAATAGCAATTGACTTAATAAGGAAGAATATACAAATTGAATAGACAAAATGAAAAATTATTGAATTGAATTTTTGATTTTCCCGTCGATTGATTGGACCGAAGTGCTCGGTCTCAAAATATGATTGGAAATTACCATATTTTAGCATAGAGGGATTAAGACCATCAAAGTTGGAGGGGTTGAACGAATATTTTTTCTGTACACAGAGATCTGGCTTTTCTGTTTCGATAGCCAAAGCTTCAGCAATACACGTGAGTCGGGTACGTAGGGATTTGGGTAAATTACTCTTTGCCTTGTAGATGACTTTAAAGGCGGAGGCTATAGAGGTATGTTTTGATCACTACTTAGCAATTTAGTGATTCGTAACTGAGTATTTGAAATACTAACTTTTGCAAATATGACTCATTCTATCAAAGCAAACAGTGGATTCATACTACCCTCCTACTAACTCATCAAATCTCTCAGAAAGACTGGGTATATTAAGAATGTGTACAGTTACTGGTTTGTATTTATAACTGGACTATTCCAGTCGTTTGTTGTTTTTTTATAACAGAATGTTTGTCTGAAGGTATTAGATGGTTGGAGGCAATCGGCAGGAAGCCTTGGACCTAGGTTTCGTGCTAGTTGGCACTCGTCAGCAAGGCGTATTTGCAGCCTTGAAGGAACTCATGTCCCTTCTGAGATTCGAACCCGCGTCACCCAGTGCTGCAGTCAGAGACGTTACCACTGAGTTATTCGGGCCCGCGATTGACCTCCTGTAGGACTGTAGTGGATATTTTGATTTGACACTAGTAACTAGTGTGATGCGTCTAGTCCTCTGATTGGTGTAGACTGAATTCTATCAGTCAGGTTGTAATGTGACCACCATTCTGGCTAGCTCGCCATCACGGTGCACATTGATTTGATGGTATTAGATGGTCGGAGGCAATCGGCAGGAAGCAAATCAGAATGTTTGTCTGTTGAATTAAACAGTATTTCTGTTTCATGTAAATGTTTGTTTTTTCTTTTTACTTTTAAACTTTAGGTATATTGGCTGGTCATGATAATCGTGTCAGTTGTTTGGGTGTATCTGAAGATGGTATGGCAGTTTGCACAGGATCATGGGATAGCTTCCTGCGAATATGGAATTGATCAAACTAAGCTATATCCCTGAGTATGAATGAATAAATATAAATGATTCAATGCTCTTTTTTTCTCTCTCCAGTTATCATCACCGATATCATCGTGTTTCTTGTGTCGTTGTTCTTTTCTTTTTCCAATGCAATGAAATAACAAGAGGAACACACATATATAGGATCGCAATCAATTTATGAATGTGAAAATAGTAATAATAAGCATTTGTGCTCTTTTTTATCGCTGATTGTATCTTTATATTTCTTTTGTTTCTCTCTTCTACTCTCCTCCTCCTCCTCCTCCTCACGACACCGCTACCATTATCACAATCAATTAATTCAACCGATATATATTGTCTTTTTCTCTCTTCTTTTCTTCTTTTTCTGTGTTTTGTATTACACAATAAATATCATTAAAGAATTACGTATTTTCAAATTAGGCGGAGTAAAATAACCTTTTTGTTTTCCTGAACTCTAAATGCATTCATATCTTTAAGAGTTGACAGTAAAAATTTATTGTTGAATTCCTCATAGAATGTAATTCAAACTATAGTAAATGATGATGCACAGAGTAAATTTGCTCTTGGTATTATTATAACGTTAATTAATATAAAAGCAATCATTTATGTGCAATAATCTGTGTGTGTATGTGTGTGTCTAATTATTATGTTTGCCATCGTTTTTCGATGTGTGTGTGTCTGTGCGTACGTATGTACGTGTGTTTCTACCTATTCAATTCAATTCTCACAATCCAGTCTCTAACTTTGCATTTTTGTTTTTCTCCTTCATCTAAACCACAGAAGAAGAAGAAGAATTCTCAGTCACTTTTTGTATTCCTAAAATATATAAAATATTTAGTTGCGCTTTCTCTTTAATTTTATGACTTATAACTAAGTAAAAAACAATGATGCATGCTACATACACTGAGATTTTAATTCAACATCTATTCCGCTATCATGACAACCTATATTATAAACTGTTTCTGTTTGCCTTGAAGTGATACACAATTTGATCAATTTTGTTTTTCTTTTGTTTTGCATCATGTGCCTGGCTGGCGTTGTGGGTATATATGTGTGTGACATATAATATATAAACACACACGCAGGTGTGGGTGTATTATGTCTATTCGCCGACAATGATCTCAACTTTCCCCCGTCCTGCCTCGGCCCGTGCATTACACATTGCTTTTTTTAAGAACAAAATATTCTTCTTATCATTTATTTCTTTGTATTGACAACGATGTAAGTTACTTAATTTTAAAACGTATAAATTTACTGCATAGACAGGCCACTGCATTCACTCATGCATTGATTCTCCTTTTTTGTTTTGTTCTTGGTGCATTTCTTGTGAAATTAAATTTGCTTTTTAATTCTTTTTCACAATTTATTAACAAACTAGTCCTAATTATTATATTACTCTTTTTGTTCTTCTCTTTCCCTACCACGACCGCCTCTGCTAAAAATCTCACTTCCCCTTATATAATATGTATGTATGTATTCAGTAAAAGTATCATTTTTATCATGGAGTTCAAGTAGTCTTGTATGTCACACATAAAATATTAATATTATAATTAATTGAATTGTTTATATGCCCGGTTATGATAATGATAATGTTGACAACAGCTTTCTCTTTTTCATGTGTATTTCTATTCAAAAGTAGTAGACACAAATACAATGACACAAAACTCTCTTCTAAGAAGTTTTTCTCCTTCTCAAAACACTTGAAGAAAATAATACTCCGGGTTATTCAAAGAAAAGAGTGTTACTGTTGTCTTCTCTCTCTCTCTCTCCCTTCTTTTTTTTGCTGTCGAAAATGCTGGCTACAAGTTCCATGTTTTCACACACAAAAACATTACAGATATTGTGTATGTCACATGTTTATTTGAAAAACAATTTTAGAAAAAAACGTTTCTCTCGTTGGGAATTTGTATTCATTTTCTTCTGCGTTGTTTCCTTCTATCTCCTTTTTTTGCTATAAGACTGGTACTACTACTACTACTTTCGTGCTGTTTACAGTCTTAATTTGCAATACTCCAGTTTAGTAATTTGTTTTTTTTTGTTGTTGTTAACTTTTGTTTCCTGTTTTGCCGTTGTCCTAGGGGTGTTTTTTGTTTTCTCTATCACGCGTATCATTACAGTGAAAGAAGGAAAGAGCTTGACCCCACCCCACCCCCTCAACAGACATACACACCCCACTTCTTTGTCCTCGTATCCCTTATCGATTTCTTTCCAAAGCTAGCTTTTTGTCGATATATATATATAATACATTTGTCAATCCACTACTTTCTTTGTATTACTCCTCTCCTTTTTAACTTTAGTATAAAGAGTAAACGATTTTTTGTGGCGGGGGGGGAAGAGTTTTGTTTCTAAAACAAAATATTAACTTATGACATTTACTTGGAGTTATGTATTATTGACAATGCAACATGTATGTGTTCTAGGCTTTCTGACTTTGGTTGACACTCAGTTGATGTCTCTTCATTTTTTGTGTTCAGTTATGTGTGTGTGTGTGGGTGTGGGTGTTTGTGTGTCTTTTTTTGTGACATCCGAAGAGACGAACACTATTATATAATCTTCTTTTATCCATCTATATTTGTCAAGTATGTTTTGGAGGAGGTACGATTTAAAACAACACACACACAAATCAACCTGTTTCTTTTTGCAATTCACCAGGTCTGCATAATTCATATTATATTATATAAATACTCAAAAAGAATTTTACATCAAGTTGCAATAAAATAAACTTTGAAAAGGAAACTGAAAGTAATTTTAACACTTGTGATTTTATCTTTATTCCTTGTCATGTTTCACAATGAAGTTTCTGCCTGTGTTGGCAAAAAAAATAAATATAATAATAATGATAATAATAATTTTGCAAACATCATTAGTAATATAAATGATATAGAATAATCTAGTCTTGTCTTTTTTTCTGCTCTGTTGATATAATTTTATCAGATAATTCATTTGTTGAGCTTACATTGATTCGCTTGACTTTAAGGTGAATTTTGTCACTAACTATTGACGTTAGTTAGAGCGAATCGTTGAAGTCGAGAAGTCTTATTGAATTATGTTGAATTCAATTTAACTATCGAAATGTAGGTTTCGTTGAGAACCTACTTAAGATAGAGAAGCAGTGGACAACTGTCCCTCTCCAGTTTGGGACTCTTCAGTTGCTTTCTCCAACGATTGACCTTGAGACCTTCAGGTTACAAAACAAACCTTATTGACCATCCAGCCATTTTGGTCGAAATCCAATAAACCCTGGGTTCTACCTATATCATTTCGTGATATAATGCTACCTGTGACTATCCATTTCGCGTTGACATAGCAGAATTGAATAGCAACAACTTCAGGATATCAACCCAGCAACATCCAACAATCTGGAAGTTATTTAGATTATAGGTTTCGTAGGGTTTAGGATTATATTCGATGTAGATTTTGTCATGAACCAACATTGGTTAGAGAGTCATTGAAGGGTTCAACCTCTGTGGGAGACGTACTATTTAAGAGTCTCTAAGTGGGACGAAACAGCTGTCTAGTACTCTTTACTTTTTTCCTCAGTCCGGTCACTAAAATCAGTTTAAGACCTAACTTGAAATCAATCAAATCCCTACAAACTAGCATATATCTAAGAATTATCCACAAATATTGATTTTTGTTCGGGATTAAATCTGCATTAAATGTAACTGGAATCCCTCCAAAACCCATGATCTAACTATTGATTACTGATGTATTTTATGATTTAAGTGGAGTTGTTGCTTATTGCAGATCATGAGTTCAAATACTGCATAACCTACCAAATCTTATGTTGCTAGGCAGTATCATTATTCCTGGTATAATAAATACTATTATTAAAAAGTGCGTGTAATTATTGAGTTATGTTTCATTCATGATTGATAATATGAATATAGGAGTTTTGTCTTTAAATGGTCATCATTAATAAAAGCATAAGAAGTACTAAAAGGTAATTTACTATCCTATTAATCATTAATTTATAAAGCGGGATTATTAAACTTGAGACATATATTGTTGATGAAAAGCGAAATACTTAGAGTTTCATTTTGGGAAACACCTAACCAATTTGGTTAATTAATAAATACCCAGATGATCAGATTGAATAATGTGTGTAACGGCAGACAGATGTCAGTAAAACTAAATATAAAAATTAATTACTTACTGAAAGGATATATTTTGTATGTGGTTCATTTCGCTGGTGTGAATTTTTAGAAATTCAAGGTCTCTGTATCTTAGAATCCCCAGAAAGTGAAACGCAATAAAGAAATTAATCTGACCGAGATGGGAGTTTGTAGAATTAACTCGTGAAATTTATGCAGTCAACTAATGTCTTAAACCGTCAGTAGCGCTTGCTTTAGTCAGGGACATAAATTTTAATCCCTAATATATTCTGGTGTATATAGTATAATCCCCAGTAATAATTCATCTCCATGGGTCACATTATGTGAATCAAGCAATCTTGTAACTGCGTTAATCCTTCTACTGAAAACTTAAAACCGTTTTGCAAAAATAGTATGTGAAGGATACTAAAGACTTACCTGCTAAGCTAAATATCCTTAGGTTTATTTTTCCTGTAGTCTCACCAATGGAGTAACATCTCGACCCATCTCAAATTCATTCCTTTACGTTCCCAGTGGAATATACGGCTTCAAGCTAGAGACCTGAAGTTTCGGTAGCGGTGGTGTTTATTTCTACAGGATAGGGTTGTTAGCCTCATACCCAACCTTCCCTCTTTACCAGTCTTATTACTGGCTTAGCGAGGTTTAAGAGTGCATCGACCGGACCACCTACCTGGTTGGCGAGCATTATACAGCTGTGCCACTGATGCACGGATTCATGTTAAAGGTGGCTAAAGTTGCCTTGAATTTTATTATTCTAGTGAAATTGGACATCACGCTTCACTTAGCAGATCGCTTCATGTAGACAACTATTCCTTGAATAGGATGAATTTTGAAACGAAGTCATAATTACTACCGAGCCTATGAGACTTTATCACTCTCTTGGCTGTGTTAAGTGGTATAATATAGTGAGTAATATTAAGTTTAGGTAAGGGGGACAAGTCAATCGATGGGGTAATATAGGACTTAGTTGGAGAAGAGTTAAAAGCAGTCAAACCTGAATATGGCATCAATTCATAAAGTCTTTGACTGTTGGTTCTAATCATTTGAAAAGCGTGAACTGTCTAGTTGGGATTCTCAAAACACTAAGAATCAATAATCAAAGACTTGGTGACTTGAATCAAAATCGTTCTCAATAGCATAAATGCATTCATTTTTCTAAACTTTTAGATCCATAAAATTCTCCGTGCATGTGTATTCTTTCCTACATACATTTATTTTCATTGATTATAGTTCCTTTGAGTTTTTTCAGCATTTGTATGCTGTACATAATGTTTTTTTTCCTTCTCGTTACCAGTGGAACATAGGGCTTCAAGCTAGTGGCTTGAAGTTTCTGTAGCAGTATTTATTTTACAGGAGGTAGTTGCTAGCCTCATGCCCAACCTTTCCTCTTTACCAGCATTATTTCTGGCTTAGCGAGGTAAAGGAGTGAGTCAGTGGCCGGGGATCGAACCCCGGACCATGTGCATGGTCGGCGAGCGTCCTAACCGATGTGCCACCGACGCACAGTACATAATTTACCAAATTGTAATTTAAGTTTAGATGTCTGTTAATAAACAATAGTTATGTTGTTGTTTTTTCTAAATCATTCAGTTGTGAAAGTATTAGTTGACTTAGTTGTCATCGATTTTATAACTCTTTCCATTTATTCAAATGCATTATGACTATATTGACAAAAGTACACAAGACCTATGTTTTATCTCCTCTAACGTTATACATCGATCAAATCGCCCCACTACGGGTCATCATTAAACAAAGCTTGGAATGGCAGTCACCTCTCCACCTCAATCAACTTCATCGACTTTGAAAAGACCTTCGACAGCGTTGATCGAGAGGTGATTTGGCAACTACTTCGCTACTACGGGGTGCCATCGACAATTATATATCTCATCCAACAGTTATACGCCAATGCTACATGCCAAGTAATCCACAACGGGAAACTTACAAAAGCCTTTGAAGTGAGGACGGGAGTGAGGCAAGGCTGTCTATTATCACCAATGATCTTCCTGATTGCAGTAGATTGGATAATGCGACAGACAACGGCAACCAACGAGGGGACAGGCATAAAATGGACTCACACAAAAGACTTGGAGGATCTGGACTTCGTCGATGATATATGTCTGATTTCCCACAAACTGGAAGATATGCAAGCAACAAGCTGACAGAAGAAGCATCAAAGCTAGGACTACAGGTGAACATAGAGAAAACAGAGGTGATGAGGATTCCTGGCCAACACCAACAGCGGCAACAACAACAGACAGCAATCAGTCAGCATAAATGGGAGGAGTCTGAAAGAAACAACCTCCTTTAGCCACCAACCTACCTGCGAAGCATTGTTTCAACTACAGGCGGACAGAACTGATGAGGATATCAAAGCAAGGATCGGAAAAGCAAGACAAGCTTTCATTACTCTCAAATCTGTGTGGAGGTCAACAGCACTCACCATCAAAAATAAAATCGGGATTTTCAACTCTAATGTGAAGTCAGTGCTACTATACGAATCAGAGACTTGGAGCGTCATAAACAGCATCTCAAACAAACTTCACACCTTCATCAACAGTCGTCTTTGCTCAGTACTCAAGATCAGATGGTCGGCCAGAAAAGATCACTAACAGGGATCTCTGGGAGCGAACCAACCAGGAACCGATTGTGAAACAAATAGGCAGGATGAAATGGAGATGGATTGGCCATACGCTGAGGAAACCATTAAGTAACATCACTAGACAAGCCACTGCTCGAGTGAAACCCGAAAGGGAAGCGGCGAGTTGGTCATCAGAGCGAGGGTGACTTTGAGGAGGTCATGTGAAGAGGAGATGAAAACATGTGGGCAGACTTGGAGTGGGGTGAAAAAGTTGGCAGAAAACCGAAGGCAATGGAGATGCGCAGCTGAAGCCCTATGTTCCTCTAGGAATTAAACGATATAATAATAA
This sequence comes from Trichobilharzia regenti, assembly GCA_944472135.2. Classification (NCBI taxonomy): domain Eukaryota; kingdom Metazoa; phylum Platyhelminthes; class Trematoda; order Strigeidida; family Schistosomatidae; genus Trichobilharzia; species Trichobilharzia regenti. The sequence continues at coordinate 132,993,255 of OX235262.1, read as the reverse complement.
CAATAATATGATAAAGTGATATATCAAAGATTATTTGTGAAATACCAACTTTTCAGTGAATTGTTTGCACAATTACAATGGTTAGTAGGGATAGCAAATAAGATAAAATACACACTACATTATTAGTCGAATTGATTTTAACTAGTTCTGATAATGATTGATTTTTAAAATAGTTTTTTTCCTACTGACAACACAGAGGGACACCAATGAGATATTTTAAATCAAAGTGGAACAGCTTTTCATTATTCTTCATCTGTTTAAGGCTTGTGTTAATTAAAAAAAAGTATCTATAGAATACAGTTTATATCATAAAATCAACAAATGGTACTTTTTACTATTCATCAAATTTTTTGGTAAAATGAATAAATCTAATGCTTCTTTATTCAATGTATTATGTGTATAGTAGGGATTTGAAATAATTTCCATGGAGATTTCATCACAAACCAACACTAGTTAAGGAGACATTGAAAACCAGGAGGCACTGAACAACTGTTTCTTTCTAGTTCGGGACTCTACAGCATCTGTGTATCCACAACATCACCGGGGATTAACCCTGTAACCCTCAGGTCATAAAGCCAACCTTGTTGACTATAAAACCAATTGGGCTAGAATTCAGTAGTGAACCTTGAATTCTAACCAACCAAATGCTATCGATTATTATTCAATTCAGCTTAACATGGTGGCCCCTACTGGACATGACTTCATATCACGACTGGATGTGTATTCTTGAAGTTGTAAAGCCGAGCTAAGCATAAAGAAAAAGATCTATATCTTTAATCCTAATGTCAAATCAGTGCTTCTATATGATTTAGAAACTTGGCGTGTTATAAAAATCACCGCTTTTACTGCATACTGAATCAGTGACATCTCTCGCTAGAGTCTCAAGCGGAACTATAATAGAAAATGACAAGTTAAGAGTCTGAGGATAACATGAAAATCAAGGGTTGTGGGCAACTGTGGAACCACCCAAAAAAGACTGCAAAGAACATGATGAAATGGAGGTATGGTGCTAAAGCCCCATGCTCCACTTGGAATCACAGGAGATAACAACAAATAATAATAATAATAGAACACAAGGGTCATTAAATTTCAACCCAATAACTGAATCGTCAACAAGCTGGTCACGTAACTTAAAGACCTAGAGACTGTTCACCGATGGTATGAGGAGACATTTATCCAATGCTTCCTGATTTTGAATTATTTCCTAAATGAATTTAATTCGTGACGAAATCTCAACTGAAACCTCTTAATAATTTAATATTTAATGAGTATATTTTCAGTCAGATTGATTTCAGTAGTAGATATATTATATCGCATGAAAAGTCATTATTCAAAATTTAATTAAACCACTTATATAACACTTAAATAATAATTTTTTTGAATATACATACTCATTGAGATGACTGATAGACATAAATATACTTTGGAAAATGTATGCTGATAATCCACATTTTGGCTTAATTGCTAACTATCTCCTTTGGCTTTGTCTTTTCTCTTTTCCTTTATTTATTTTTTTTTCTAACAAAATCTCTCAGTCTCCTCCCATTGTGAACAAAGCATAAAAATATTCTGAAGGGTGTAACTATCTCTTTTTTTTATTATTTTCAAATTTATTTACACTTAAAATATGTTCGTGTCAGTCAGTTAACTACAGAAATAGTTTACAGATGATAAGGTTTCTTTGATGATCTACAGTTTCTTTGATATCTTCTCCTTACCAGTTATTATACGCCTTCATTAGGGTGTTATATATATATATATATATATATATATATATATATATATATATTCAAGCAGTGATCTAAATTGTAGCTGCTTATTTCATAAGGACTAAAAACAATTCATATAGTATAATAGAATAAATGAGTTTCTTGTGAAGAGCTATTCCCCAATTTTGAATATTTTCTATATATTCAAGTATTGGTTTTTTTGGTAGGGATTTTGTTTTGATTACATGGAGGATTTTACCATGAGCTGACATCAGTTAGAGAACCACTGGGAGCACTGGACAGCTCTTTCCTCAGTCCTAGTTTGGGACTCTTCATCATCAGTACGCACCGACCAACAGGGTTTGAACCCAGGACCTTCTGGTTATAAGGCTAGCTAACTCGTAGACCACTGAGCCACTGGGACCCGATCCAATGGCCAGTGCATGAATTCTAACTTCTTCTAATTCACACGACATAGCGTGACCACTTCGCAATGTCTTCTTCGATGAGTTACTACCTCATCTTCAACCTGCTGTACTCTACTCGTCACGGCCTCCTACTACTATTAGTATTTTATTATAATTTGTTAGTTGTATATACTTATATTGGTTAAAAATCTGGTTGACTGCTGTTTGATAATATATATATTTCAAGAACCGGTTTAGACCACATCAGAAGTTTATAAATGCTAATTATCTGATTTAGTTTTCAACTGTTAGTTGTTGAAAAATTCCATTGGTCTCATATTCGATCAGAGATTGATGTCAGTTATAGCACAGGTGTAAATTATGGGGTACTGAACAACTGTTTGATCCCCAGGACCTTCAGGTTACGATGTGAGCTTATCGACTATTCAGCCATTGAGATGGAGTCCAATGATCCATGAATTCTAACTTCTATCACTTCGTGATTTTTTTTTAGCTTTGCAGGCAGTCACTGTCCAATTGTTTCGAAGATAACATGCTATCTGTGAAGAATGATTATTCAGTGTTCATTTCAATGATATAGTGTTGATAAATAAACTCTAACCCCTACTACGACTATTCTCTAGTGCTTTCAATTAGTGATGTTTCTAGTTTGGAGTTGTCTTATTCATACTACAAAGAATTATCATTTTAGATTGAATTACTTGTCGAAATGACTAAAGCTTCAGTTGTCTATCCTAGCTACTCATATAATACTTAATCAGATATAATAAGTGCCTTGGTGGCACAGTGATTATGACACTCGCCGACTATGCATATGGTCCGGGATTCGATCCCCAACCGACGCACTTCTTTACCTCGCTAAGTCAGAAATTTTACTGGTGCAGAAACTTCAAGCCTCTAGCTTGAAGCCCCATGTTCCACTGAGAACGAGAAGGAAAAAATAAATATATAATAAATTGTAGCACTGATGTAAAGATAAATTAATGTCTACGTATAAATTTATGAACAGTTTCGATAGAGGAATATATATAAGGTATTCTATAAACCAAGCATTTAAATCATTGTACATGAAAACACAACAAACATTTGATTATTTTATTTTCTGACGAGCATTGTTTTTCATGATCATAGTTATAAGTTTGAGCCGGATGTATGTTGTGTTTTATTGAAATTATGAAAAGACAGAAAGACTTATCACGAAAAGGAGAGTTTGAGTCTAAACCAAAACTACTCTACCAATATTATATTGGCCGATTATAACAGTTATGATTGTGAATGAATATTAATTTTAAGGTCAACTTTGAACTCAAATAAGGAATTTGATTTAACCGCTACCAGTTGTAACATCCGGTCGTTAATTTGCTCTTAGTTTCACTTTGATTATATTATGCGTTATTATGATTAATTATTGATTTAATAGGAAAGAGTCAACTATTATAGGGTTCAAATAAAATGGACAGCGAAAAACGCTTAATTTGTACTCATATGTCAATCATAATGTTGGTTTAATACAAATAAACTTTAAGTGACTTATGAAGATTATATATTCTCTCTCTCTGTCTATATATATATATATATATATATATATGGAGGTCGGGGTGGTGGAGCGGTCTAAGGCGCCAGACTCAAGAGTAATCTTCTGGGTGTTCTGGTCCGCGATGTGGGCGTGGGTTCGAATCCCACCTCCGACACACGCTTTGTGCATCGGTGGCACAGTGGTTAGGACTCTCGCTGACCATGCACATGATCCGAGGTTCGATCCCCTGCCGACGAACACCTCATATCTATGGTCAGCCTGCAAAATTTGGGCTACCGATATCCATGCTGAAAATTTCATACTTGTACCAAAAATACAGTGTAGAATCAAGCTGTAATCAAAAATAAAAAAGATAATATATATGTATATATATAAGCATGGATAAGGATTTCAAAACAGACTGAGATTGTTGAAGCAAGACAGGTGGTTATTACTCTGAAATCAATGTGGAAATCTGAAATATGCACTCAGCATAAGGAACAAGATTCAGATTCTGAACACTGATGTCAAGTCAGTTAGTGCTTCCGTATGGTTTGAAGACTCAACGTTACCAAAAGGCTGAATATCTTCATCAGAGGCTGTCTTAACTTCATAATGAAGGTCAAATGGCGATTAACGCCTAGTGACAAGGAACTCTGGCAATGAGTCAAACAAGAAATTATGGACCAACAGATATCTAGAAGTGAATGACGATAGACAGGAGACTCACTGAGGAGACAATTGAGTGACGTTACACACCAACCAAGTGCTCTAGTGGAACCCGAATAGGAAACAACGAGTTGGGCATCTGAAGACAAATCCGAGTAGATCTTGTGAGATGAAAGTGAGAGCTTATGGGAGATCGTGGAGCCAGCTGGCAATGAATCTAGAGAACAGGGTGAGATGGATATTTGCTACTGAAGCCCTGTGTTCCCGATGAAACACAAGGGAATAATAGTATTACACCTTGCCTACACTGATGGTGTCATATTGAGTTTACTATACGTTGACTAAAAAGCATTATATACGTGCGTCGGTGGCACAGTGGTTAGGACTCTTGCCGACCATGCATATGGTCCGGGGTTCGAGCCCACACCGGCGCACACTTGATATCTATGGTCGGCCTGCGAAATTTGGGCTACCGATATCCATGCTGAAAATTCCATACTTGTACCAAAAATACGGTGTGGAATCAAGCTGTAAATCAAAAATAAAATAAAAATAAAAATGTAGGAGTGTTATTTTCAAATTAGTCTCTTACGCATTTTTCCTTGCCCAGTTTTCAACCAACTCACTCTAAGTTCTTTACTTATCATTGAATTAACTGTTAATTCTTCAATGTATGTACATTTCTGATCTGTACTACTCAAAAACAGATATAAGTAGTATTCGGGGTAATTGCATTTTATTTGTCTACGGTAAAGATATCGAAGAAGAGACATACTATTTTCATCAGAACATAACATTTTTAATACAGACAGAATGGATGACAGTATTTACCGACATCATCCACCTACCTCATTTAAATTGTTGTTGATTTAATAAGCAGGAAATTTGTAGTTTCAGTTAAATTTTCAGTAAAATTTTATTTTACAATCTAGTTATATGCTGTAATAATCTTCTACTCTGAGTCGATAGTTCAGTAGTCCAGGTGCGATTTCTGGTCAATGCACTCCTAAACCTCACTTAGCCAGCATTATGTCTGGTAAAAGTTGAATGTGATGGTAGAAATGCTACCCTATAAGATAACACCAATGCTAAGACTTCAAAACGCAAGCTTAAAGTCCTGTGATCTACTTGCAATGAAAATGAATGAAAGGGGGAAAAAATACGCTACAGTTCCATGACTTTCTAAAATTACTAGTCAAAATTAAGCTTATGAAAAATAGTAGTGATGAAGTGAGTATGCTGACAAACAGTAACACTTTGTACCATCTAGACTCTGTTATGCCTTACTTCACTTCGTATGTAGTCTATATATATATATATATATATATATCTGCTTTGGAAAAAGTTTGCTGAGAGTCTGGCTTGATGTCATAAGAACAAGTATCACAGTGCTTTTCTTTCGGCTGAGGTTGATGACAGTATCAATTACGTTTATTTCATTTTTATGCCTTCATCAACAATAAGACATTGATGTGATTCTGTAATTTGAAATTAATTTTCCTGTTGATCTAGCGTAAAAGCGTTTATTTAAGGGAATGTTAAACATGAAATCGCACTTGTTGGTTTATTTATCTAATGTTTACTACAAAGAGTAGTGTGGCGAGTGCTACTGATAAGATTTATCAGTAGTATTGTAACAACAGAAGACAAGGGCCAGGCAACAGATCATTTTATTACGAAAATCAACGCGTATATATATATATATATTATGTACATTAATAAGGCTTATGCAAGCAGAAAAAGGCAGTCTTCTAATTGGTTGTTTCTCGGAAGACAAACACAGTCTCCTGATTGGTTGTTTTCGATATTTCTCGGAAAGTAGAGCCATTTATCTGCGAATCATATTTGCCCACGTTTAAGTCTGCTGCGATTGGTTGTTGAATCAGCGTAGATTAATATCTACCAATCAGCGTCGATGAATGTCTACCAATTGGCTAGCAACCTGCTCTCACCACACTCGTCCCCCCGTCAAATAGCTTCGTACGCAGACGTTCCGACCTTCTGGGTGCTACATCCTCTAGCTGAGGATTGTTACTGATCGGCTTGTCCCACTGTACCCATCGTTGGAGCTGACTGGCATTAACTCGTTTCTGTTTGTCACCTCTTCGGATGGTATATACCTGACCCCGTCTTTTTGTGATTGTGTATGGTCCTTCCCACTTTGGAAGGAGTTTCCGTGAACCTGGCCCGCCTCCAGCTGTATATCTCCTGTCTCTACACTTCACTTGGTCCCCGACTGCAAAGGTAATGCACCGCGTCCTTTCTTTCATCTGAGACTTCGCGACATCACTCCGCTGCTTCCGTATTACATTCTTGACTGCCTCTTTCCTCTCTGCTTTTAATTTCGTCGTACTCCACTTTCGGTGCATGGGCCAGGTCTCGTTGTGTATCAGTAATCGTGGTTTTCTACCATACATCAGTTGAAAAGGTGACTTCTTCGTTGTTTCCTGAGTGGTAGCCCGATGTGTTAGTAAAATCAGTGGAAGCTCCGTTTCCTAGTTCCCGCCCTTCGAGGCCAGCCACTCCTTCAGTGTACGATTGTTTCTCTCCGTTAGACCATTCGTTTGTGGATGATATGGGAAAATATCAAGCGGTTGAATGCCGCGAAAATGTGACGTAACCAAAACAGTGCAGGAATTTGGGAGAAACACCATTGTATTGGAAGATAGATGTGTAAATCATAGATGTGGTATGAAGAGTGAGGAAGATAAAGAAGAGAAGTATTTTGTCTGGTTGGAAAAGACGCTTCTTCAATGTAAGTGTAATGTGGAGGCGTTTCCTTTCTTCACTTTTTTAAGCATGGATATTTTTGTCATATGTTTTTTGACATAACATGATGCTACAATGGTAGTGCATATATTTTAAGGTGTACGGGATAATAGATACATAACGCCATATATTACTGATTGATAGGCGTGATTAGTTCGACATCATTCACATCAACCAGCACTGCTTGTTAACCAGATCGAAGTTGTCTAAACATCGTTTGGGGTCGAGCTTATCAGTGATTTAAATGGTTTGACTGGTTAGATGAACCAGTTTAAAACACCCGAATTCTGGCTAACTACTTGGGCGAATTAGTAATACGTTGGATCAAATTCGCCAGAAATGAGAGAAACAACCGTCAGCTGTTTTGGTTACTTTGATCTAGGTGTCAAATAGTACTGGTTGATGTGAGTAGTGTCCATCTGCTCATGTCAGTCAATCAGTAGTATGTAGCGGCATGCATTTATGGTTGCTTTCTTGATTACCACTTATGGTAACAAATGGATCGCATAGTGTAATCTGAATAATTTTGGTTTCCAAAGGAAACTTTGCTGAAAATTCACTTCGAGTTCTGTAAATCTTGAATTAACTTGCATTCTTGATTTACAAGTTATCTTAAGTACTTTCCTGAAAGTTAAAACCAATTGTTTTCTAACTGAGATTTCATTGATAAATTGATCTATTCAAAGATGGTTCCTATTATCAGCACCAAAGCTTAGATGCATTATACATCTCTTTTATCTCAGTTCTCAAGTATAAGCATATCTTATCAAAGCGATACTTATCTCATGTTTGTTCATGATGTTGTAACCTATTGGGAATTCCCAACTTATTCCAGTTTATGATAGAGTACAATTATCACACGGTTCAGATAGCTTCCATTTTGTTTTGGTTATCATTGAGCATTACAATTATAACGATTCTATTGTAGGCAGTGACCAATCACTACTCGAAGACAATTAGTACTGTCTGCAAACGATACCCTACGTCACCATTCTTATTTAATTAAACAACAAATAACTGGTAAACGTGTAACCGATCGTCAAAGTTGACTTCCCACAGTAAAAACATCTTGTCAGTTGAGAGTAAACAGGAGATATAGGCCCTTAAGATGAAGATACTGACGAAATTCCGAGTATTCCTCACTGCCTGAACAAAAATTCGAATACACTTACTACACGATCAACCCCTGTCATAAGACTAGTCTGAAATGAACTCCAGTATAAAAAATGGGACGGTGTCGGTGGCACAGCGGTTAGGACGCTCGCCGACCATGCACATGGTCCGGGGTTCGATTCCCGGCCCACGCACTCCTTTAACTTGCTAAACCAGAAATAATGGTGGTAAAGAGGAAAGGTTGGGCATGAGGCCAGCAACCCCATCCTGTAAAATAAAAACACTGCTACAGAAACTTCAAGCCACTAGCTTGAAGCCCTGTGTTCCACTTGAAACGTGAAGGAAAAATTATTATATTATTATTTATTATAAAAAATGGGATAGAATGTGTTATCAGACTCATTAATTTTTTTTATCAAGATAGTAGGCCACTAATGAAACCTTGGCCCGCATACGAAATGGTTCATCAGGTATTCGCAAAACTGCTTCATATTCAATTTCTGAGAGACATTAGGCTATCCAACAAAGGCTACATGTTCTGTTCAGCAGTTTTGTCTTTATAACTGTGAGGTATGAATTTCAAAAATTTAAAATACGGAAATTTAATTGGTGGATGGTGGCTAGTAGTGGAATCCAGGATAAAGCGCATTTCGTCCCATTTGGGACTCGTCATCTGTATGTACCTGCATTTCCCAGTGAGTGATGTTCCCACCGAAGCTCAAACCCAGTGACAATAATTTCAAACGCTAAACCGTTAACCACTAGACCACTTGGGCCACGAGAGCCGCCTCTTGTGCAACGGGTCGTATTAATTTAATTGAAATTTTAGATTTCCCCTAGCACTTTGGTCCAATCAATCGACGGGAAAATCTAAAAATTCATTTAAATTTAAGATACGGAAATCTTACAAATTTCCGAATTTTGTTTTTGTCTTTCATTTTCTCAAGTTAATCGAAGCAATACAACAGGTAATGCTAAGATTAGAGGTACACTGATAAGTATTGAATACAATACAGTCATTAAAGTTAGGAATCCTTGTAGACTTAGCTGACTGGGAAATGTATTGCCCATAGTGAAATATTACCATCTTCAATCATTATTGTTAGTTGAGATGAAATAAAGGTGGGAATTAATTAATGTTAATCAAATCGAAACATACTTCCTAACCATTAAGTCTATGACAGCTAATTTGTTATACGTATAGAGAAGTAGATTGTCTGGCTTGTATACCTCAGACACTGTGGATCAGTGGTTTCATACTGTTGGTCAAACGATACAAATGATAATTCATAAAGGCGTAGTAGATATATTAACCTTTTATCATATTTGACATTCTAAATGTTTCCACCAATCAAAAATTTAATCTCGCCCATACAAATGCAGGCAAATGTTTATCTATTGCAACATCACATTTCTTATTTCATTTTTATGTCAGCTAGTTGAAAATGTAACCACCTTAACTGATATATTTCTAATCAGAAGTTTTATGTAGACTTTGATTCCCAATACGCACATTTATTTGTGATGGATTAATTACCCAAAGTGCATCTATTCTATGAAAAGAGAACAATAATTACTTTTTAGAAATGAAGGATTAAATATCCACGTTAACTTTTATATAGTAGAATTTTTAAAATCTTGACATCTACTTTAAAATACAAAAGTTGTTATCTACTGCAAGAAGATAGCAGTTTAACCAAACAAATATTAAACCAACAGTTGACTGCGCGTATGTGTAAAACTGTTTCTTCAGAACCTATTATTTCTGAAATGAGCAATTCATTAGGCCAAAGTCTGTTTAGTATTCTAATAGGCAATACTTACAATCAAGTTGAATAATGAGAAACAAATAATCGCTCAGAAAAGTAGAAGTTGACTACAGATCTAAGATTTTTCTGGCATCAATCAATAATCCACTGACTGTGAAGTTGATAAATGTTTTCTTCACCTAGATTACGAAACTCATCTCTTTAACAGAATCTCTTTTTCTACAATCACGTCATTTCAATTATTAAAAATTTTTTAATCCTTCATTTTAAAGATTAAAGTACGAAATAACAAGCAAGAATATCTGCTTTCACTAGAAATTGTTGTCAGACTAAACGACTAGTATTTCACATCCTATATGTGACCTGATGTGGCGAGAGCAGGCTGCTAGCCAATTGGCAGACATTAATTTATGTCAATGTCTAGGTCACTAATATTGGCCGTGAGAAATTATGAACAAGGCTGATTCAACAACCAATCACAGCGGACTTAACGTGGTCAAATAAGATTCGCAGATGTATGGCTTGACTTTCCAAGAAGCCAGAAACAACCAATCAGAAGACTGTGTTTGTCTACTTGAATAAGCTATAATAATGTACATGAAATATATATAAATACGTGCTGATTTGCGTAATAAAATGATCTGTTGCCGGTCCTTGTCTTCTCTTGTTACACTGATATACACATCATCTTTGAAGTGTACAATTGATCACAATTATGAAGTTGATCAGTAACTGAAAATACTCAGAATGATGAGAAATCATTTCCAAACCAAATATAGGTGTACTGTTATATAAACAAAATTAAAGTGAGTTGGACTAAGTTCTTTTCCTATGTACTTACACCAGTGACAAATGTGTTAATGAAGTTGGAAGTAGATAATGAAAGAATTTCTGTCAATGTGTTGCTCCTTCTTATCATTCATTGTCTTAAACGTTAAGTCTACTTCTCTGTTTAATTTCTTTCTACTACCATTTAACTTTGCTGACTATCTCATATTATTCATGTTTACTCCATTGACAATCACTTAATCTCTAGAAAAATCTCAGTGCATTAAGACTAAAATCATTTTCAATTACTTATCTTTTAATAATTCTGTTATATCTAATATGATATGAAATCACTTCCTTAGAATCTTTTTTTATAACTAAATGTATATTATTATTATGATTATCAGGTGATTACATTTACACGACTTCTTACTTAATTCCTATTATTTACCAATATCGTGTAATCATGAAAAAATGGCCGTTATAAGGGAAATGATTGGAACTTACAAAGAATTTGAAGAATGTTCACAAGGATTTTTATCTAACAGTTAAACAGATCAAACTTATTTCATTGTAAGTGCAAATTGTGGATTTTCTCCAAGCGACATATTTCCATTTGTTTTGTGTTTTTTAGATGTTAACACCCCTGCTGAACAAATGTTACTGCTTAGAAATTTGTGTTGGCAAAAAATTTTACAACTCTGACGTAAATGGTGAGGTTAAGCATAAATGATGTATTTTAGTAACAATTCTGTAATATTTAATTGCTCAAAGTTATATCAATTGACAAAATTCACCAAGTAAGATGACAATGATCTCATTGGAACTCTGAAGGGCGAATAAAGCAGGGAGATTTTATCAAATATGCAGAAGATTGACGATTATTCTACGATGGTGAGCAGAAAGCCTTACTTGACATACTTTAATCACTAGTCACCTGTGTACTTCACATTTGGAAACTGAAGACTACTGAATTTCTATTTCTTTTTTATGCTTGTTTCCACTGAGACTAACATAGGCGTAATAAAATCTGTAGCAGTAGGGAATGACGACTTGTTCTTGACAAACTACCACTAGTAGTAAAAAGAGAATTCAGCCTTATGCTCAATTTCGGCATCATTCGACTGTCGAATAGCCAGCCTATAGGCATCCGCACTTGATATAGTACCGAAGAATGACAGCGACGACTGGCGCCCCACTGGTAATTACCGACGACTGAACACCAAAACTATCCCAGACTACTATCCATTGCCGTATATGCATGACTAGACGACGGCGTTATCTGACGCGACTATTATTTTGAAGACGGACTTAGTTAACGCATAAGATTAAATTCCTAAGGCACAAGAAGGTATTCCGAAACCAACTATCAATACGCATTTCGTACTACTGGAATTCGTACGCACTCAAATCTGTCTCCAAAATGCAGCACAATTCCAACGCTTCACTGACGAAGTATTTTGAGATCTTGACTCTATATACGCGACAACTACTTCATCGCGATTTTAAATAAGGAAACTCGCCTTCGACAAGTTACACCGACATAGTGCTACTATTATTATTCAAAAATGTCAAATGACAGAAGAATTGCTGAACGGTTTTAGCCACACCACTGACTTCAGGGGTATCCACCAACTGTCTAGTAAAACTGAAGTGATCTAAACCTTCCGAAGCCAAACAATTTGGGACACCTTTCCACTCTTAAAGACCTAGTAAGTTTTTACCCTCAGTTCATTCTCAACTGTGCCACTTTAATTCAGCCGGTGGCTGACCTGGTTAGGGGGAGTAAAAATATGTCGACATCGAAGCGCCCTCTAAGAATCCTTTCGTTAGGACAAAAAACCACTGTGAATACTACCTAACTTTATGTATCAGGATCCAACAGCAACCTTCATTACCTCAGCTGACGCACTACACTACAATCGGTGCAGTTCAGCAACAACTTACCTACGAAAAATGGCGAGTACTTGCCTTTTTCTTGAAAACAAAATGCACCACAATCGGCAAAGAACTTCTGGCTATTCAGTGTGTTATAAGTCACTTCCGATATTGGGTGGAGGGTCGCGAACCCATAATTTTCGTAGACCACAAACCAATCACCTACTCTCTGAGTTCAACTCCAGATAACTACTCACCAACGGAATCAAGCCAGCTAGATTACACTTTACACTTTATCTCCGATATTTTCCAAGTATGTGGAGTCTACAACACTGTCATATGTACTGTGTCGCGTATGTGTTCCTTAGTTCAAACAAACAGCACAGACCTTGTTAAACTGGTTCATCTTCAAAAAGAAGGTTGTGAGCTTCAACGTAGGTTGTCGACAATAACTCTGGAGTCACAGAACAAACTGTTGGGCGTGGGCGATTATACCATCCTCGTCATGTTGTGCCTGGAAGTTGTCGGTGTGATATTTTCAGCACCTTACATGGTTTACCTCACCAAGGAAGTTGACCTACCATCAAGCTCATCACCAGTCAAGTCTATTGGCCTGGTATAAATAGGGAAGTAAGATCATGAGCTCGTGCGTGGATAGCCTGCCAAAAGCGTAAGATAATAAGGTAAACCAAAACTTTCTTGGCACTTTTCTTACCCAAGATGGCGGCTTCGGCTATGTTCATATAGGTCCAGACCCTTTGCAGAATCTCGCGGATATGCTTTCATCTTGTCTTGCATCGACCGTTTTACTCAATATTCTAAAGCAGTTTTTCTCAGAGATATTTCCACTAAAACAGTCTCACCCACTTTTTATGGAAAAACGAACTGCGAACTTCGACTACTCATTCCCCATAACATGTGATCACATGCAGCAGTTCGAAATCGGCTTATTTTTGACTTTATTCAAACACCTAGGCTGCCTGCCATCCTTAAGAGAATGGCACGGTATAACCTTTTCACCGACAGTTAAAAGCTATGGTGTCGACGTCGAACACTGCACAGCGAACTGAATCAATATATGTAATCCTTGCCACATGAAACGCGTCGAAATCTGTGCTACTACATGGCCGATATATGGAAAAACACCATGACCTCCAGGTGAGTATGTTTCTTCCTCCTGTTCTCTATCAGTTGTCTACCGTGCCTTATACGTTAACATACTCATGAAAGCTATGCGTTCAGTTGAGACTACTCCCCTATGGCTGTAGTCTATAGGAACGCTTGTTCATCCATGTCTAAAAGCGTTTCCACGCATATTTGTCCATTGTGAGTCTATACGTCACCCAATATAACTCCCATACGGTGAGCCATATAAAATTACTGAACTCATGGACAAATTCTTTGTTATAGACAAAAATGTTCACATAATCTGTTGTTATCGGTCGTCTGAAATCGGCCTACTTAGAGAGTGATCCAATGATCCCGGAACCAGTCCTTCCCAATGATAGTTAGCTGGCTAAATACACACTAGTACTAGAAGAAGTAAACAGTACCGTGAAGACAAGAGGAGCCTCCGACAAAATGCAGCGAGAGCACTGTGTTAACAAACCATTAGGTTCTCAATGCGCCTTCATACCTGTTTTACAGTGCAAGACATACATGCCCGGTATTAATATTACTTTAATTTATACATGTGGATTGTTTTTCACCGTATCCCATGTCATAAGTTAAGCGTACATTTTGACTGCACAGGCACCATGTCAACAAATAATGTTTTTTCCGATGTTCACCCTTGTCACATTTTCTTCGCAATTGGTATAAATGCCCTAATTTTAACTATTATTTTTTTAGGATTATTTCACTTTCCATATGGGATAGACACTAAACAAGAAACAAACGGAGCACGAGGACAGAAGGACAAACGTCAATGAATCCATATACATACATATTAGCATGATCAGACAACCAGTGCACAACTCATTCCGATGGGTGCCATTGGAAGTTTCATTACCAATGTCATCACTAGCTCTTTTCTATCACCTGGTTTCGTCTTGAGGTCTTCATGAACCCACTAGGGTGGAGACAGCCGAAGAGGCAAATAAATCCCCAAAATTATTAGTCCACAGTATTCTTCACCGAATATTGGATGCTGAACTTCACTGTTTAAGTTAACTTGTTAGGCTGAAGATGTGATGCCAAGCAGTCTTGTTACGTTCATTCGAGTGCGATTCCTAGCTAACTAGGCAATCATCACACTACGATTCTAATCTCGAGATTAATCTTGAAGTGCGGCCTCTGATCTAAGTAGAGCAAGTGCTTTGGGAGGTACAAGACAGAATCTTGAATTTATATATAGTGCATATTATGTGCCTGTCAAAATCGTTCATCTTCTCCGAGTCGAAAAACTCAAATTAGCCATAGTACACCCATTCTACGTTATTTCCACTGCTTATATCTGTTCTTCTATTAGAGTCGTGTCCCATAGCGTCAAAACACAGGATTTTCAGGCAGCGCTGAACCGAAGCTTGCAGACAACACCACTCTAGTGGTATTATATACCAATAACCCCATTATATGGGGGAGTTTTATGAGAAACATATAGATCTTACTTGATAAGGTAAATCAAGTGAGAAATCTTCACTCTCACGGATGAGGATAAACCCCATCGCTTTTTAAACTTACCTTGCTCCTCGTTTTCTCGTCTTTTATTGGCTAGAACGGTAGTGGTCATTTGGATTTTTGATTTATTATAGGTAGGTGCTGTCGTGTATGGTTTTGTGTGGTTTTGTTATGCGTGGTTTGCGCACAACTGTGATCAATACAAATGTAACACTAGACTATTCTAATGTTGTTTCACCGTTTTTTATACATACAATTTTTTCTCTGTACACTTTCTTGGGATTGGTTAGCCGTTTTGGTGGTTATCAGTGACTACGATTCCATGGATCCCAATGCATTTCTTGAGTTGTGGTTATACGTATACTATTTTCTGCTTCACTCAAATAGTCTAGTATTCCTTGTTTCTTGCGGATTGACCGTGACAGGCTGTGGCAGTAATGTGTTTAGTTAACGAAACCTTTTTTCAAAATTAATTGCAGGTAATCAGTGCGAGTGGAAACAGCACAGACGTAAGAAGCTTAGAACGCATTTGGAGAATTTCAAAAAGTGAGAATCTGACATACCGCTAACAGTGTTGACTTTTTTCACATACTACGTTCACATCTAGTGGAAAAATCAGCGGATGAGAAATACTGAATTGTAGTGAGACAGCTTTATGAAACTGTTATCCAGTGTGTATGTTTCTTTTTAATATTTTTGCCCCACAAACCGCTAGCATAGTGTTGTAATTATTTGTAATAGTTGTATTAGTATTTCGAGATGACCGAATTACAAGAATTCAACCAAAACACAGAGAGGGATGAATTCAGGAATTTTTATTTTGCGCAATTATTATTCAATTCATATAAGAAATATATTAACAAGCAACAGTAAGTATTTAAACAATATAGAGATAGAAATTGTCAATCACCACACATAGTTTTGTTAGACGTATTCTTGTAGCACAATTCGATGGCATAATCATTAGCGGTTAATCATACTATTTCTGCATAATTTTCATGATATTTTTCGCACTATTGATGTGTTTCACACTTTCAAAGAAGTGTAAACTATGATAAGTGAATTTTTTTGAGTGCTTAACTCTTATATAATCATGCGTTTTATTTATGTAAATGCGAATTTAATCTGTATCACTCATAGGAATGCCGAGTCGTAATGCGGTTTCTCAGTTAAATCCAATGCAAAGCGGATGTAACCGCATTTCGATGCAGACATCCGAAATCTACTAACGAGTGTTTTACTACTTATCACCATATGCATTTGCATAATCACTTGTAGGAAGTGATTCTGCATACAACAACAAGTAAAGGTAAGTTCACTTATGACTATGCAGATATTCTTTGTTCCAGTTTATCATTCCGGATAACTTTAAATGTGGGCATACAGTTCTGTTTGCTTGAATCGCGGAAGAATTTAAGCGTGACGCAATTTGAAAACTGGACAGTTTCTGTGTAATAATGAGAGATGCTTCCCAAGCGAAGACTGTCCTCAGCTTATATATCTAAATAAACCTATTTCTGTTGCAGTAAAATAAAAAATTTTATCTAATATTCTTGTGTTCTATCTGATCTGCATGCAGTGAAAGTACGGCATGCTAGACCGGCACTCCTCAGGATATGAACTCATTAATATACCTAAGCGTAATTCTGTACAAACACTATCGATCAGTATAAGTGGTGAGTTATACGTACTTCAGTTAAGCCTAAACATCTGCCTAAAGTTACAGGATTACGCCTCCTGGCCTTGGGTAAATCTTTGGGGACCAATGACAGAAAAACCTATCCTATGTATTTGAAAAATAAGAAGAAAACCTAAGCACTGCGATGGAGTTCGATTTTGTATAATATTAAGTATATTCAAAAGTGCATTACTATTATTTGACTTAAAGCGTGACGTCACTCCATCTGGCTACAGGTTTTAAAGTATAGTGAAAGATGAAGTCCATAAAAGACGAATAATTGAGTAGATTGAGCTGTAGCAATTGTAATAATATATACCAGTCACTGCGTGTTACATTTCAGAAGGACTATGCATAGTATTCTTCTTACCCCAATGAACAGTAATATCAAGTTAAGTTGTTGCGACTGGATGCATTAAGCACTTATGTTCTTCCAACATTCTATGTGACAATGAAAATTCCACTAACATCTCATCTTAGGCTGAGCAATTATAGTCATGAACTTCATCAAAATGCACATAATCACTGCAAAATTCAGATTCAGATGATAAGGATAGAAGGCTCTTGTGGCCTGTGTTAATCCTTGCAAAGTATATCTCTGCAGAGATCTAACTTCTCTTTGAAAGCGTTCACCGATGGAGCTGATACTACTGAATCAGGTAAGGAGTTCCAATCGTTGACCACTCTGTGAGAGAATCTAAATTCTGCACGTATTTTAATCGTCCTTGGTTTGAGCACCTTTTTGCGGTGACCCCGTAAATGTATCCTAGAAGGGGAGAAAAGGTTAGAAAGGTCAGTTCCTAAATCACCCTTAAGTATACGGTATGCTAAAATTAAGTCGCCTCTCTTCCTTCGGTATGATAACGGGAAGAGATTTAAATGCTCCATCCTCTTATCATAAGGAAGGTGTGAGATACCACTAACTAATTTTGTTCCTACTCTCTGTACTCTTTCCAGAATATGTGCCTCCTTTTTGAAGCATGGACTCGTCGCTTGTATGCAGTATTCTAGATGAGGCCTGACATATGTTGCGTAGAGTATTTGGAACATGCCCTCGTCTAATCGTTTGAAAGCCCTTCGAATTGCCCATAGCATTCGAAAAGCTTTAGCTGCGGCTGCATTGCAATTTGCAGTTGTTTTCAAATCGTTGCTGACAATGATTCCTAGGTCCTTCTGTTCGTTAACATCAGGTAGTTCTGCATCCCCTAGGGAGTACGACGTATAAGACTTCTGACCTAAGTGCATTACCGCGCTTTTCCTAGCATTCATTTCCAAACTCCATAGGCTTGACCACTCAGCTAATTTATCTAAGTCAGTTTGTAGGGCCAACCTATCCTCGTTATTGTTTACAGTTTTCCATACCTTAATGTCATCTGCAAATAATAATGAAGATGAAGAAAGAATCCCTGGTAATTCGTTAACGTATAATAGGAATAGCAATGGACCTAATACAGTTCCCTGGGGCACTCCACTGGATACTGCTTTCCATCCTGATAGTACACCATTAACTCTAACCTTCTGCCTTCTATCCATTAAGTAATCTCTAAACCACTCACATAGGCATTGGTCTAGTCCGAAACCTTTCAGTTTACTAAGGAGACCTAAGTGGGATACTTTGTCGAACGCCTTGCTAAGATCAATAAAAACCACGTCCAACAGATGGTCCCTATCTCTGGCCTCAACCCAGTCTTCCCTAGCCAATAGTAGGTTTGTCAAGCAGGATCGTCCTGGTCGGAATCCATGCTGTTCCACAGCCAACAAGCCATGTGTTTCAACATAAGCTAATAGTTGATCCCTTATAATAGTTTCCAGTACCTTTGCAATAATGCATGTCAGACTTACCGGCCTGTAGTTAGATACCAATTGCCTATCCCCGTCCTTGAAGATAGGGCTTATAATGGCATCCTTCCAGTCCCTGGGTAGCTTAGCCTGCGTCAGAGACATTTGGAAAATCTCCGTAAGCGGAATATATATTATATCCGCCAAGGAAAGTAACAACTTAGGGTGAGTCCATCCGGCCCAGGTGATTTACCTGGCTTCAGTTTAGACAGTAGTTTGAGAACCTTTGTGTGCTCTACCACAATTGAGGGCATCTGAGTGGCGATGGCAGTGACCTCGCCATATCCCTGGGTGGTACTATCAGACGAGAAGACGTCACAGAAGTATTCAGAGAGGTTTTCAGCCTTCCTTCGTCTGACTCAGCCGCTTCTCCACTAATGGTTATGAGTGACGGTATACCACTGCTAGTTTTAGTCCTACGTTTAATATACGAGTAAAACCTTTTTGGGTAATGAACGCAATCTAGTACTAATCGTCTCTCGTACTCTATACGACTCTTGTTAATCGCATACTTACAGAGGTTTCGAATTTTGCGGTAGTCTTTCTGGAAGTTTTCCCTTCCTGTCATAACAAATTGGTCCCATAAGTTCTTTCGCCGTCTTAATAACCTCCTTATTTCACTAGTGATCCAAGGAGGTTCATGCGACGGCTTTCGAGGAGTGTACCAAGGTATAAAAGGTGAAGTGACACGATCTAGTGTATTCCTAAATCCTACCCAAGCTTCCTCGACAGTCTGACTTGTATCAACTGACCAGTCAACCACAGTTGCTGCGTTCCGGATTCCTTGTATATCCGCTTTCCAAATGTTTGGACGAGCAGATTTTGGCCTGTGCATGAGAGAATGAATCCTAAACGTAAAAGCAATGACTATGTGGTCACTGCTGCCAAGCGGCGGAAGGCACCTAATGTTACCAACGTCCTCCTTCTGGTGTGTCAATACCAAGTCTAGAGTAGATGGATCATGTTCAGGGTGATACCGTGTTGGTGCATGCATATGTTGCACGAGTGCACATTCAAGCACTGTCAATGTGAGCTCCCTATTGAAACAGGTATACAAACTAGTGGAGTTTAATTCCCCCCAATTAATATGTGGAGCGTTAAAGTCGCCAACAATCAGACACCTATTTCTACTACCCCACGCCCTCAAGTGATTTAGAACGAAGTCATCAGCTTGGCTAGCAGGACTTCTGTAAATAACTCCGATCGTTAAAGTGCCTTTGTTTAAGTTAATGATGCAACTTGCGGCTTCACTGGTGCCGCTGTCATGAGCTTCTGACAACGTTGACCTGATCCCTATGTCATCCCGGATGTAAGAGCAACCCCCCACCTTTCCGACTACTTACTCTGTCTGCTCGTATGCAGATATACCCAGGTATGAGTGGAGTTAAGTCTACACCCACTAACAACCACGTCTCAGTGATAGCAATTACATCAGGTTGTAGTCTTTCAGATAACTCTCCTAATTCGGCGAGCTTATTCCTAAGACTACATGCGTTCGTATAGCACACCGAAACACCTACGTGTTCACCCGGCTTATGAAGAGAGGTCTCGGCAGCATCGGTTTCCGAGACCTCACCACCCGAAAACCCAATAGTTTGAGGTCCTTTTCGCCTTTCTCTAGCCTGGCCTTTAGTTCAGCCACGGCTTCTCTTCTTTTGATTCTATCTTCCAAAGGCCAATCAGGCCTTATTTTTAGACTTTTGTCGTTGACTTTGAACGCGTTGTCGAGGATGGTCCTCCTCTCTGTTTCGTTCCCTAAAACTATCTTAAGTAGTCGTCGAGGAGTTCCTGTAGCATCAGGGTTTCGTTTTCCGATCCTGATAGCCTTTCGTACGTGTACTCCAGTTGTTTTTTCGGGAAGTATTTCCCGGAATATGGAGCTGATCGCCTTCAGATCATCTGCATGTCGGGCAGCTGGATCTGTGTTCTTAGATTCCTCCAAGTTCCAGATGATATACTGTAACTAGAGTCCGTGGGTTTCTGAGTTTTGCTGGTACTAACAGTCGTCGAGACCTTGTTGGTAAACTCGGCTACTGTTTCTTTCCTAGTTTTGTTTTGCTTCTTACCTTTCGGCAGCAACCAAGTGGAGTCGGTTTCTCCTACTCTGTTTTCGCCGCGACTAGAAGCCATTCGTGCACTAGACACGCTGCGCTTTGGCGTTGCTATTTCACAGGCTGGTTTTGCCATGCTGGCACTACTTGCCCTTCTGGATTTCCGTTGCCTTTTGCGCTTTGCAGCAACAGATGTTTGGGCATTTTGTGCTTCTTTCGCTTCTGAGACTTCAGGAGGTGATGCATCCTGAATCTTACAACTATGTCCTGAACCGCCATCCTTGGCTAAGGTTTCTGGTACAGGCTTTTCAACTATGTCTTTCGACAATTTCTTGGACATCAAGAGTCCTACTGCCTCTTGGATGAGGACATCTAACGGGTTGCTGCAAAATTTGCACAGCCATGGAGATGATGGCTTGCAACATCTCTTATAGGCTACTGGTGTTAAACCAGTGCAAACTTTGTGGAACCAAAGGCTGCAGTTGTCACACTGCATCCCATCATCCACCGGAAAGTGGCAGTCCGGTCGTCCACAGTTGTTAGTTGGGCCCATAACTTTAATTTGTTTCAACTACACAGTTATATGTACCTAGCTAGCTAGGTAAATACCAACCAAAACACAAATTGTGAATAAAATAAACAACACTTTAACTAAATAAATCGGTTAAACTGAACTAAAAGCTTCTGATTTGGTTTAAACAACAAAAGCAGAATTTACTTCACAACGTTAAAAATGCCACTCTCCTTTTTCAACGACTTGTCATACATATGATTTCTTGGATGTGTTATGAAGAATTTCGCCCACCAGGCGTAAAAATAAAAATGCTAAAGCTCCCCATAAAACATATTTGACTTACATATATGGGCTTATTCTCTATCAAAAGCCCAAATCTTGTAGAATTACTACTATAACAATAACTATAGCTTTTGATCAAATTACGACCTGAAAATCTAAAAATCACTGAAAAATATCAACCTCTCAACGCCTCCAAACGAAAACAGTCATTTTTACGCATAATTTCTCTAAGTAGATCCCATTCTTCGTAATAATTCAAGACATTATAATGCATTATCACGAACACAAAACAGGAAAATATGACTTTTGCCGGCTACAAAAGCTACTTAATTGTATCCGCTTTTTACATAAATAAAAGCTTATAATGCCTCTGTAGGCAAAAACACGATAACCCATACAGTGCGCGAAAATACATCGCGATGGCTCAGTCAATTTGAGTTTCGCGCGTTTAAAGTGAAGTCCTGAACTCTGAAGCTATTTTATCTCACAGTTCTCTTATTGGCAGTTTATGTGAGTCCATTAAAATTGCTCTCAATATTTTGGACTCCAGTTATATCAAACGCCCTCATGTAATAGATGCTTATGACATATTCGAGCTGCAAACAATCCTGAGATCATCCACGAAAATATATGGAATAGCAACCAAATCGCGTTGGAAATATCTATTGGAAATATCAGTAAAAGGAACATATCCTAACGCACAACCTTGAATGACATCACTTTGTACGGACTTGAAGAATGTGTGGTGCTCCTTCCAAGGCACCAAAATAAACAAGGGCTGAAATAAACACATTATGCTGAATCAACTTAATATTGACTAAACAAACGTCTAGGCAGCCGACGGATGCTTCGGATCTCCTAAGTTTTGCTTTAACATGTAAGCACCTAACTTAGCTGGAGAGCCGTTTCTCACTACTCCCTCGTGTCCGTGACACGCACATCCTCAGAGTCCATCGTTCACGCATACTAGCCAGATTGGTTCTGAAATCTCGTGTAAATAACCTCAGTATTTTGTCCAATTCAAATGTACCGCTCATCACAGCACGTTTCTAAGGAATTTGATCTTTTTGATTCGCTTTTCGTTATCCGTAATGGAAGTATGGAAGAGTGCTTATTAGTTTAATAATTAGGCATACTAACTTTAGTAAGGCTGATCTAGCTTAACATATCAACAGCATAACCAAAGCCTTGCAGAATAATAGCCGTCACTCGAAAGGCTGAGTGACTGTTGGCGAATATAATTTCAACATAATTTGGTAGAGTAGGGAAACGGAAGATAGATTTTTCTGTCACATCCCACAACGATGTCAGCTGGCAGAAACTGTGGCCAGTAAAAAGGAAAAAACAGTGGCGAAGTTTTATAACAATGCACATGTGCTGCATAACCACAATAAGCTCTGCGGTTGTATTAATACTAGTCTTAGCTGTAGTGTCAATCGATCGTGGCCACCGATAGAAACATCCACGTCATAACTCAGTAAATTCCATAATAGTTCGATAATTCTTTCGAATGATACTTATGATTGTACTACAAAATCGTACATTTTGCCATGTAAGGGGAGTGCTTTGAATAGATGGAATGAGAATGATTTGAACACACAAGAAGTCACACAAATGTCACTGCGTACGATATTTTAATGGTATGAAGTGACCAAAACAACTTGATATACGCAAAAATAATCGATCATTAGCAACATCCTTTACCATGGTAACCAACTCAAACGATTTAAACTAAACAGGACACTGCCGTTAGCCCATGTACTTTTCGCTGATTAAAAGGGATGGCCTAGGAGTATCTGAGCTGCGTGCGCCACTGCGCCCGGTGCATTTGCGTAGTGTTTTAAAAACGATGATAGCATTACGTGACCAAAGTTGGTATATGATATAATACACAAAGCGAGATAAAATCATATTCATCAGGACTGACTTGTGTTTGGGTGAAATCCGGTCCGAAAATTCTTAAAGGTAGCCGGCTTGATTTAGAACAGAGTGGTGTACTTATAAGTCTTAGAAAATCAACTTATCCGCTATCATCTTGCAGCAGTTGCCTCCAGAGTGGATTCGCCAGTTTTGATGAGGAAAACGTTGTGATGAGATGGTCACATGTAGGGCAAAAGGCTTCTTTGTCCAGTATATAGATTCCATCGCTTTTCTCGAGGAAAGCTGCAGTCAGTCGTCAACAATCTACACGGTTGTCCCCGGACACCATTAAAGCGAGGTACTTTGCTTAGTTTACATGGATTCCCGTTAGAGCTAGGATCATGGCATCTGATGTTCCTTGTTACATGGTGTTTGTTTGGAACGAACTTGCGTGCAGAATGCTTCAAATTTGAGACAAGTTGTTAATGTTTCGAATAATTAGACAACCTTTGTGGCAGTTTTGAATCTGATCAACTACTGGTGAATACAGATAGGCATTGGGGATTAAATTACATAGTTTGTGTGACATTCCAGGCTATAAGAACATATTAACAGCAGAAAGCCTTATCTCAGTTACTTTCAGTGACTGATTTAATGTAATGTTTGAATTCTTAAGAGACACCAATGTTATATGTTTTAAATTGACCGTATTTGTGTCAAGCTAGAGGCCCACATAATTTCCCGGCCTCAGAAAACTTGCCACCCCCTTAGGTCGCATCTAGATTCCCGTTTTCAGCATATTTTACCCCCGAAATTATTTAAAATCTTTCAACCTTCTGAATGGAAAGCTCCCAGTAAACTGAAGAAAGGGCGTCATGGTGGGTAGCAACATAACAATAAAAATATATTCTCATAATTGAGAAGATTTGTAGCTCAGGTGGATGACTTGCAATTCGTAGTGTTCGCTGGGCTGGTTGATTTAGTTTCAGAGCTTTCGTCAACTTTCTGGACAATATCTTCAGACCAATTTTAAAGCGTAAAGTGAACTGATTTAAATTTTCTTTCAGTGATAGAATCGCGTTGTCAATGGAGTTGAAGATTGAACGATCAATTCTTGGTTGTTTGCTCAAAATCAACTTCCCCAATTTTCGCGGAGGCATCAATACGACAGTCATCGTCTCATCGGTCGCTGTTCAGAAAGAAGAGTGAAACATCGTCAGAAACCTTAGTTCACTTATTCTTTTTATATGTTGGTGTAACAATAAAGCAATCTCAAGCGGCAGATCGGTGTTTTGGTTTTTTCATCCGTTATAACTAAGCGTCTCTGAAATCTTCAAGGAACAGCGTGGGCCCGAGCGTAGCGAGAGCTGGGCATTGAGGGTTTACGAGACGTGATTGATAGATTCTGACGGTAGAAACAGATCTGGCGGATTCAAACAGTTGGTGAAAGTTTGGATAGTCACCGTTCATCTTTCCTGGTGCCGGTCAAGCCCTCTTTGAACAAGTAATATCTGGAACTTTTTTGGAATTGGGTCAAGTTCAACAATGCCTGCCTCAAAGAAGGGACAGAGTGTCTTGGATACAAACAGGAAAGTAAGTCATTGTGACTTGTCTGTTAATTGTCACGATGTGTCTGATGTTAAGCATGACATGGTTGATGTTATTGTTTCGCCGTTCAGGGATAACAGGAACATCAAACTCCCTATAGTAGAACCACGGTGTTTCGATGGAAACCCGGCTGATTATTTACAATTTGTATAGGAGTTTGAGATCATGCTGAGTAGTTTTCTATTAAGTGATGAATTGAAGTTAATGTATTTGATGAGGTATTGCACTGGAATTGCTGCAAGAGCTATACAGTGCTGTAAGTTTATGAAGCCAAAAGAGGGCTACGATGAGGCTATGAGCATATTACGTCAAAGGTTTGGAAGACCTTCGATGATTGCAGGGAAATTATTCGAGGCTGTTAAGGGTAATGGTGGTCAATTACAGGATGACTCCCAGGCACTCACTGAGTTTTTAGATAATTTGCTAATTTACAAGAATGGAATGATTTCGATGAATCGCATGAGTGACCTCAACTCGAGTTTTATACTAGAAGTAATAGCAAGACGTCTACCTACTCGTCTACAAAGCAAGTGGGTGAAGATGAGCTCCCGTATGGAGGATGAGGGTATCGAGCCAAAGTTTGATGATATCCTGAAACTAGTAAAAGATAGTGTCAATCAATCTATGAGCAAGTTTTCCAGTCTATTACATCTCACCCCTAGAACAGCGCCGTCTGAGAGCAAAATGCAATCATTGATGACGAAAGGGCCTCAGAGAGGTGGATATGGAGAAGGCTCCATGATGTCTAGTAATGCATATAAACTTAATGAGTGCAACAGGTTTCGTAGTACATGCTCAACAGATAAGTTGCAAGATGCAAGACAAACACGGTTGTGTTTTACACGTTTGCAAGAAGTGCATACAGAAGTGAACTGTGAACCAGTGAGCAAGTTCAGTGATAAGCTAAATGTAAACTCCAGGTTTGACTCCGAATTGTGTGACTATAACGGTGCGGTCAAGAAGTCTGTAGTTGCAACTGCTAAGCCATTGTTGAATAGAGTGTCACAGAATAGAGTTACTGCTTCAGAGTTCATTTCTGACTCCACAAGTTTACAAGGTATTGCTAGTCAGAGTGAAGATATAAAACCTCTAATGATTTTTGATGAGGAACCCAAATCATCTACTGCTGTTAATAAAGAGTTTGAAATTGATGAAGTCGACCAGATAGATGATGTTAAATTGAATATTTGTGGTAATGATCATGATAGTGCAGATTTGTCTCTGGTTGATCAGGATGAGATGAGGGATATGCCTACTACTGCTAAGTTGAACAAATGTTCTGCACAACTTGAACGTGAAGTAGAAATACATGCAGATGCAGTTGCAGGAGGCGTGCATACCTGTCAAATCGTCAGTGTAATTGATCAGCATGTAGCCCACCTATCATCAGATGCTAGTGCTAAACCTGAGCTAATTGTAAAAGACAGCAGTGGTAGTAATCCTGCAGTTAGAGAGGTTTCTGAAGGCCGAGCAACAACAGCTTCTGATCCACCGCTAACTTCATCAACTGGTATCAATCAGTCGTCGTTGGTGCTGTCATCCACAATGAGAAGAACGCCCATGAACTCAAGTATCTTGTGCAATGACTATGATAGTATTGGTGCGTTTGAAAAGACGAAAGATATTGCTCAGTTTAGTGAGGATAAGCCAAGTGCAAACGACAGAGTAATTGTTAAATTGACTTGCATGAATAAAAGCATTTCTAGTTTCAAGTTACTATTTGAATGCTATTATCTTTGATGTAAATTACTCTGTGTCTACGCTTGGTTGATGAGATATGTCGTGTGTTTGTTCGTCATCTATATTCTACGATACAATGATATGAGCGTGTTGCCGTTCAGATTTGAGGATATAGCTCATAGAAGGAAGTCAGGAAATGAACTCCGCAACGATATTCCAACCCAGAGCGTCAGCCTGAGAAGGGTTGTAGGCATAATGCCGTAGGTCCTACAATTCTTCAAAGGGTAGCGCATCAATGAGCAGTCCAATGTGCTTGGTGTGTGATTTTGTACATATGTTCATATTGCATATACTGAATTGATATCATCTGTCATCTAGCTGTTGGTAATTCTGTTTGTGTCCAGACGACTTCCACTTGCATCATCAACCTGAGAAGGAATGTAGGCGTACTGCTGTAAGTCATACAGTTCTTCAAGGGTAGTTTGTCATGCCGGAATCCACAACATTTGATGTAGTGATTGTACATATGTTTGTGTTAAATAATTGTGTGAGTTACAATTATCACAATTTTTGGTTAATCTTGTTTGTGTCCGGACATTCCACAAATTACAATCGTCAAACTTTGAAGGGTTGTAGGCGTACTGGTGTAAGTCCTGCGATTCTTCAAAGGAATTCCATCAAGATGTGATCCGCGAGTTATTTGTACTATTTGTATAAAAGTGTGGTGTGTCATATCAATTAGTGTTTTTTGGATTCATTGTGTTTACTTGTTGTTTTCGTATCTTGTTGTTATTGCGTATTTTTGTTAAAATTTTCGTCGTGATTACTTCTGAAGTTGTTTCGAGTCTTCTACATCCGTGAATGAATTGATTGATGTTAGAGACAGCAGATGGGTCGTATACACCGGGGAGGCTATTGCTGAGAATGAAATGCATACGAAGATAATTGTTAGCTACGGTCCGACACGCCGGGGAGAAAGAGTGTAAACGACTGAGGCTCGCATACGTCACCGTTACTAGAACTGATGCAGAATGAGTGACAAGCGATTTCAGTGGTAATTGGTAATGAGTAGATAAGAGGATGAGCGTAGAGTATCGTGAGGTGCTGCCATGGTCACTTTGCATTCTGCAAGAGTCATTGTAGCAAGTGGCGATTGTGTTGCAAGATGTCAAGAGGAGGTCTCTGTCTGGACGCGCAGGTCGTCATTGATGTGTGAGATTGTGCTGTGGGTATGCCTGTGGTGTGTTGGATTTTCTGTTTGCTTTCCATTTCAGCTCTGTCCGTGTGACCCAGGTTCTCGCAATGGCATCAAAGTCAACGTGTATTGGTCGTGAAGAAACAAAGGGTTGGATCCTTTTTTTGCTGGGGAGTGTCAATGAAGTTGAAGATTGAACGATCAATTCTTGGTTGTTTGCTCAAAATCAACTTCCCCAATTTTCGCGGAGGCATCAATACGACAGTCATCGTCTCATCGGTCGCTGTTCAGAAAGAAGAGTGAAACATCGTCAGAAACCTTAGTTCACTTATTCTTTTTATATGTTGGTGTAACAATAAAGCAATCTCAAGCGGCAGATCGGTGTTTTGGTTTTTTCATCCGTTATAACTAAGCGTCTCTGAAATCTTCAAGGAACAGCGTGGGCCCGAACGTAGCGAGAGCTGGGCATTAACGGTTTATGAGACGTGATTGACACGCGTCTTCCAGTAACCATCTCTACATATCTATTGATCATTTTATATTGACTTGGATTTAAAGCTTTCTCATCACATGATATATTTTTTATTGGTTAGTATGTTTGGCCTATATTAACATGTTTGTTGATCGCATATTCGTTTGAGTACCAGGCTTCTAGGAATTCCCCCGCGCTTTTGGTGTTTCCGCTATCTAAAATTTCGACATTGTCCCGATCAAACTGATGTCCATAATTATCTATGTGAATTGATATGAAATAATATATGTCATGTCTATTCATGGCTGATTTGTATTCCTGGATTCTGATTCGAAGGGGATGCCCTTTTTGGCCGATGTAATATCTGTTACAATTCATACAATTTATTTTGTAGATGGTATCGATTTTATCTCGTTTTTTTTGTTGAATCTTTTGGTTAGCATAATATTGAATTGAGTGAGTTGACTGGTTTGTGCGCTATATCTATTTCAAACGGTTTCAGTATTCTATCTGTTATTCCAGAGATAGTGTTTATATGTGGTAGAATGAATTTTCTTGTGTTCTTTGATGATGGTTCCATGTTGGTGTTGTGGTTCGATTTTTGACACTTTTTGATGAAATTTTAGGGATATTCATTCGTTTCGAAGACCTTTAAAGGTAATTTTCTTCCATCTTTTTCAACGCTGGAGTGCTACAGTGTGTTTGAATTATTTTAAACAGTGTCTCCACACAGATTCCTTTGGGAGTAAATGGATTATTGCTATTATAGTTGAGTAGTTGATCTGTGGGCATTGATTTTCTGTTTACTTGTGTTTCTAAATTTCCTGTGTTTGTCCTCCTGATTACGACATCTCAGAGTAGGGTTTTGTTATCTAATTCTTCTTCTCCTGTAAATATGATGTCTTCTACATATTTGAAGACAAGTTCCACAGATTACAAGTGCTACCACAGTTGTCTTCCAATGTATACTGCGATACAGAGCAAATAACTTTTTAAGTCACTTAGCTTTAGGGTCTATATGATGATAATCCAGCCTGACTAAATGATTTCAGATGATTGATACCAGATCGGTTTAGCTGCAAGAAAACATGGCGGTACGACTCATTTCAGTTCTCCGTGGTCTGCTTCCAGTAATTATTATATTATTGTTACATTGGGCTTCAACAGTGCCTTTCCACTTCCTTCTGTTTTATGCTGGCCCCACTTCTGCCTGTAATCTATCATCGCCTCCTCACACGATTACAAACTAAGGCTCCGGCGTCCCTTTTGTGGCTTCCCAATGGTATTCCATTCGAGGACCTGAAGCTCGATATCATTGAACTGTCTTTTCAGCATGTGCCCAATCCATTTGGATCTTACTTCCACATATTTGCTGAGGAGTAATTTCTTGGTTTGTTCACGCAGTTTCTTGTTGTTAATACTTCCTGGCAATTCGATCTTCAGTATGAATCCTGTTAAGGCAGCTATTGATAAAAGCTTGCAATCCGCTTTCCTTCTGGTGACACGCGGTGCAAGTTTCTGACCTATATGGAAGAACCCACTTTAAATCAGTGTCGAAATTTCCCTTTTTGTTGTTTCTGCTGAGTGCAGAAGATTTCCAAACAAATTCCAGATCAATGAAGGTGTGTCATGCCTTTCTGCGTCTGGCTTTGACATATTCAGCTGTTTCGACCATGGTTGAAACAACGCTTCCCATATAAATGAAGGAAGTGACCTCTTTCAGAATTCTCCCGCTGATAGTGATTGGTGTCGCTCCTTGAAGTTGTAGGTTGGATAGTTATCTTCATCAAATCCGTCTTCATTATGTTCACCAGGGGTCCTGCTTTTGCTGACTGCTTCTCAAGAGAGTTTTCAAGTTTTCTAATATATGTGGTACCAAACATATATCATCTGGGAAATCCGGATCTCCTAGAATTTTATTGCCATCGCGCACAGTCTTCTGCATGGCCTAATCTACCACAATCAGGAATTTTATCGGTGACAATAGGCAGTCTCATCTTACTCCTGTATTCACTCACCGAGTAATCAATTGCGAATCAGCTGGTACGAGGCACTGCTATATCACCAACTGCTGAATGAGACTGATAAAGATTTGAAGCACATCGTAGTTACGAAGTAGTTTCCAGATTACTTCGCAGTCAGCGCTGAGGTAGGTCTTTTCAAAGTCGGAGAATTTGAGTTGGAGTTTTGACTGTCATTCTATGCCTTATTCGACGGTGATGTGTATAAATGCGATTTGATCAGCACATTATTTGACCTTCCTGAATCCAGCTTGTTCCGGCTGGCAGAGGTCTGCATCCAGCGTATCTTTTATTCTCTGCAGGATGACGTGACTAGGTATTTCACTTGGCGTGGACAAGGGTTTTATTCCACGCTAATTCTTGTAGAAGCCTAAGTCGCCTTTCTTTGGAAACTTGACAAGATACTCTTAAATCCTGGAGTGGTGAAATAGATTTCTTTACTGTGAAACGTCATCTAGAAAAACCTGTCTGAGTACAACTACATGCATATCTTGAACGTTTATGTCGCACCTGATACGGTTTCCCAAAACCATACATATTTGCTGATGAATACCCTCCCCTGGTGATTTTTTGTCGATGATGGGTACAGTTAAATCACGTTAATAGGTCATAACATTATTGCCACTCGCGTAACTAGACCAGGATGCACACCAGATTCAGTGTTCACAGATGACTGTGGTTAATATCCAGCTTAAAAAAGGTCCCAACTAAATTCTGAGCATCCCATTATGAGGGTGTTGCCAAAACGTAGTGAAAAGCTGGACAAACGGTCTTTCCACGTCCCTGAGAATAAATTTATAGGAGGCGTTTGTCAATGTAGTTTAAGTTTGAATGATCAATTCAAACCCAACTCTATATTTTTCGCGGGAGTCATCAATCAGGAAGTCATCGTCTCATCGTTCGCTGTTCAGTGGAATACAAAAAGCTATCATAAACCTTGTGTGTAATAACCTTGCTGTTGGTTACACATTGGTGTGGGAATAAAGGATTCTCGACTCGCCGATCCGTGTTCTGGTTTTCCGCATTGGTTATTACAAATAGTTTCTGAAAGTCTTCCAGGGACAGCATGACGTCCAGCGTAGTGACAGCTGGACATTGACAGTTTCTGAGAGTTGGCTGACAGCATTAGTCTCAGGACAGTACATTGAATCGCAGATTAATCTGAATAGATGAATACTGAAAACACGGAACAAGCTGTAGAGGATACCATCAAAAATGTAATATCTTATCCTGAAATCTGTCTTGGCGTTTTACCCAAAGAAACACTCTTCACAGTATTTGAGGTCTCTTTTTGCTTCAAACTCTGAAGGCTCCACTTGAAAATGAAAGTTCATATAAAATGGAAGACAATTATTGTTAAGCGAATGGTTATTCTAACTAAATGGAAAATACGGGGACTTAATGTAATCTTCGACCAAAACTTCCTATGCAACAGAACCTCCTCAAGCATATGAAACCATAAAAGTAAATTACTGGCCGAAGTCAAATGAATGATTGTCCTTCTTCAATCGTTGGCAGCAAGCCTAAATGATCATTCATATTTCGTCCAGCAAATGCTACGACTTCTGATGTTACAAGTGAAAAGGCGACCACTTTGCTGATTTTATTATTAACAGTGTTTTTAAATGTCTCCAATCCATTTGATTTTACTAATCCTTAGTTCAATTTGTCATGTTCGCTTTTATCCTTAAAAAACTTGCGGACATTTTGTGCCATACACCTACTAACACTTTCAGCGCATCACTTTCCGCTAATGTTTTGCTTGTTGTAGTAACATTGAAATTGTTCCGGTTACTAAATTACCCACCGGATCATATGCTAAGTTTAGACCGATCGTCATTGTCGTCCCTTGAAGTACCGTCCCTCTTCCTTTTCTGTCCTCTCTTTCATCAGCTACCTTGTTCTGAAGAAGCCAGTTTTGTTAAGTACTAAGATGATGTAAGCGTCACTTCTTAGTTAGACTGACGCAAAATGATTGGCTTCTTATCAATAATTGGTCAGTAGTCTTTGTCTAACGACCTTAAGCTAAATCCTTCAAAATGCCAGATTGCTAATTTCATTTCGAGACACAAAGGTGATTTGCATTAGCTAATTCGTTCACACCCTTTTTCGCATTCATAAAAATCACTTTTGGTGAAATTAAGTAGATTGTTAGATACCTTAGTTTATAGTAACAATATATGATCATACAAAAAATTAATTCACTTGAAAAGCATGCCATTTTGGGGGGCACGACAGCTTTTCCATTGTCTTTCGTAGTTCTCCTAAATCATATTAATTCCTAGGAAGTAATTTCGGCGAACCTTCTGCACGAGGAAGTTAAGATAATATGGTTTCACTGGGCATCTTGTAAATTTTGTTAACATTGAACTGATATCCAACGTCCTGGCATATTCAGTCGGGTTTCTTTCTCACTGGAGGTTACAGTACCTACTGTGATCTAACTGCTGGCTGTTCAGCAGGAGACTGAAGCATTACTGCCAGAAGTATCCTTCTGAGCCATACCGATGCTTATTTTTAGACTCTGCAGCCAAATCACTGGAACCCGAGACGTTTTGAGGCCATAAATTTCGGTACTGTAACCATTTGTGTTGTATATGTCCTGCTGTGCAGGGTTTATTATTTTTGTACATTTCATGAAAAGCAATCGTCCACGGAAAATAAGTAGTCGCAGATTACCAATCGTCACAGTTCATAGTATTCTGATAGGTGTCTATTGGTATTCTGGCAACACTAACGTCCACGTGTGTCGAGTCTTTGGATTTGGCATATTTACAGTTTCCGATTCTACTCCTTTCAAAGTTGCTGATCGCATCTGTGGATTTCCAGTTTTTGATCTGTTGGCTTATATCATATGATGAAGTATTTCCGCTTTCCGGGAAAACTTTTGGCAGGTTCTACTTAGATTCCCATGAATCTACTTAGTCACCAGAAATCGTTGGAGATTCGGCCAGGGCTTATATTGTTCTCCAACCCTTCTTATTTGCACCAGCATCATATGTAATACAAATTTTGGGGGTCAAAGGAGGGAGAAGATGAAAAAGGACAAATACTAAAAATGCAGTAAAATATGTCCGATTATAGTTGTCAAAATATATGATAGTTTCTTTCAGATGAAGGAAAGTAGATCGTTTATACCACCGAAGTTTGGGCCAAATTGCTTTGACAGAAATCCAGCATCCCATCCATGCTTCGTGAAGGAGTTCTAAGTTATGTGCACCAGTGTCGGACTTAATGAAGAAAGAGGGTTGACGCATTTATTAAGGCGCTGCAGTGGTGTTGCGGCTAGCGCAATAAAAACTTGT
This sequence comes from Trichobilharzia regenti, assembly GCA_944472135.2. Lineage (NCBI taxonomy): Eukaryota > Metazoa > Platyhelminthes > Trematoda > Strigeidida > Schistosomatidae > Trichobilharzia > Trichobilharzia regenti. The sequence goes on along the minus strand of OX235262.1, from coordinate 132,959,512 downwards.
AAATGCTTGTCTCTATATAGAAGGTCTGCTAAAGCAAGGAGTATATTGCGTCAAAAATTTCGAAAGCCGTTCATGATTTTTTGTGTTTGACGTTGTTACAGATAAGGGATGGCAGCCAACTTATGACACCAAAGCTCTCACCTTGTTTTTAGGCAACTTGACGACATAAAGATGCATTGTGTCTTCTGAACTGCATCAATGATGTGAATTCTTGAAGTAGTTGCCAGATGCCTATCCACTCGAATGCAGAGAAAATGGGTAAGGATCGGTGCCCATATGCAGGAGGAAGGGTATGGTGGAGCCAGGGTTTGATGTTTTCAGACTCACAAAAGTTATTTTTGGCCGAATAAGGAGAAAGTTTGTCAGCATATTGCATTCCACCATTGAAACTGAGAAGAAAATTCGTGGGGCGAATAATTTGTGATGAATCGTTCTCAAGACACTGGATGTTCAGGGATGCGTGTCGTCAGGGGTAATACACTCGGATTTGGTAAGTGTACTAGTTTCCCCGGAATAACTCTTTCAGAAAGACTGCAAGTTGTGGGGCTGAAAAGGTTGTGTTTTAGCTACATGAAAGAAGGACGTACAAAACCGAGCTGTAACGCAGTAGAAGACGCAGGTAGTGGTTTGGTTGGATTGCTCTAACTACTTATGATGTCAAAGGATAGTATGAGCTCGGTTAAACTTAACGGTACTTTTAAGCCTCATGACGTACAGAAGGTCTACCTGAGATATTAGATTAAAACAGCTTGTCGGATTTAACGTACCAGAGGCTAATAAGGTATAAGAAGAGAGATGTCGTGGTAGAGAAGACCTGCAAGCCAAGAATATGCCATTGAGGTGGAAAGCAAGGAGGTTAAAGTGTTATCCGTTATGAGGGAAAGTATGAATATGTAGAGTATGATTCGCGAGATTTGTAGCAGAGTTCCGTAACAACGATACCTAGGAAAATTAACGGTCCCTCGATGACGCGAAGGCAGTTGAAATGGCTGAAGTATCTTTTACGTGGGAAAGTGGACACTTCACTATAGGACTACTCTGAGACTTTAAAGATGGCCAGTTTGTTTGTAACAGGGAAGCTGTTATTAAGGGATTTGTGAGTGTAAGGGAGAGTTTGGGGCTTTTTCAGATCTCCGGACTAAGTATAAAGAGATTATCCGAAAAGTGTATGGAAAAGTTACACTGATAGCTTGATTTATAAGAACGAACCAGGAAAGTGGTGCCTGTCTTATCAACCCATTTTAACCCAAAGAAGCCAAGTAAACTTTGTGCAATGTTCAGCTGCTCCGCGAAACATGAAGGTGTTTTCTTGAATGTTAATTTATTGAGTGGTTCAGGCTGAGAGGGGACATTAATCGGATTACTGCTAAGGTTTAGAAAGTTTCTGGTGGACATTGATGTGGATATGGAAGAAACGTCCTTGCAAGTGAAAGTACTAGTGAGCGATGGAGATAGTCTATGGGTTTTTGTGTTCCATGTGGTACAGATTTATCTATTCAATGCCACGTTTCTCCCGTTTTGTGCTTAATTTGTCCCACGCAAAGATGTGTCCACGTTCGTATCTAGTGATTTATTGGGTATCGTTGATTACTGTTGTTGTGGATGTTCCCTGACCTCTTTCGACAGTCACGAGTCTGTGGTTAGCTTTCCATCAAGCGTTTTCATTTAACCTAAATAGGTGTCAAACAACGTAGATGTTTTGAAGCATGTAGTTCCAGAAAACAGCAACCATCGTACGATATGGGCCTACTGATACACTGCCGATTGAGCGGATGTATGGCTTGCAATAATGTGCTAACTGCAATACTCCTGGATATAGTTGTGGGGTGTTAATAAGTCAGTCACTCGAAGATGTGTGCCATCTGTGTATCCCTGTGTTTTGACCCACTTGGACTATTAGCACCTAATCTACTCCCTCCAATATAGTCATTTGGAGAGACATGTAAGAAAGGGTTGCAGTGGTATGACCCTTAAGTGATGGACAAATTGAAGGGTAGAAGAAGTGAGCTGATTATCTAAGATCACCGGGTCAGTAGACGTCACATATCCACCTATACCATTGAAAGATGATGACATAGTTTGCTTCCATGTTGTATCCAGTGCCTCTAAAGTTGGATATGTAGGTGTTGTTTACATCGGCCATAGATGTTCTCCTCGTAATGGAAAGAGCTAGAATTGTAATTCTAAGGTCCATTTCGATTCCAAAACTACAGCCCACCACTACCTTGCTGGTTGCCCGGCTAATTACAACAGTGAACAGGAAGTTGAATTATCCTACGTATCCTGCATCAGGTTGGACATATACTAGGACCATGAATATCACACATATAACGAGTCGGCAAGATTCCCGCGTTTGTGGCTAATGGAAAGTCTCGTATTTGTAAAACAATAAATGACGACCTGTGGCGTATGTAAGTCTAGCGGAAACGCTACATACATAACACCAAGAGGATTCAGTGAAATTCTATTTAGTTAGGAATAAGTTGTGTAAGGTTCCTGAATTCTTCAGACGTGTTGATTGTGTGCTCCATCAATATATTAGGATGTCTTCGAGTTAAAGACAAATATCGATTTGACGGTTGATTAAGAGAGATATTTAGGTCTGCATCGAACATTCGAACATCATGCTTCCTAATAATAATTGCTGAAGACTATAATGTGGATGGCTACGTGTGTTATATATTTTAAAATCATGAGTCTTTTGGAATATGATAACATGAGCTCTGGACCGCTGAGAGTTAAGGATGTAATTAACTCAGGATTGGTGATCTTAAACGTGACTCAGTGGGAATCATGGGCGAAATCATCAGGGAGGATAATCCAGATTAAGCAGATTTCAGAATACGGTTCGACAGGCTATTTCCACTAATTTAAGACAGGAATGCTGGAGCTGGTGAATGCCTACAAATCTTAGCAGCACCATTCGATCACTCAGCCTAATTGCATTGCAACCGCTTTAACACTAGGACACTACTAAGTCCTCAAAAGTTATTCGGGTTCGTTTCAAGTGTAGTCAACCATTCAACGGAAGTATTGAATGGCGAAAAGAAGGCGCTGCCGTTCGTAAAATGAATGATAAGTTTGAGGAACGCAAGCGAAAGGGTGATGGCGGCACTTTTGGGATGCTGAGTATCTGAAAAGAAATATCCACTAAAGTGTTCTGGAGCGCATCTGATCTTTTGTGCTTAAAGTGGGTAGTAACTTATATAAGAGATATGGTCACTTGTATGCTTGATTGAAGATAAGGCGTTGCATGTTGTGATATCCCACACATTAACTACAGACTCATTGGTAAAACAGAAGATGAACCATTACGGAGATGAATGACGGAAGGAGAAGCTGAGCTCAACGTACAAGGTATTGATAAAGGAAGTAAAGAGGGATGCTGGGAATAACAAAGATGCCTAAACGACAAACTGGCAACTTAAACGCAATAAGCTGTAAGCAAACGAAACTTCAAAACGCTGCATCAAACAATCAAGTCCTTAACCGAATAAGATCGACGCAGACGAAGCCAACCGTTTATAGTGAGTGGAATCTTGTTATAAAGGAGCAAGAATCAAGATTACTCTGAGTTGATCGCATGAAACGACTTTCGGATCAACCGTCACCAGTAACACGTCCAGAATAATAACACCAGTAGTTGCAGAACTGCCGGTGAACAGCAATCTACTGACAAGAGCAGAAGTATTCAATGACAAAATTACTGAAGGCCAGGAAGACAGCTAGATAGGAAGCGATTCTCACGGATTACCTTCGTGCGACTTTAGGCACTCTGTATTGCGGTACGTTCAACGTTTGCGTCACATTTTTACGTGATTCGTTACATAAAATTTATCTTGTTGTAATACTTGCACAAGTACTATACCACTTCCATACTTGTAACCATTAACTCTCACTTCTAATAGTTATGGTTAATCAAAGTAAAAAGCAACGAAGCCAACCCCCTGTAAAACTGTTGTCTAATTTAAAGTCCTTGATTGCTACATCAAGCAACACACACCCTACAAATGGTTATAGTGAGTCACACAACTCACTTGTATGCCGTGAGCGTCGAGCTGGAACTGAGGACAAAACTGTACTGACAGCTAGTATTAGCACTACTCCTAAACATTCAGTCCCCTCTGCTCATACAGAACTCCTCCCTTCACCTTTTGTGCTTATGGAGAAACTCCAGCCATCAAGCTCTTTTTCAGTACTGCCTTCAGAAATAGAACTTCTAAAGTTGTCTATAGGAGAACTTCAGGCTGAGCTAAAGGAAATAAAAAACAATAAGTCAGTAAATGCTGGAAACATCGAAACCAATACCGAGATATCCAAGTTATCAGATCAGATCAGCGATATCAGATCGCATGTCTGTGAACTGACACCCCTAAATATCCTCATGAAAACTGTAAACCTTAACAAGCTTGACACAGAATCGGTAACTAAGGTAGATAACCTCATTAACTTTGTTACCACAGAAGTAACAAAACGACTTGACGCAAAACTGAGTGCTATTGTCTACAACGTTCCGGAGAATTAGGCACTAAAAAAGGTACAGCGCATCTTACTTAGTGAGGCGAAAATGCCTAACTCCAAGACTAAGTGCTATAGGCTGAAGTAGAGTCAACATGAAAAGTGTTGTCCTATTCGTTTTCAGTTCGAAACACCGGCAGAGACCAGAAAATTCATCCACTCCCAACACACCCTATCGCAAGCCAGAAACTACAAACTTGTAAAGGTCGGGGTGGACGAAACAGTCATAGAAAGGCGCGCATACAATTATCTCGCTAAGACCAATTGTGAAGTAGGTAGGCCATTATTCCCAACCTTGTGAGAGATAGAGTAGACCCCACCGCATCACCCCTCTCAAAACACACAGAATTATCCCATCAGAGTACATCACCAGCCGAAAGGCCACTAGACTGTAACCAAATAAATAATAAAACCATACCACCTATCACCGCAGAATCTAACATGCCACTAAATAACCCCATAAAAAAGTCAAAAGCCCCCGAAATTCGACATTGTCCTCTCCTAGCCATAACTCCATTGGTAAAGATAAGGAAAATACGCCCCTAAATCATGCCAACAAAATCAGTGGCAGCTTAAATAAGCCCACGCTCCCCACGGTCAATAGTGTTAGCACTCACAACGTGCTAAATCGCACCATGGCACACACTAATATCCAATGTTACAACAATGTCACCCTCAATAGTACAAGTGGTGATAGTCAGAGCTCGGCTACCAACAACTCAGGGTCTTCAGAGTGTGGCACATAAACAAATTTTGACCGGATATATGGTACAAGTCTGCTGGGAACTAAACCACAATGCAGTACACACGAAACCCACACAAGGACACAACTAGCATCAAACAATAGGTGGAATAATGAGCCATGGTCATCACAAGGATCCAATCATTTTTTATCCCCTGCGTCCCTGTCAGCGTTGAAAAAACAGCTGGTAGGGATGTTAACACTCCTAAACCCCTAATGCTGGCTCCCTCCTTGCATGAAAACAGGAACGGTCTAGTGCACCCGTATCCATTAAGCGCACTTGACACTTGCACAAGTATAGGTCAAATAAAGAACCCTTCCCACTTCTTTAGCCTAACTAAAAATAAAAATTCCTTAGTCCATAGCAAATCCAGTACTCCAACTCCTAATTCTTCACCGAAAACAGCACACACCAACTCGATAGACATAGGTGAGCATGATGCTGAAACCCCTCTTAGCATAGGATCGTCATGCCAAGCAGAACTACTGGGTGCTGAACCACATTCGGGGCTGACTAACGAACTTAAATACCTCAAACGCTATTTCAACTCTCATTTTTACCTAATCCTCATAAATGCTAGATCTGTTCTAAATAAATTGCCGACGCCCAGAGCACTCGCAGTAATATACAAACCCCCTGTAATTGTCATCACTGAACCTTGGTGTCATTCGAACATCCTGGATGAAGAAATAAGCTTAGATAACTACACACACTTTCGGTGTGACAGGGAAGGTGGTAAGGGAGGGGGTTGTCTCATGTACTTTCTGAATGCACTTACTGTATCACAGCTAGAAAGTAGTACACTTAACATGCCTGAGACTCTATGGGTTAATGTACACTTAAATAACGTAACAGCATTAATTGGATGCACCTACAGAGCACCTGGCATCTTGAGTAATTACGAGACCCAACTTAATAATACTCTGGAGCACTTATCCGACTTGCAATACGATCATAAGATTCTATGTGGGGACTTTAACTTACCTGAAATTAACTGGGATATACCCACAGGCCCAACGAAATTTGATAATTTCTTAGACACACTGGATATACTTGGCTGGAAACAAACTGTCACCACTCCCACAAGGGGTAATAACGTACTAGACTTAATCTTCTGCCACAATATAAGCCCCCTTTCAACGCTAGTAGGTTCTGAGTTTCCAGGGAGCGACCACAAAACAGTGATGTGTGCACTGCCACTTCCACTTAGTAGCAATGCAGCTCATACTTCCACTTCACAACAAGTAATATATAGGAACTATAGAAGGGAAACGAGCGACTTTATTGCATATCCCCTCAATGACGCTTGTTGCTATGTTGCTATTGGTTTCAAGTGACCTTGGTTTTGGAAGAAGATTTAACTGATGTAATATTGCGATTTCATAGACATAACTCAGGCTCATAGATGAAAGAAAGTTATAATCCTGGAATAAGAACAAGTTGTTCATAAGGCAAGGAGGACATTATTTTTCAGTTTATTTGTATATATACTATCGTGCATTGAGTTGTACTGAGTTCTTAGTGCAACTGTATGTAACTTCATTTACATAAAGTAAAACATTACGAATACTCCTGTTTTTAGAATAAAAAACGTGATTATTTCCATTAATTTTAGCACTGAAGAATGGAATTTCTTCCACGTCAGTGTTATTTAATTGAAGTTTTAATCTCTGTAGGCCCTTAAAGGTATAAATTCGGCACGGAGAAGTGCTATGGAAACCGAAAGTACTTTTAGTTTACTAAATCTTACTGACTTCCCGTATAAATTTGATATCTGTCAAGTGTTTATGTAAAGTCTGCCGCAGTATTCAGCAAAGTAAATTTTGTAGTGCATAATTCCTAGACTTGCTGTAGTCATTGGTATTGCCAGGATATCACTTACTCGTTTTATGCAGCCGAAATATCCGATTTTCACTTTATTGAGGAAACACTATGTTGCCTGCAAAAGTAGTGCGTCAATTTATGAGTTTCATTAGGCCTACAGAATGTTTTCTATTCATTGAATACTGTTTGCGAATTACTCCATAAAACACATTTCCGAGTGGGATGCAACACAAGGCTGAATTCTTAAACTGTCATCCTTATAACAGTTCAATTCAATCACACATGTATTAGTAGGATAGTCTATAGCTGACTTTAGAGACTTATCAGGGAATAGTCTCATCAACTTACAGTTTGCTGATGATATCGTCCACCTAGACTATGCGAAGTAACCCCTGATGCTGTAGAATACGAAAATAATACCGGTGTTTGATTACAGGTGTCTGCGTTCTATCTCATGAGTAAAGCAGTATAATATGGCGAGTGCTGTTGAGGTTACGCATAAATGTTTAGGTGGGGAGGGTATATTAGTCTTCAAGGTAGGGAAGCTGAATAGGTTGAGATGGCTAGAACGTGCTGGCATATCAAGCCATCGCCTTCCTCCAGGGACAATGCTGGCCAGCACATGTTAAGGTTTAAAATGTGTTTGGGTCAGTCAAATGGAAAACTGGTATTGGTTCATAAAATCGTTGACGGTCAGCTGGAAGAACTACTAGAGATATGACTGCAAATCTTTGTTACTGGCACAGATGCATTCACTCTATGTAATCTCACGTATCTGTTCAACTCATGTTTTTCGTTGTCACTATTTATTCTCCCTCACATTTTCGCTCGTTAAACTTGCATTTAGTTTTATGTCTCTACCTACGTGTTCTACATGGAATGTGGTAAATTAAACAGGTGGACTTCTCTGCAAACTCATACTGAAAGCTAGTCAGAATGACACAGTCTAGGCATAACTAAATGCGAAACATTGATAAATGATCTCCAAAATTTCAACAAATGATAGGTGTAGTTCTTAATCTTGTTCTTTGCCAAATGAAAAATAGATACCTTTCAGTAATCTCTTCTTTCACCCGGGACTCGTCTCCTACTTTGCAAGTTTTTGTGCTTTGTCACTTTTGTGCTAAGCTTTCAGTCAGCATATGCCGTTGTTGTCGACTCAGGACATAGATGACTTTAGTTGAATAAGTTTTCGGTCGTGAAAACACGGGTCCTGAGGAGTTGACTGGTTGCATTATCATTTCTCAAATGGAATGCAGCATACTGTATATTAGGGTAAATATTCCGCCTCGTTTGCTGAAGCTGGTGTTCCTCAGGGTATTGTTATCTCTCCTCTTCTTTTTTCTCCCTCGTCTTACATGACTTTTCTCCTTCTAATGAGAGCAACTTCGTCAAATACGCTGGTGATCTGACCGTCTCACTTCCTGTCATGTTACAATGTGACTGCAGCAAACCTAACTGCTTCCTGTCTGTAGTCTAAGGCATATGGTCTTACGTTAAATCCCTCTAAATTTCAGGCAGTTAACTTTCCCTTCACTCATAAGCGTGAATTACAAGAATTGTGTTGTTTACAAGATGCTCGTATCAAAGAGGGCACTGAAACAGAAACTAAGTCTAACATAAAATACCTTGAAGTAGTTCTATCCTCTGGTCTTTCTTGGTCATTCTATATCTTGTCGATTTCTAAGAAAACCTTCAGTCTAGCTTACCACGTTATGTGGTCAAGACAGTCAGGAATCATTCAACCTCCTTTTACAATTTGTTAACTCTTGCATCGGTCTTTACTGCTCCCCCTTATTCTTTCCTGAATTACTCAAAAACGGCTATGTCGTATTGTGCAGGGTATTAAGGCTGTCATTAGGGCAAGTGGCGTACCATTTAGTCAACTCGTTAATGGATTAGTTGAAAGACATCTAAACTCATGCGATAAATGGTCTAAAACTATACTATCTAACCCTCAACATCTCCTATATTCTCAGCTCTTGCCTTTAACTTCATCTGATCGAACCAGAAGTCAGTGTCAAAGATTATATGATCGGTTTCGGAATTACGTAATACCAAAAATTGCTGTCGATTTCATTGGCAGCAGTTCACAGCCTACTGAGTTTACAGAAGTGCAATGCTCATCTCCCACTTTCTTGAGGAGACATCAACTAGGATTCTAGGAAAGTAGCGCGTCAGTATGTGAATTTCATGAATCTGTAGACTGCATTCCATTCACTTAATACTGAAACTAAACTATGAGGGAACTGATATTTCCAAGAAGGGTATAATACAAGGCTCATTTCTACAACTGTAGTCCTTATTTTAGTTCACGTTCATCCTAAATGTATTAACCGAATTATCTATCACTCACTTTAGGGACTTACCAGAGAACAGTCTTGTCAACTTAGTGTATGCTGATGGTATTGCCCACTTAGGCTGCGATAAGTGACCATTGAAACTGGAAGATATGAAAAGACTACTGGTTTTTGATCGTAGTGTCTGTACCCTTTCTTCTGTGTTAAGTAGTCTAATATGGTGAGTAATATTGGGGTTAAGTTTAGTGTTAAGTAGAAATGTGATTCCAAACGTTGTTAATGACACAGATGCATTCACTGTGTGTAATCTCACATATCTGAGCAACCCTTATATTTTTTCCATATGACAGTTTGTTTTTCATCACATTTATGCTCATTATAGTGACATTTAATTTCTTTTTTCTTCTACCTTTGTGTGCTACATGGAATGTGCTAACTTAAGCGGGTGCACTTGTGTGCAAGCTTCTATGTTGAAAGTCAGTCTGTCAGAATGTTCTATAGTCCAGATATAGTGAAATGCTAAAACGTGGATAAAAATAGGCAAAATGTCAACAAATGGTAATCGTATTTTCCCATTTAGTTCTTGTCTAACTGAAAAAAAGTGATCTTACAATAATTTCTCCTCTTACCCGAGATAACTCTCACACTCTTTCTCGTTATATCTCATGAGTTAGTTAATTTTATCGCTTAGCCCAAATGCGAAGTCGAAACACATCTGATGAAATATGTTTTGCTTATTACCAACTAAATATAATATTTTCAAGTGTGGAACGTCACAAATTGGACTGCTACACTTCTGTGCTCATTTCCATGTTAAAACTCAGTCAGTCAGCTTTGTCACTGCAGATGCGTAGTGTCACAACTACCTAGTGTTAATTAGCTTAAACAATTATTCATACCGTTTCCTAAGTACTCTATGCACTTCCTAATTCCTTAAATTGTCCAGATAAAGTGCACCGAAGAGGAAAACATAAACCAAAAGTCAGTAACACGGACATAAGAATTAGTGTGAATAGAAGTGAATGAGATGAGTGACCTTTTATCCCTGTAGTACGCTTAACTAAAATACTCATGTGTATGAATGAGGCAAAAAGTTGTGTGACTGACTTGATACGATTATGAGCAATAATTTGTGCTCGAAACGTCATCAGATAATATTGCTGTACAACACTGTGTGATTTATCAAAATAAAGTCGTATCCATAATGTAGTTATACTCTACCATATTGCCCAAGTTTTACACACATATCAAAAATATTCATCTTATCCATAATGTGTCACCCAACTGTTTCATTTTTGTCTTCCTCATTGCAGGTTGTCAGTCTTCGTAGACATTCTACTAGATGTCGTCATGCATAGTGTCTGCAAGCAGTCTTTCAATACATCTACCTCCCGCAAAGTTATTGTTACGATGCCTTTAAATCATTTACATTTGGCCGTAATACAATTAGTGTGCTAATATTACTGATGCAATGACATGCAAGACCTGTACATGTTACTGTGAAGTTTGCCTGTAATAACATTCCCTCCATAGTAAATACAATGCTTGTGATAACAATTCGTCATTATCTTTTCATTGCGTTGATAGGTGCGTATATATTAGAAAAAAGCTAACCTTGTCGTATTAGTTCTCTAAATTACAATCACTAAGTGCCCATTACCTCTGCTGAATACCAAGTGCTACTCGTGGCCCATGAACTACTTATTACTGCATTCGTAAATAACTGTCAAACTATTATTACATAGAGTAGTGAAACAGAAGGCGTATGAAATTTAGATATTAATGTGTATCTGAAGTTAACGACACAATATATATGTACATGTTTCATTTCCAAGCAAGAGAATTTTATAGGGTGATGTAGGGCTGAGCGCAGTGAGTTAAGAGTGTATTCTTTACTGTATACATATTGTATGAGTGAAATGCTTCTATTCAATTTTCGGCAAAGCTTCAATATCGTCCTGCAGGGTTTCTTCAATGCACTCTCAGGGAACAATACTTGGTACTGAGGAATCCAGCCAAAAGCATCTGTGACACAGTCGAATGACTTTTTCAACTAAAAGCCGCAATACTGATATTAAGTGTGATTTACCTGTAAACTGAGGGACTCTAGTGTAACACAGCACCATATCCCAGCAGGGTATTCTTTGTGTTTTACAGGTACAAGTAGAATTCATGGACTGAGCATTTGTCAAATATGGAGGCGACCCACTGAGTCACTTAGACGAAGGGCTGAGGAAATGCGATACCTTATACACGCACCTTCAGATGTAGGCATGTGTCACTTCACATGAACTCTGAGCCATATCGAGTAGGCATTCCTTTAAATCTACCCTACCTTGTACGCTGAATTATTGTTCGTATATACGTGATGACTTGGTGCGTTTCCTGGTTTGCCTATAATTACGGAATGTACATTATATTAGGGAACACAAATGGATTTTGTGAAAACCAGTGGTGTTCCTTTTCTAGTCTTAACTGATGTCACATTGATTGACACGATTAAAGGAATAGATTGTAACATGGTGTTTTCTGTAGCTGCGAAACATAGATACCTAGTTTCGAATTGACATCATGCGTCTAATCCTGTTAACCTACGGGCATAGTTTATCCTTCACGATACCTAGAAGTCAAGAGCAGACTGTCTTGGACAGACCTAGTTTTACTTTGTGACTAATTGGTGAGTCACCTGGTGTTGTGGTAGTAGAAAAAACAACTCCAAACCTTAGTATTTTCTAGATATGAACATATTTACTTACTTTGGCGACAATTTCATATTAGGGATATTAACCTTTACTTAGTAATTTGGATCCGAAAGTAAACGCCATATTACTAAGTTATTCAAAAGACAGAATGATGAGTGAAATAGTACTCGGATACTTATTCTAACGAAACCGAATAATGATAATCGTTTAGCCTACCAATATGCCGCTTACTTTCAGTCTTAATTTAAAGACAAATTTAGTTGCTCACTAAATTAATAGTTTCAGAAGACTGCTCTACTCCTGTCTTCGAAATACTTTGCCCGATCGTGTTTTACTTCAAAATATTTGTATACTGGCCAGTTGATGTTGCTTATCCAGTTACACTGTTTTTCAGTTAATGTCCCACCTATTTCCTATCAAACGAAATATCCCTCAAACCATCAACGAGTAGCCATCGTTTTTAAATAAATAACCTTAACTATTCGCATGTAAACAATGCTAATGACTTTATCACTTACGTGATGTTTCAACTTTCGATTAATCAGTTTTCCCATTCATGAGCACCTGTTTCAATTTTAACGGATAGTTCTAGCCTTTGACTACTGAATTAATACGTTTCGTTATATACCATCCTTACGAATTATAGGTACTAATAATAATCACTGCTAACAGATTTATCACGAGAACGAGAATGCACTCCATACTGACGACAATATACCTCAGAGGCGGTAGCATCTTCTAAACGCACTACTCAATACAACACATGACCCTAACTCTGTAGCTCACAACATTCTATAAAGTTAGTGGTGACTATTAACAAGTAGAATGTCTATTTGAGGTATAGGGAATATATTTATTAGTGATTCGACACAAAATACAAAATCAACGGTACTGGAAACCACTTTCTTCAGCAACGAATCCAACGAGGTCACTGGAACTACAGATTACCTAAAAAAGAAAAGGGTGCACAGCATGTATACATGAATATAACTGCCAATATAATATTAACGAGATACCAAAGTAAGAATTAATGAAAGTTTATATCAATATGCGATTACATCACTTACTATTTTTGACACAAGTGGATATTTAGACGAAGTAATAAGACGTAATTTGTCTGAGTCGTGCATTGTTGTATTTGTGCAACACAATTTGGACAATCTGGTCACGCATGGACTTGTCATAGGAATACATATGAAATTAATACAGTTAAGAGGTCAGAAAATAAATTCACGTCGAATTAAGATCACATATCGAAGGTCAAAATAACAATGAACATCACTAAACCAAATAACAGGTATTAGTACATCTACCCTGACTGGTATCCAAACCAAGTTTAACAAAGAAGGTTTCGTGTGATGACAAATAGTTTTGGAACTCACAAAAGTGGTTTAAACTTCCGAATCACACTTCGGATTCCACAAACTTTAGGACCCAATCCAAACACGTTTTATAGATAGGTTTAAAAAAATGTGCAAACGTCAATTTTATGTTCTGTCCATATAATATGTTTCGAAATAGAGGAGCTGGGACCCCAATAATGGCTTCTGAAGATTCTGTTGCTTCTGGAGGCATTTAGAAATATGATGCGTAGCCCTTACTTGCAGAAATCGATGAGTCCCCCTAAATGGATACAGCAACCGCTTCTAAACCTTACGTCCATAGCTTTAAGAGATGTCGGACACTACTTCTACGTGGTTTCAAATTAATTTTGTGAATTAACTTTGAACAATCGCATATAATTTGGCGTCAGGGCAATAACAAAAATCGGAAGTTTATGAAACCAAACTCAATAATAGAACAAAATGACGCACACCACAGATGTCTTTACGCACCTGATCACGAGGATGGTATTGAAATGGTGGGGGTTACTAAGGTGAATCACCCCATTCTGCAAGAGCAGCAATATGCAGTTGGGTGGCTCGAGATTTTTCTGATTTTTATGAGGGCTTAGATCTTTATCTTGAAAACGATAATAATGAACGCCTACACAGATCATGCTTCTGCCTTTAAATATATACCATTCGCTCCGCCTATTGTTGAGATGCGACCACGCGAGCTCTCCACAGATTTATGGGGCATCTTAAAAATTAACTTGCTATCCATTGTCCGATCCTTAAATACCACTTCAAAATGTCTTATCTCATTTATTTTCTAATGACATCTGTCAATGCAGTTGAAGATTGAACGATCAATTCATGGTTGTTTGCTCAAAACCAACTTCCACAATTTTCGCGGAGGCATCAATACGACAGTCATTGTCTCATCGGTCGCTGTTCAGAAAGAAGTCAGCAATAAACCGTCAGAAGTAACTGTTTTTGTCCCAATGATTATCCCTACCAGAACCCATCACTTATTTCTAAAACGCATCAGTCATTAGAACACTAAAACGCTCAGACTCATTAATACACATTATGACACTAAATAAACTGTAAGACTTCGCATAAATACGTGAAAACACAACTGCAATAAGGGTAAATGTTTACTAATGTATTATATACAATTGACATAAACATTTCATATATACATTAATATCCTTTTCATGTTCACATACTTTCTCTTTCTGATACTCTGCTACTCCTATTTATCTTCTGGTCGAGGTCAAACAGCCCTGCATCTAAACTCAAATGTGGATTAATTCCAAACCATCTATCTCATAACAACTCAAATTCCATGAACGATCCAATTCTACCATTCGAAGACGCTGGCGAACATGCTGTAAGTGAGTATTCATGATCTGAAATGAAGAAGCAACTGGTTTTCAAACAGTTTTCAACATTTCACTCAACTTACGAACACAGCCCGCCATGCAGACACAAATGGAGCAAATGGAGAATTCTGGAATCGACCTCGGCACCATTTGATGCAGTAGAACAACTTAACATGACCTTATTTAGTTTTCGCATCCACGATCAAATTCCTTTCCTGTTATAAAACTACGATAAGATTGCTGAAAAATGGAATAAATATATCACTGATCTCAACGTAATACATCAATAAACTTTAAGCCAAGAGTGCTGTTCACAACAAAGTTATGTAGGAGAACTGACTTCAAGCTTTATTTTTCCCAGATATCTGCATTACATTTATCTGATGTCTGGGTTTTTGTTAATGCGAAGACAATATTTCTATATCTCTTTATGTGCTACACAAACAGACTTTATAGCAGACTGTTCCGACTGACTCTAGTGTCAGAAAGAACAACCAAACTGTAAATTCATCATACATCAAATTATGTGTAATTTATATAATAACTTATCCATGCTCGTACAATAGGTATGTTCCTGCATAAACAGGAGGAAATATATTATATTTTTATTATATTGACACTGTTACAACTAAGGTCTCTGACGAAGTATTACAATAATGACTCACAATATTGATTCCGACAGTTGTGTCCTGACGTCTTTCTTAACAGCAACCGATGAGACGATTACTGTCGTATTGATGCCTCCGCGAAAATTGGGGAAGTTGGTTTTGAGCAAACAACCATGAATTAATCTTTCAATCTTCAATTACATTGACACTCCCTGCCAAAATACGGATCCATCCTTTTTTTCCGTCACGACCAATACACGTTGACTTGGATGCCATTGCGAGAACCTGGGTCACACAGACAGAGCTGATATGGAAAACAAACAGATAAGCCAACACACCACAAGCATACCCACAGCACAATCTCACACATCAATGACGACCTGCGCCTCCAGACAGAGACCTCATCTTGACATCTTGCAACACAATCGCCACTTGCTGGAATGACTCTTGCAGAATGCAACGTGACCATAGCACCACCTCACGATACTCTACGCACATCCTCTTATCTACTCATTACCAATTACCACTGCAATCGCTTGTCACTCATTCTGCCTCACTTCTAGTAACGGTGACGTATGCGAGCCTCAGTCGTTTACACTCTTTCTCCCCGGCGTGTCGGACCGTAGCTAACAATTATCTTCGTATGCATTTCATTCTCAGCAATAGCCTCCCCGGTGTATACGACCCATCTGCTGTCTCTAACATCAATCAATTCATTCACGGATGTAGAAGACTCGAAACAACTTCAGAAGTAATCACGACGAAAATTTTAACAAAAATACGCAATAACAACAAGATACGAAAACAACAAGTAAACACAATGAATCCAAAAAACACTAATTGATATGACACACCACACTTTTATACAAATAGTACAAATAACTCGCGGATCACATCTTGATGGAATTCCTTTGAAGAATCGCAGGACTTACACCAGTACGCCTACAACCCTTCAAAGTTTGACGATTGTAATTTGTGGAATGTCCGGACACAAACAAGATTAACCAAAAATTGTGATAATTGTAACTCACACAATTATTTAACACAAACATATGTACAATCACTACATCAAATGTTGTGGATTCCGGCATGACAAACTACCCTTGAAGAACTGTATGACTTACAGCAGTACGCCTACATTCCTTCTCAGGTTGATGATGCAAGTGGAAGTCGTCTGGACACAAACAGAATTACCAACAGCTAGATGACAGATGATATCAATTCAGTATATGCAATATGAACATATGTACAAAATCACACACCAAGCACATTGGACTGCTCATTGATGCGCTACCCTTTGAAGAATTGTAGGACCTACGGCATTATGCCTACAACCCTTCTCAGGCTGACGCTCTGGGTTGGAATATCGTTGCGGAGTTCATTTCCTGACTTCCTTCTATGAGCTATATCCTCAAATCTGAACGGCAACACGCTCATATCATTGTATCGTAGAATATAGATGACGAACAAACACACGACATATCTCATCAACCAAGCGTAGACACAGAGTAATTTACATCAAAGATAATAGCATTCAAATAGTAACTTGAAACTAGAAATGCTTTTATTCATGCAAGTCAATTTAACAATTACTCTGTCGTTTGCACTTGGCTTATCCTCACTAAACTGAGCAATATCTTTCGTCTTTTCAAACGCACCAATACTATCATAGTCATTGCACAAGATACTTGAGTTCATGGGCGTTCTTCTCATTGTGGATGACAGCACCAACGACGACTGATTGATACCAGTTGATGAAGTTAGCGGTGGATCAGAAGCTGTTGTTGCTCGGCCTTCAGAAACCTCTCTAACTGCAGGATTACTACCACTGCTGTCTTTTACAATTAGCTCAGGTTTAGCACTAGCATCTGATGATAGGTGGGCTACATGCTGATCAATTACACTGACGATTTGACAGGTATGCACGCCTCCTGCAACTGCATCTGCATGTATTTCTACTTCACGTTCAAGTTGTGCAGAACATTTGTTCAACTTAGCAGTAGTAGGCATATCCCTCATCTCATCCTGATCAACCAGAGACAAATCTGCACTATCATGATCATTACCACAAATATTCAATTTAACATCATCTATCTGGTCGACTTCATCAATTTCAAACTCTTTAATAATAATAATAATAATAGTATATTCTCATTTTGTACATGAGAGACGCCAGTTTACAGGCATCATCAATATGATAAATTACATATACGATTAGCAATCATAATTAATAATAATGTTTTAATAAAATACACATTTTTTCCTACTTGTGTAGGACACACCAAATATACAGGCATGGATAAGCATTATATAAATTTCATAAATTTGGTTTATGGTTAAGTTACATGGTTGCTGGCGTTTTTGTCTTAGGTCTGTGGGAACAATATGATAACCAGTCATTCAATGGAGCACGTCATGAAATATAGGAATATTAACTTCGCATTAACAAAAAAACCCAAGTAAGTTTTGGATGGATTAAAAATACTTGGGAAAAAATAAAGCTTGAAGTTATTCCACAATATAACAAGTCATTCAATGGAGCACATCATGAAATATAGGAATATTGTCTTCGCATTAACAAAAAAACCCAAGTAAGTTTTGGATGGATTAAAAATACTTGGGAAAAAATAAAGCTTGAAGTAATTCCTCAATATAACTTGGGTGTGTACAAATCCGAATCTTATTTTTGATTTGATTTATATCCAAATTGGGTAATAAGGAAGCTATTTTTACAGATACGATCAGTTATGTTATAAGCTACAATCGTGACGTTGTATTACAAATAGATACTTTTCCATTGGTATAAGAGTATATTCCACAAATGTAATCCAGGTTGCGTCGTGGAGAAAGTTAATTCGTTATTAACCAGGCAACTGAAAGATACGGGACCAATAATGTTTGCAGATCATTTGTCATTGTAAATGGTCAAATATCCACATTATTCATTCTCATTCAAAAAGTCAAATGGAAGCTGAAATGGTGAGAGAAAAAAGAAGACAAACAACAGCAACGCAAAAGAAAGCAACGGGAGTCCTTAAGGAGTGATTAATAAATATATACATATATATTCTGTTTAGTAACTGTGGTTATTTTGGTACACAAACTAACTAGTCCCGTTATGCTAACTTTTATATTATGTGTAAACTAATATTACTGTCCTGTGTAGAAATGTTAATCATCTAGTTCCAATAATATTAAAATTTATAATTGTAGTTTGTTGTAACTACACGTTTAAAGAACTTAAAATATCTATGTAGGGTGAAAAAGAAGGTGTAAGAGTCAGGCGCAAAAGTGCATTGTCATCTTTGAGTAGTCTGGTGACTGAGGAGATGAACACTGGAAGTGTGTTTGCATCGCGCACATTAGCTGGTAGTCTATTCCAAATGACTGAAAACTTATTTAAGAAGAAGTTGTACCGCACGTAAGTCTGACAGTGCTCCATAGCAGCTAGGTTGTGATGATTTCTAAGATTGTAACTGATGACAGCGGTAGGTTTAGTTATTGGCTCGGAGGAATGCAAGAGAAGATTAGTTAGCTTATAGTAAAAGATAAGGTTTAGCTTAAGGCGTCTTTTCCAGAGGGGTTCTAATCTTAGTCTTACGCATCGCTCATGGTATTCCAGACCACTTTCTAAACCAAGAGTTCTTGAGGTAAACTGCCGTTGCACTCCCTCTAATTTAAGCTTGTCATTTTGTCTTAGTCCGCTAAGAATAAACGGGCAGTATTCTAAGATAGGTCGGACACATACTTTGTATAATAAAACCCTAGTTTCACAACAAAAGAAATTGCGTGTTATGCATCCTATCAGCCTTCGCGTTTTACGTCTGGCATAATCAGTCTGTTCAGCGAACGTTAGGTTACTAGAGTATCTAATACCGAGATCTACGACTGAGTTGAGCTTAGCTAGTTTTCGCCCATTTATTTCAAGAGTTAGATCAAGGTTACTGTTGCCGATACAAATCCAGCCGCATTTGTCAATGTTAAAATTTAGACAGGATTCAGCACACCATGTTGCAAGACTACTTAGTTCAAGATGTATTTTAGTAACCATATCGCTTAATTCATGAGTGTAGCAGGAGTAGACGACTTTGAGGTCGTCAGCATATAGGAATGGTTTGCCTAAGGTGAAGCACTTGCAAATGCTGTTAATGTAGACTGTGAATAAAAGTGGACCTAGGACACTACCTTGCACGACCCCACTTGAGATCTGCCTAGGATGAGACAATACAGATCCAACTTTGGTTATTTGTACCCTGTTGCTTAGAAATGATTTTAACCAGTTCAGTAATGGGTTGCGAATTCCACAAGAGTACAGCTTCTCAAAGAGAATACTGTGAGATACCATGTCAAATGCCCTAGATATATCGAAGTAGAGAACAACGACTAGCTTACGTGCTTCGCGACTACTAGTGATGCAGTTGAAAAAGTCGAAGTGGCAAGTAACGCAGGATCTATTTTTGAGAAATCCGTGTTGAGACCTTGTAACAAGATCTTCCCTAATTAGGTAGTCTGACAATTGATCTTTTACAACTTTCTCCATGATTCGTGAGATAACTGGGGTTATATTTATGGGTCTGTAATTGCGGACGTTTGCCCTATCACCAGATTTGTAATGTGGAATTATGAAGCTAGTTTTCCACTCACTAGGGTAAGTGCCAGTGTCCATAGATATTGAGAAGAATTTAAGAAGTAACAAGGGTATATCACACCCACTGTTTTTGAAAATTATCGAAGCGAGGCCATCCGGTCCCGTACTAGTGGAAGGTTTAAGGCTTTTAATTGCTTGTACTATTAACTGATTAGTGAACACAATGCTTTCAAGGGAAGAGATAGTAAGGGGAGCGGTTTCACCAGGCATATGTGTTTCTAAACTAAAGTTTGCAAACCAATCACTGAAGAGTTCACAGATAGTGGCAGGTTCATTGTAGATTACTTTGTCGTGAAGTAAGTATGGGATTTCCCTCGCCGACTGCATTCGTTTTTTAAGAAGTGCCGTTAAGTTATAAACTTTGGAGGTACTTTCAAGTGCCGTTAACTCTTCGTCGAGGTCCTTTTGAGAGCGTAGGCGCTTGATAGATTCAAGAGACTCGTGGATTGAGAGCAATAGTGATATGTCCTTAGTGGAATAGTACTGTTTCTTCAGTTTCCTTAACTTATTACGGTGTGCCCTTGGAATATATTCAGTTCGGTGTCTACTTAATTTCACTATTTTCTTTGGAGCAACTGTATCTAGACAAAGGGTAACATTCCTGTAAAACAGGGTTACTAAGGCCTCCAGGGAGTCAGTGGTAAAATAGTCATCCCATTGACAGAGTCGAATAAGTTCTTGGACTAATCCCCAGTCTGTATATTTGTAACTACGACATATTGTGCTTCCTGAGTCTTGTTTGTTTCCTGTATTTAGTGGTGAGAAAGGCAGAGAGCAGAGTACCATTCTATGGTCACTACTGGAAAATCGATTACCAACATACGTGGATACTGGGATTGTGTCATGACAAAAAACAAGGTCCAACATGTTGTCACCACGAGTAGGTGTCTGGACGTGTTGTTGCCATCCATAACAGTCTATAGTGGCAAGTAATTCGTCGAAGCGTTGGGGGCCGGAACTAGTTAGCCAATTGACTTCTGGAAGATTGAAGTCCCCTGCAATTATTTTGTAATTAGCACTAAACGAGGATGCGTGTGCAAACGATTTAGCTAATAACGCATCAGTTTCTTTTGTTGAGCTTGGTGCTCGATAAACACAGCCTATGAGAAGTTTGTACTTATCTCCATGTAAGACAACCCAGAGTGAGTCAGGTACATTATTCATTGTTTCATCTTCCACCTTACTGACTACAAATGAGCTATGTATATATATGAGACATCCTCCACCACGCTTGCAATCTCTGTTTGCACGGTGTACAGTGTAATCATCGATACCTATATGCACATCAAGTACAGAGGATGAGCACCATGACTCAGTAATCAGAGCTACAGTAGGCTTGGCGACTAATAATAATGTCCTTAGTTCAGATATCTTATTGATTAAGGAACGTGCATTAATTAGCAATATCGTGAATAAGTCACGGGATACTACAAACTGGCTTAAAATGTCACCATAACCTAAATCTATTTGTGCGTCAGCACCGCAAGAATT
Organism: Trichobilharzia regenti; assembly: GCA_944472135.2. Taxonomy (NCBI): domain Eukaryota; kingdom Metazoa; phylum Platyhelminthes; class Trematoda; order Strigeidida; family Schistosomatidae; genus Trichobilharzia; species Trichobilharzia regenti. Next base: position 132,937,968 of record OX235262.1, on the reverse strand, counting down.
TATGAATGAAAAGGAGGTCGGACTGGGTGTCTGTACATCGGGTTGGTGTGCAATGAGGTGGTCCTAGGTGCCATGGGTCGTACCAGTGATTCGGGACACCTGGAAAATTTACCATGTGTTCCTGGATATAAGGGTAGTACAGGTTGGGCCTAGGTTGACGGTTAAAAGGCATAGCATCAGAAGGTCTACCCATCCAACTGCTATTCGTCATACCGGTATACACCTTCGGGTTGTTTTTATAACTTAAAGGGAATTGTGAAGGAAGGTGCTTTGGCTGCAAGACTTTAGGAGTCTTGGAGCCTGACTTTCTATAAGGTGGAGCATGCGGAACACCTCCAGATATACTTATGTTTCGAGAGGAGTTTTTCGTAACAAGTGATGGTTTGTTGGCATTCTTACTCTCAGCAGGCTTATTGAATACAAAGTATTCTTCCCCATCATTAGTCTCAACCCTGCGAAATTTGTTCATCGTGGTGAGGTTACTACGTTTGGGGGGAAATTTCTTAGAACAACTTGCAGAAGTTCTAGTCATTTTAACATCTTTCGATGAGGCTTTATTTACAGGGGTACTGGTATCTAAATCAGTTCCTAGTTCCATTGGCAGGTGTGGTTGTTGTGTAGTTTGCTGAATGCTAGTTTCAGCACTAGGTGTCTGTTGCTGTGCACGATCCTTTTTTGGTAAATCTAAGCTAGAGGAGGTGACCAGGTTATTACTACGCATTATTCTGCGCTGACACGGTGTTTTATCCTGAGCTACGGTTATAGACTTATAACTGCTATTCAGTCTTAAGTGATCCTGACATTTAGTAAACTTACTAGCATCAAGGGAATTACTGAATTTAAAAATGATTGGGCAATTAGCCTGGTTAGACTTTTTACGAAGTCGTTTGCATTCACATGGAACACTAGCCATGCCGCAACAAATCAGGATTTTGTGTCTTACAGTTTTCAGGGGCAGAGAATCTGGGACGTTGTAAACTATAGCTTGGTGAGAAGAGGTTATACGCTTCATCACCTCCGTAGCCAAGCAGTCAATCAGATTTTCAGCTTTATTTAGGTTGTCTGGAGATATTTTAGGATGCCTTTCTAAAAGACAGGCTATTGGGTCTAAATTCAAAAGCTTATTTTGAGTTACATCCAGTAAACACTTAACCTGGCCAATATCAGACCGGCTCTCCGTGGTATTTGAGATTGGCAGTGACATACTATCAAACTGATCTAATTTTTTCTGCCTCTGCATATCTTTCAAAAGGAGGTTTAGTTTACAGAACTCAGAGTTCTCTAACAGAACATCTTTCACCTGTATCACAGGAGTGAGATCTGCACTCAAACCATTTTGAGAGCTAGTAGTTGATACTGTATTACACGGCGGTAATGCAGTTATAACCGAATTTAAGCCACTATCTAAAACAATTGTGTTTCTACGAACACGTTTTTTAGAGATTTGGACCATAATTTCAAGAATTATATGACAATAAGCAGTAAATAAATTTCAGAGCAAACACGTGCAAAAATGTCACCAATTTCGAACGTACCGCCAGATGTATGTATTAACAGCAGTAGATGATTTGGGTTCCTCATCAAAAATCATTAGAGGTTTTATATCTTCACTCTGACTAGCAATACCTTGTAAACTTGTGGAGTCAGAAATGAACTCTGAAGCAGTAACTCTATTCTGTGACACTCTATTCAACAATGGCTTAGCAGTTGCAACTACAGACTTCTTGACCGCACCGTTATAGTCACACAATTCGGAGTCAGACCTGGAGTTTACATTTAGCTTATCACTGAACTTGCTCACTGGTTCACAGTTCACTTCTGTATGCACTTCTTGCAAACGTGTAAAACACAACCGTGTTTGTCTTGCATCTTGCAACTTATCTGTTGAGCATGTACTACGAAACCTGTTGCACTCATTAAGTTTATATGCATTACTAGACATCATGGAGCCTTCTCCATATCCACCTCTCTGAGGCCCTTTCGTCATCAATGATTGCATTTTGCTCTCAGACGGCGCTGTTCTAGGGGTGAGATGTAATAGACTGGAAAACTTGCTCATAGATTGATTGACACTATCTTTTACTAGTTTCAGGATATCATCAAACTTTGGCTCGATACCCTCATCCTCCATACGGGAGCTCATCTTCACCCACTTGCTTTGTAGACGAGTAGGTAGACGTCTTGCTATTACTTCTAGTATAAAACTCGAGTTGAGGTCACTCATGCGATTCATCGAAATCATTCCATTCTTGTAAATTAGCAAATTATCTAAAAACTCAGTGAGTGCCTGGGAGTCATCCTGTAATTGACCACCATTACCCTTAACAGCCTCGAATAATTTCCCTGCAATCATCGAAGGTCTTCCAAACCTTTGACGTAATATGCTCATAGCCTCATCGTAGCCCTCTTTTGGCTTCATAAACTTACAGCACTGTATAGCTCTTGCAGCATCTCCAGTGCAATACCTCATCAAATACATTAACTTCAATTCATCACTTAATAGAAAACTACTCAGCATGATCTCAAACTCCTGTACAAATTGTAAATAATCAGCCGGGTTTCCATCGAAACACCGTGGTTCTACTATAGGGAGTTTGATGTTCCTGTTATCCCTGAACGGCGAAACAATAACATCAACCATGTCATGCTTAACATCGGACACATCATTACAATTAATAGACAAGTCACCATGACTTACTTTCCTGTTTGCATCCAAGACGCTCTGTCCCTTCTTTGAGGCAGGCATTGTTGAACTTGACCCAATTCCAAAAAAGTTCCAGATATTGCTTGTTCAAAGAGGGCTTGACCGGCACCAGGAAAGATGAACGGTGACTATCCAAACTTTCACCAACTGTCTGAATCCGCCAGAATCTGTTTCCACCGTCAGAAACTGTCAGTCACGTCTCGTAAACCCTCAATGCCCAACTCTTGCTACGCTGGGACTCACGCTGTTCCTTGAAGTTACTCAGAAACGCTTAGTTATAACGGACGCAAAAACCAAAATACCAATTGGCGACTCGAGGACTCTTTATTGTAACACCAACATATAAACACTGCTACCACTAAGATCTGTGGACAAATATTACAATAATGAATCACAATATTAATTCCGACAGTTGTCTCCTGACGTCTTTCTGAACAGCGACCGATGAGACGATGACTGTCGTATTGATGCCTCCACGAAAATTGGGGAGTTGGTTTTGAGCAAAAAACCATGAATTGATCGTTCAATCCTCAACTATATTGACAGGGTACGTTAAGTTCCATGTTAATAGGATTACCCTGCAAGTAAGCCGGTTTCAGACGGTCAATGCTGACGGTGTCCTCGCGGTTTTTTTTTGTCTAAGACAAAAATTTATTAGAACGTTTAATTACTTTACAAGGTTCGTCGTATGGGGATTCCAGAGGTCTACGCACAGAGTCACGACGGACAAATATATGTGAAGATGTTTTTAAACACGGATGAACAAAAACATCAATGGACTGTGGACGAAGGGGAGCAGGTTTAACTGAACGTATTGTGTTTGTAAGCCTGCTGACGTATGAAGCGTGATCTACCGCTAGTGGGAAGCTCGAGGGAGAAACAAATTCACCAGGCACTCATAGTGTCGTGCCATATACTAGCTCGGCGCTAGTACAACCAGCATCAGTTTTCAGGGCGTTTCGTATCCCTAAGAGAACTAACGGAAGGAATTTAGTCCAATGGGTGGTGTTTGCAGCTGACAGACCAGCTTTCAACTGTCTGTGTAGACGTTCTATCATAACATTAGCTTGAGGATGGTAGGCTGTTGTTCGAAAACGCATGCAACCTATGATTTTAGTCAGGGTGAAGAATAAGCCACTTCGAATTGCCGCCCGCTATCAGTTGTTATGGAAGATGAGTATCCAAATTTAGCGATCCATTTTTCTACAAAGGCGCGCGCGACTGTTGCAGCAGATACTCCTTGATGGGTACTGCTTCCGGCCATCGTGTGAATCGATCGATGCAAGTTAAAATATAGCTATATCCACGGGATTCAGGAAGGGGTCCAACTAAATCTACATGGATGTGTTCAAAACGAGCGTCAGGGAGAAGAAAAGTGCCAAGTGGGTTCTTGGTGTATCTTATCACCTTGCACTTTTGACAAGCTAAGCACTTGTGTGCCCATTCCCTTACTTCTTTATTAATGCCAAACCAACAAAACCGACTAGTTACGAGCTTGACAGTAGTTCGAATACCTGGGTGAGATAAGCCATTCAGCGTAGTGAGGACGTTACGGCGATAACTTTTAGGCACGATGGGGCTAGGGGTACTCGTGGAAATGTCGCATGGAGAAGTATCTCTTCCCATACCTAAGGGTTCCTCAGGTAATTATGGAGTTGTTTTCGACAACTCATGTTGAAGCTCGGTATCTTCTTTTTGAAGACGAGCTAGTTCTACAGGGTCTATGCCGTCGATTTGGGTGAGGGAACAAACGCACGACAAGACATCTGCCACAGTGTTGTTTACTCCGGATACATGGCGAATATCTGACGTAAACTGTGAGACGTAGTCCAGTTGTCATAATTCCCTGGGTGAATACGTATCTGAAGGTGAGTTCAGAGAGTACGTCAGAGGTTTGTGATCAGTAAAAATTATTGAAAACATTTATTTCCCGATACGAATTTAAAACAAGCAGTAAAGGTTAATAAAGCAGGATTTAATGAATTTATCAAACTTCGGTAGAACTCGTCATCTGAATGCTCTACATACACGGATATGTATACTTTTGAAATTACATTGGGAGATATAAGAATGACAAGTAAACAAAGTACATTGAATTAATCATACAGAAAGACATGTGCGAATGTCTTCCAGGTCATGTTTAAATAAATAAAGGGAGAGAGAGTATGAGAGATCAGAATTAAGACAAATTGCATTACGCTTCAATTACACCACTTAGATAAACAATTAGTCATTATGGAACATAACGAGAATTGCAAACAGACTAATATCAGTAGTAATAGTTGTTATAATAATAATAGTGTTGAAGTGAGTTAAGATAATCTTACTGATAAAGCATAGTGTTAAATGAATCAAGAATAATAATAACGATAATGGTAAGAAGAAGAGGTAGGATAATAGTAATAACAAGTAGAGAATAATAAGTAAAACGTATTACCATGGTAGATTCAGAGTCACGATCATCTCCTTTAGTATGCAGAGAGCTGGTTTATAAATTCGAATTTCACAAGCCTCTGCAATTGCAGGCATCTTTTTTTGGATTTTGGATTTACAGCTTGATTCCATACTGTATTTTTGGTACAAGTATGGAATTTTCAGCATGGATATCGGTAGCCCAAATTTCGCAGGCCGACCATAGATATCAGGTGTGCGCCGGCGTGTGCTCGAACCCCGGACCATGTGCATGGTCGGCGAGAGTCCTAACCACTGTGCTGCCAACGGTAAATGACTTGACTGTGTCGATATCATGTCCGTAATCTACAAGATTTTTTGTTATTGAGGATTTTGGCACTTTGAACTCAGCTGTTTTCAACCAATTTGGCAAATGCTCCATCATGCGAGTAGACGATCGCATTTCCGTACGACCTATGTATTTGCTGCCACAAACACACTCAAATTGATATATGCAGTTTGAAGTGTCAAGGATTGGCGACTGGTCTTTCCTAGATTGTTGAAGCACTCGCTTGGTAGTGTTAAGGGTAACAAGTTTTGCAGCATAATGAGTTCTCTTGATGGCTTTGTCGAGTCTTTCTTTCACTACTTCCTGCACGTCACCTCCTTTGAACGGCAAATTGATATAGACAGGTTTCCATGGAACTGTTTGAATTGTTTTGCAGGGGGAAGTTGTTATGTACTCGTCGCCAAATTATTGTTATGTACTGGTCGAGAATTTAATAGTCCTGACGCAAGAAAGACAGAAATCAGAACACTAGGTTTGCGATGATACTTCTATACTCCAAACACAGGGAGAATCAATATGTCACACAAGAGTGAGAGAGCAAAATATATATGAATGTCCAAACAAGTGTGTGAACAAATCAATAGACAGTCTTAACATGAATGGCTAATTATAATGGGGTATCGATCCATATATACATAGCGAAATATAACAGACTGTCAAACAAACACACATATTATATGGATATATATCACCAAGGACAGACTGTCAACAAACACGCATATTATATATAATATAAGGGGAATATACATTGTTAAAGGAGACAGGTTCATCAAAGTGAAATGGTCACAGACTAAGAGAGCAACAGAAAGAGAGAACACCATACACATATGTATATATGGACACATATCAGTAGTTTCTTTAGTGTATTTATTAATGAACTTCTCAGGATATCCATTCTTAGATGAGCTTTTATTTCATGTTCAATAGTACTGTCAGAACAAATTTTTCGTGCTCTATTGAACAGTGTTCCGACTAGATTCTTTTTGTACTAGATTGGAACAAAGCTCCTGAAATGCCTGTACTGTCCTGTCCATGAAGACTTTCTCAATATAGATCTCTCGATTGTGCCATCATTCATTTTGGCTAGAAAAACGTCTAGGAATTTCATTGTATCGTTTTCCTCGTGTTCTACTGTGAAATTGAGGTTTGGATGGCATGAATTGAATTTTATCAACATGTCTTCCGCTTTTGATCTGCTTTCACAGACAATAAAAATGTCATCAACATATCTTGGGTATACACCCGTTTCTTGTATATGTTGCTGCAGAGTACCGGTTTCTAGGCGTGACAAGAATAAGTTGGCGAAAAGTGGTCCCAAATGGCTTATGAATCATGAATTCACGACGCTCTACTGACTGTCGAAAATGACGTATAGCACAGTAAATAGCCAGAAGTTCTCTGTCGAATGTGCTGTACTTCGTTTCAGCTAATTGAAGGCGCCTGGAGAAAAAGGCGAGTGTGTGCCACTCATTGTCAACTAGCTGTTGTAGAACTGCACCGATTGAGGTATTTGATGCATCAACCGAGATACTTAACGGTGCCGTTGGATCCTGATACATCAGAAGTGTGGCATTCGCAATAGCTTTTTTAACCTGGGTAAAAGCATTTCGAGCAGACGCGTCAAGTTCTATAGACTTGTTATTCCCTCGAAGAAGGTCTGTCAATGGCTGAATCAGAGAGGCACAGTTTGGAATAAAGTGTCAATAATAACTTACTAAGCCATTAAAAGTGGGGAGACTTTTCACTGTCTGTGGCTCTGGAAAGTTCAGTATAGCCTCGACCTTAGTAGCCAGTGGGAGGATGCCCTTCAGTCAATAGTGTGACCCAGAAAGTCAAGTGAGTCAACACCGCTCTGACACTTGTGAATATTAATGGTGACACCATGTTGGCGTAACCTTTCAAATGCCAAGTCCAAGGGCCTAAGGTGAGTTTCCTTGTCTGGACTGGCAATGAGGCAGTCGTCTAAGTATGCGTATACAAAGTCGAGACCGCGAAATACTTCATCGATGAAACGTTGGAATGTTTGGGCTGCATTCCGGAGACCGAATGGCATACGGAGAAATTCAAAAAGTCCGAAAGGCGTGATAATAGCCGTTTTCGGGATATCTTCTGTTGCCATCGGCATTTGGTTATACGCTTTAACCGAGTCGATTTTGGAAAATATAGTCGCGCCTGATAAGGTTACCATCAAGTCGTGTATATGAGGCAACGGGTAGCAATCAGGGGTTGTTTCGGCATTCACTCGACGGTAATCACCGGTGGGTCGCCAATCATTGCTATCCTTTTTCGGAACCATATGAAGTGGGGATGCCCACGGGCTATTCGAAGGTCGAATGATGCCAAGGGTAAGCATATGGTCAAGTTCATTCTTGGCGATTCTCAGTTTGTCAGGAGCTAGTCGTCGTGCTTTGGATGTCACGGGTTGTCCTGTGGTAATGATGTGGTGCATAACATTGCTGGTTATGCACGGTAGGTCGTTAGACGGGCAATTAAGTTCCGGATATTTGTCAGCCATAGGTTGAAAAGTTGGATCAAGGATGGCCTTTATCTTAACGGGTGACAAGCTGGGGCCCATGTAGGTAATGCCCTTGATAGACAGACTAGTAGTATTATCAATCAGTCGTTTTCGGTGGACGTCTACGAGTAAATCATGATGATTAAGTAGGTCCGTGCCAATGATGAGCATTGTGACGTCAGCGAGAAGGAAAATCCACCGAATAGTTTTGCTTAAGCCTACGTTTGGATAGACGTAGTTCCTACCAAAAGTTGCGATTGGTTTTCCATTTGCAACCTGTAAGTTGAAGGTAGGTTCATTCTGCCGATCTGATACTCTAGCAGGAAGGACGCTGACTTCGGCGCCTGTGTCGACTAAATATCGAGTCTGGCTGATCACATCATGGATGTAAAGAAGGCGGCTATTGCCACCGGCGACGGTTGCCGCTAACGCGTGCCGGCGGGATAGTTTCCCACAGACTTTGAGACATTTCCGAAGTTACAAGGCTTACGGCAACACTTCGCTTCTTGGCCATAGGTGTTGTGGTACCAGCACCAGTCAGGGTTTTTTAGAGAACGGGGATTGGACTTAGATCGACCACGTGAGTTTCGGCGTTGAGGAGATTTAGGACGACGGTCGGAGGAGTTAGAATGCATGTTCGGCCTAAACATCTGCTGGATGGAGTTGCATAACTCTATCATTGCAGTATCCTTACTCAAAGTCTGCTTAGTCATCGAGCATATTTCGGGAACAGACCGTCTAGTTATTTCTAGAATCCTATCAGCAGAAATAGCTAAGTTATCTATTACAACACCCTGAAGCGTCACAAGTACGGTCTGTACAGACTGTGGCAGCTTGGATAAGAAGAGCTCTCTAAATAGTCCTTCGTCGAACTGACTGGCCACTAACTTCTCTCATTCTTGTCAGCATGCTCACGGCTGACTGATCTCCTAACTCGATGTTACGAAATAATTCATCCAGCCGCTGCCGGTTCGTGAGAACGTTTTTCCTGAGGAGGGATGTTTTGAGCAACTAGTACGAGTTATTCACCTCGGGACTTCACATCTGTGAAGTTACGTACTTGCTGAATTCCCGCGGTAGGGCGTGAATAACTGAAAGGAACTGCGAACAGTGATCGGTTATCCCATGCTCACAAAAATCTGCTTCAGCTATCTAAAACCACGTTCCGGCATTATCTGGCCAGTATGGTACGAGCTGAATGGTTTTAAGAGTTGAGCGGATACGAATGATCATGGGACTAAGATCACCCATGACGAAAATTATGTCGAATAATATATGGTACAAGAACAAATACAAAATGAAACGAACTCACCGGGGTTATCTGCGCATTAATCGTGGATGAATTTGCGGTTGCGCCCATCAGTTTAGAGGTTGACGGTATAGACGTTCACGCACAGTACTGAGTATATTAACGCAAATCCTTATGCATCAGCTTCTGACTTACTAATTCTGGCGTACCAAAAGCAAAGCAAAAGATACTATTTGATCGTCCAAATTACGCGATATATTTCAGGACCAAAACGAGTTGTTAGACGAACGCTTAGCTGGCTAGTGATCGTACCGCACGCGACAAGACGGAGTACCAAGTGGCGGGGATGCTTGACCGAAAGCCCTCAGCTAAACAAGTCGAATTAAACAGTGGTGGTCAGCATCTACTGTTGAGCGATTGCTGTGGTCAATAATTTTGGGGAACTATTTACAGCTACAGGCTAAAAATGTTTCTTGATGCAAAACTGCACCTGGGAGAAACTGAATTAAGAAAAACCTTTGACGGGAATTGTGGTTGACTGTGTTCATCAACGCTTTCGACTGTGTTGGGAAAACAGGAGTTAAACAGGATTTTCGCACGAATCTCCCACTTGTCTAGATGGTATTATCTCGACTACAAATCTCACGAATCGGAACGTTAGAGCCAGATGGGTCTGAGAAAGCGAGAAAGATTATCATTACTCTGAAAGCAGTAAAGAAATTTACATTATTCAGCATAGGGAAGAAAATTCGGATTTCCAGCATACTTTACACTTTCATCAACATCTGCTTCCCGCCACTGTGAAGATCATATAGCCAAATAGAACCGGTAACAGGGAATTCTGAGAACGAACCAACAAACAACCAGTCGCCCAGCGAATTTGCAGAACTGAATGCTGATGGATAGGGAACACACTGAAAAGACCGCTGAATGACATCATGTATCATGCTCTAGAGTGGAAACTGAGTAAGAAAGGACAGGTTGAGCGTCCGACAATGACGTGGAGGATATCGTGTGAGGAAGAAATGAAGGCTAATGTACAGTAGTAGAGCCAGCTATTAATGACTGCAGATGGTTAAGAAAAGGGAAGGTGCTGATTAATTTCTAGAAAACTGTGGGCTGATTTTGTTTGCTGCATCACTAATTCCCTTGACGAGTAGCTTTGATATCTGCCAGTCATTTTTATTGGAACATTGTTCATTTCAGTTGTGGCTTTCAAAAATACTCTCTACAAGTGAAGGTTCCTATTTATCGAGACGAGAGTTGTGTTAGGATTTCTGCATTATTTCCATATCCTATGAATTCCAAGAAATCAGACTCTTTAGACTTTTGGTGTGTAGATGAAGTGGTTCGTAAAACGAAGTCGACTGTTCTTGTACTTGAGTCTTTGAAATCGGAGCAGCAGCAAATATCTACGGAGTTAAATTCAGTACAGAAATCAGAGGAGGATGGGGAATGTGAAACAATATACATTACAGAAAAGTCAAGTGGATTAGAATCGATTATCAAGGATATATCTAAAGGTCTGGAAGATGCCGGCGTAAGTTGCTTTGGTTTATAAAATAACTTGCTTAAAGGATCTTATGGTTGCTTGTGACTATCTCCAAAAAGTGGAAGCGGAGAAGCAGAAGTTAAGGTACCAAGCCCGACGTCTTTTCCAAGAAAATGCTTGGTTGAGAGATGAGCTTGCTGCTGCTCAAGATGCCCATAGAAAGAGTGAACTTAAAATTGTCCAACTCGAAGAGCAAGTCAAGGGCCTCCAGTTTAACAATGAGTTGCGGAAGTTTGATTCTTCCGAACCTGTGGATTCTTCTGGATTAGCTGATGGTGATAAAAACGAAAGGACTGCTTTGGACCTCGGCTTTCCTCCAGATGATAAGGAAGAGGGCGATCAGTATGGTAAGCATTAATAAAGTTGTGTTTCGTTGTCGTAGTAATTGCTTATGAATTTAAGATGTTAGTTGTTAATTGTTAAGGAGGTATATTGCTTTAAAATTATCCACACTAAGTTCTGGATCATTGGGATTCATCTATCCTGTTACAAACTTAAGTGACTACGAAGTTTCCCTCCCATGCAGTTTGACGAAGGATGGCACAGAGTTGGGTGTAACCGACACCGGTCTATATCTTTCGGTCACCAGTTGAAGTTTCAGCGAAATTAATTTTCATACTATTTTACGTGTACAAAACTATGAGTCAAATAACTTGATTTATGGTGTTGCAACTTAGTAGTTAAAACGGGATTTAAACCCTGGATTAACTGACAGGAAGTCAGGTTCATAAATCTAATATCCTAGTCCTAGTATTAATTGCAGGCGTTCCCACAAAATGTAAAAAAACGAGGGTTGTTAGGTGTTCTCAGGGTTACATTAAATATTTTGGTCCGCATGATGATTTAGGGAACGATAAGTAATAATGTTGATGACAGTGAGCTGGTCTTTCCGTCTTCATTCCTGTTTGCGCAGAGCTATCATTTTTTCTACTTGATGTAGACGATGGGTATTAATATTGGCTTGGATGTCATTGATTTGATAAAGCCAAAATTGTGGTAATATTTTTGGGGCAGACTGCTAGCCATGAAGTCATGATTGATGCGATAATGAGTAAAAAATTTCTCTACCACTAATAGTTTTTATTCCCCAAATCAAGACAAAATAGGTGAAAGATTCAACGTCAAAACAAGAATTTTGATTGCACTGGTAATGTCGATAAAAATACTACTGATAAGTAAAGTCAACTCATTAAGAAAAAGCACAGTAAACAGAGTAAATAAATAGTCCCCACAAAGTGTCGCGAGAACAACAGTTTTTTGTAAGGGTGTCTTGTGGATGGTGCAGATTAGTGATACATCTGAAAGTTCCATTTGTGATTAGCCTATGACTGCGTCTTGTACAGATCATACTCAAGTGCTTAGATAATGTCAGTCTCAAAGTGAGTGTTGTGAATATGCTACTCATGCTTATTGGCTTATCATTGAAACTAATGATTTTATAACTAGCGTTTAATTTTCCTTACAGGGAAGTATACCTGTAACCTTTATATGATATCAATTATTCTAATATGACTAGTTTAATCGGCCTTTGCTTCGTTAAAAGTAGGATACCCTCAGTTTTTCGTTGAATATTTGATATTGTTACATGATCAGAAGGCATTTGTCTATTTAAAACTGTCTTGTATAATCTCGCTTGCTGATTTAAAAAAGGTCGGGTATTATAAATTAAAAATAATAAAAGATATCAATTCAAACACGAGACTGACCTGAACCGCTCTTTTTACTTCACAGAAAATTCTACACTATCAAACATATTACTTAAAATAAAGCTACTGTTATTATTTTCTTTTGAGCTGATTTATTTTTGATACTAGCATTTTCTTTCAAATTATAGGAATGTCACAAAGTCAAACTGTATCCATGACTCAAGGCGTTCATAACTATGAGATTCCAACACGCTTGCGAACGCTTCACAATTTGGTTATTCAGTATGCCAGTGAGGGTCGTTATGAGGTTGCAGTTCCTCTGTGCAAGCAAGCCCTGGAAGACCTAGAAAAGACCAGTGGACGTGATCATCCCGATGTTGCAACAATGTTGAATATCTTAGCACTTGTGTATCGGTAGATTTTATTGTCATGTTTTGTATTTTTTTCTAGCGATCAAGGTAAATACAGAGAGGCGGCAACTTTGCTAAATGATGCTTTGACTATCCGAGAAAAAACTTTGGGTCCTGATCACCCCGCTGTAATTTTTTCTATTTTAGTCTTAATATTATTACCTTTCAGGTAGCCGCAACATTAAACAATCTGGCTGTGCTCTACGGTAAACGTGGGAAGTATAAAGAAGCAGAACCATTGTGTAAGAGAGCATTACTGATAAGAGAAACTGTAAGTCAATGTTTGATATATATATGTATATACTATAGGACAATTGACACTGGCCCAGGTTAAGGAGTAGACTGGTTGGATATGCCGATTATTTCACTTATTTAGTAAGCCGCGTTAAACTAATGGACTAGTTTGTGATGAAGCTCTAACCCGCATTCTGAAGGCCGGTTCGGCTTATCCAACTTGCGTCAACCTTGGCTCAGTTGTGTCATCTAGCTACCTATTTAAGTGCTTATGTACTGTGCGTTAGTTCACTCTTGCCTTCTTTACAGCTGAGACATGGTCACTGCAGTTAGGTGATATGGTGTTTATTATTATAGGTTCTTTCGTCAGTTACTCACATTAAAATGGAAAAACACAATAAGCAACAGTGAGGTTCAACTTAGAGGTTTCGGTAAGAAGGAAAAGTCAGTCATTTAAGATAACTTGGGTCAAGTCTTACTTCGGCTAGTTAGGATCTGGTTACAATGGATAATAGTTATGGGTATCCAGACTAAAACAGGGCTTTAGTTTGTAGTCATTATATTTTAGTGTGAGTTGCTTAGGGATGTTCCTTGGGACCCTAAAAATCGTTGGTTAGGGACCTAATGAAATGACTGAAAGTTGCTTACAATGGTGGAGATGTATTCGCTATTTGTTATCTTGCAGTTTCTGAAATTGTTCACTAATATCTATTCTTATTCTCCTGTACATTATCATCCATTTTAGTTGCTTGACACTTATCGTCTCTAAGTTAATGCTTAGTTTTATAAAAGTGTGGCATGTTGAACTGACATACTTTTGTGTGAAGTTTTGCATTATGTCAGCCAGTTAGTTGTACATAAGGCTATTATTCTTTATGTTATAAATAAACTTGTAGTGAATGTCAATTGTTTTTATTTTGGTTACATTTATCAATTTGTAAACAGCTGACACTATTCCGTGATAGATGGCATCTATTAGTAAAATCTGAGGAGTGTTCAGTCCTGTAACGCTTTTGTTAGTCAGATTTAGCTGCAGGGAGACCAATCATTTCAGTCCAATAAAGCGTAAGCAACACTTGCATTAGAAGTTGCTGTCGTGGCTCACTGGCCTAGTGCATAACTTATTGCACCTTTAAATGATGAATGGTCAGTTTGAGCCTCAGCGCCAACATCTCTCACTGGGATGCAAGTTTTTCCATACAGAACTTCAGATCAGATAAAACCTCCATTCTTAATTCTACCTTTAAGCGCCATCTGTTATATAACATTAAATGAATACTGAAAACTTTGTCGAGACATCTGCTCATATACCGACGAAAACCCATCATTCCTCTTCACTAAGACAAAACGGGAAGTTAATGTTTTAATATTTTCTGTTATATTCCAATTCATTATGTTGAGTAAGATTACTCCAGTAAATAATGCTTCATACTGCTTGTTTAAGTGTTGTTGCTACTATTTATAGAATTATTTTATGACTATTCAATACTTTGTAACCATAGAAGAGCAGATTGAAAAGTGCAGAATCTCGCTAAACATTGCATTGTTTCACTGTTTCACATCTAATCAATCATCGAAAGAGAAAAGAAAGAACTGAGTTTGTCACAACTTTCAATAATGTTGTGTTGTGTTTCTCAAGTGACCTTTTGTTCGTCCCATTTTCACAAAGTCACTTTACATCTGAAAAGTGAAAAATAATACTGTCCGTGTTATTACAGATGTGCTTAGTTAAATTAGTGTGTGGTGTAATTGTTTCCAATGTTTGTTAGGTTAAATAAGTTGTGTTTGTCGCTACCGGGTTTATAAAAACTAGATCTAACATACTATATTAAGAGAACCAATCCACTTTGTAGTTATTACGGGAAGAATTCATCCCTGTGTTATGTGGGTCAGTGAATAGTTTGGACTTAGAAAAAAGAATGATACTTGTGTCTCCCATTGCAAATAACACCTATCAGATTAATTGGGATCTTTGAAACAAATTAGTCATTAAAATCTGTTGCTACTCCAAGTTTATTTTGGTGGCAGCTTTAACTTTGTCTAGAAACAAGGACTAAAATTCTATCCCCATTGTGAGTACGCGGAGAACATCTGTAAATCATTCCTGACTTTGTTGAAACTTGTTGCTCTTAGTTTATATATATTTTGAAATAGCTATACAACTCAAACCTGACAGTCATATCTTATGGATCGTTTTATTTTTCATATCTTTTTAGGTTCTGGGACAGGACCATCCAGATGTTGCAAAACAGTTAAACAATTTGGCTTTACTGTGTCAAAATCAAGGGAAATATGAAGAGGTAAGCCTAATTCTATCGTTATTCTCTTATTATATGCATTACAATATCTATGAACTGTCGACGTTTACTGCATCCATGAAAACAAATAAATTTTGGAGTAAATTGACACTTGTACGGTTGATATTAATATAATGTTCTTCTGATTGATAACTGTTACTTTGACTAACTGATGTTACCTCAGCTGTTAGTGTGATATATCTCGATGATCTCACCCGCTTTACTAACTAGCTTTTGTTTCTTAAAATTCTGTCATTTCACAGATATCGGCTAGATAACGGTAAGACTTGCAGCTATCGTTATAGTGTAGGGTTGCTTGTATTGGTGAGGATTTGAGGATAAAGTACTACCGGCGGTAGGGGATTTGACGACAATAAGTTATTTTGCTTGGATGACCCCCAGATTTACTGGCTCAGTAATTTTACAGGTAGCATAAAACTGGGTGTCAGGGAAACAGTTTACCGGTCATTTTGGACTGGTAATGAGTTATTCCATAGATGTAGTTTATCGGTTTAAATACTCAACTTCAACTAATGAACTGAGTTCAAACCCTGTTACATATGCCTTAGCCTTGAAAATTCAACAGTATAATAGTTTCTAGAATGATAATTGTGGCTAATATCATATCATGCATGTTTTAGGTAAGTAATTGTTAGTAAAATAACCTAAAATGCTATCATATATTGTCGTAAGTTATCAAGAAGTAGGTCATGTCTCTTTTTTAAAATGAAATATTAAGAAAATGCCTTTAACCGTGGTATATGGATATAAGAAAAGGAAAAAAATGCTTCTCATCATCTATGTCGATTCTCATACCCTTGTCAAGGCGCCACACCTAATATATGAGAGCTGTTCATACTGCCTTGTTGCCCAATCCTTAGTAGGTGAGGTAAGGTGTGAGCCCGTGATAAAATGGTTGAAAATCCACTATCTACACTAAGAAACCGTAGCTACACAATTAATATCGTATTCTCTTAACTTAAGGTTTATAGCTACAGCTATATTTCACTGTAAAACACCAAGTATTTCTAGTTTTCGTTAATCTTGAATTTAAAGATAAATATTTCCACAAATCGTATCCAAGTTGAACATGTGTGTAGATTTTTAACGTTCACTGAGTCCTTAGTGTACAACAAGCGTGATGTATATTTATGTCATTTTGATCATCTGCTTAAGAAATGTACATAGAGTTTTGTAAGGTTTACTTATCCTTTCTATTTAAAGTTGCTAATTCATAGCATTATGTGCTAAGAGTATCAATAAGTATGTTATTTTGGTGCTTAATCGCGTCTGTTAAATAAAAGACATACTTTTTCATATACCATACTCATTAGTATAATTAAAGATTTTGAGTATTCTTAACAATAACATCCAAAGAAGGGTATACTGTGCTACACACAATTGTGCCTTGTGACTCTTAACACTACATCCTTCACTCTTTGTCAAGCTAAGAGAACATCAAATAATATTTGAAAAAATTCTGTTCTGCATTTTAACAGCCTTCACTGAGCACTGCTCAAATGAATAATTTTATACTCATAATGTACAAAAGGTGAAGGTCTAAATAACATCACTGGATAATATAAACTATGCATTAAAAAGTATGGGTTGTCAAGCTGAGGGTGCTTTTTGTAAGGTCACCTTTCTGTGGGTTATGTAATAGTCATGAATTAATGTAGAAACTAAATATATATTCAGTGTACATGACTGGTTAATATGTGCACTATGGCTGGCTTTCTGTCATATTGTCAATCTGGATTTTTCTCCACATAATGGAAAGATATTTCCATACATATATACTCTATTGTTTGCTATGTATTTTGCTTGTCTGTGTATCAGCATTACTATTATCATTTATCATTACTAGGTGGAGTTATATTACCAACGTGCTTTAGAAATTTATATGCATGATCTTGGACCAGATGATCAAAATGTAGCCAAAACTAGAAATAATTTGGTAAGTGTTTTTTTTTTAACTTCCTTTGTCTTTTTCTTTCAATTCTACCCATCTTGACTATATTTTGTAGTCGACTAGACTAAGGTCACCGGTTCAAACTCTATTCCACCTCTAACGAGATTTAGGCAGCCAGATAATATATCAACAACCCTCCACAGAATAGGTCTGACCTATTTACCAACCACAGGGTAATGCAAATGTTTGTTAAGTAGCAATGATCGATTGATTGATTGACTTAAGTACATATTTTTGTAATTGATTCAGTTGGATTAAAAGCATTAGTTATTAGAGATTTGTCAGTCAAAGTAGTTTTGTAGATATTTAGTTACTTATAATAACCTATGGGGTTATTTAATGTACTTTTCTCTTTCTATCCCTTCATCATATATGCCTTTCTTTTAATCACTTGAGTATTTAGTATGTACACTTTTTAAATTTGATGTATGTATTAAATACCACCACTGCATAGTTATTGGAGTAAAAAAATGTCAATCGATTTTCAGCCTTTCCAACAATGTCTCATTGGTTCACTTATAAATTATTAAATATTTAGTCACACGAAATTTTGAAAATATTTTTTTTCCGGTTATGAGTGTTTTCTGCTATGTTTTTGTATACCGTGTACACAACATGAATTACTTGTGTGTAAGGATAGAAGTTGATACTGGGGGTGGGGTGGGTGAGTGAGTTGGCTAAGAGATCAATAATTTTTATCGTTAACATGTTAAGGCTAAAAGAGTATTGAATGAATTTGATTTCCTCAGTGTAATCGCCTACACAAAACTTCTTGTGAATAATAAGCACTAAGCATTATTCCAGAATCAAACTCTGGCAATTACTTACTTTCTCTTGTGTTCACATGTCAAACTCTATGGTTATAAGGGTTGTTTAATATACGGAAATCTGAGATGGATGTTCTCTTTGAAGCGGTTATTTTCGTTACATGACCTGGTTACCAATTCAACAAATTAGAAACGAAGTGACCGTCAAGATTTTGTAAATAGGTAAACCCCTCTGGTAAAGAAGATTATAAGTAGGAAAATATGTGAAATGTGTGCTGGGATTGTCTTGTTTATTTAAGCTAAGGATGTATCCTCTACGCAATCGCTCATTTGTAAAAGAAATGAAAGATTATCACTGATTATAATAGAAGGCTCAATGTGAAACTTGTGACGTAAAGACAACGACTAGAACCAATAATCTTCCTGGTTGGTTGTGGTAAACTGGATCATACAGCAGATGGGAGAATTTAGAAGACCTGCATACATTTGATCGACAAAAAGATACCAGAAGATCCGGATTCCGTGTTGTCGTGTCTCATAAACTCTAAGATTTAGAAGCGAAAACCTACAGGTTGGAAGAAGAGGTAGTGAAGACAAGAACCTCAGGTAAATTTAGAGAAAACATAGGTGATAAAAAATAGCCAACCACAAACAATAATCACCATCAACAGGAGAAATCTAAGGGAAGTCATCTATTTCACTTACCTAGGGGCCATTATTACATCTACAGATGGCACGGATTAGGATGTCAAAACCAGCTGAGATCGAAATCGTAAGGTAGATCATCACTACTCTGAAGTCAGTAAGGACGTTTACTGCACTTAGCACAAAGAACATAATCCGAGTTTCTAATACTAAAATGAAGTTAGTGATTCTTTGTATAGTTCAGAGACTTGGCGTGCGGGTCATCTAACGCATTTCTCACTAACTCTAAATCTTCACCAACAAGTGCCTTCAATAAATATTGAAGATCAAGTGACCAGCTAGGGACAATAAACAACAATGAACTCTTGTATAAAACCAACCAGTCTGTCCGTTTTCAACATAGAACTTTGCACACATGTGCGCCAGTTCAAGTCGCCACACTCCCTGCTTGTAGCACACGAAGAAAGAGAAGAAAGTAGGAGAAATGCATAATAGAGACAGTAAACAGAGGTGTGAGACAAAGGAATAGAAGTAACGAAGAACAATGTAGTTTCATTGGAAATCATAAGTCACAAGGAGTGGATGCATCTGAGCCAGCCATTGAGAACGATCTCTTTGAGCCATATCACCAATTGTTTCCACCCATTGGTTTTTACCGTCCCGAGGACCCCAACCAGTCAGGAAGTCTACACCTTCCTACGTGACTGAGACTAACTGTTGTAGATTTCATTGACTGGTGAGGCCATGTTTTTGTTTGACCTCCGCTAGCTCTTTTCCAGCCTGACGCTATATCAGCTAACATTGCCCATTGTCGAGGAAGGCAGTGACTAGGCATACGTAACAACTAACCAACCAGTAAATCCACTATCCAACAAATATACAGAAGGAAATAGTGATACGATTCACTTTGTGGCCTCCTAGATCCTCTGACTGCTCATGTCTTTCCATGTCATTATTCTTTCTTCTGCACATTTCTGCTTAGTATAGTTTGTCCTTTCTTTTCTCTACTTTTGTGTGATACATAGAATGTGACCACACTTATCTGCAAAGTTTTATGTTGAAATTCAGTCATTCAATCAGTCAGAAAAAGAGAATTAAGTAGACTTTGTTTTTATGTCGAGTGTTTTAGTTCCCCTAAAATTCATGAAAAACAAACAACACGCACTTCACAAGAAACATGAAAACTATAGGTAGATTGAAAAGTTTATAAGTATTCTTGTGGGGGGGGGAATTAAAAGTGCACCTTTGAAGCAATAGACACACACAGACACGTACCTTTTTCGCTGTGCAAAATCATAACGTGATCAGATGATATAATTGGAGTACGTCATTTGAATTATGAAGCTGTTGTTTAGTATCTCAATATGTGAAATTGGTATACACTGTCAGTCTTCATATTTCTTTCTTTGTTTTTAAAAACTTTTGAAGAAAAAAAATTACACACAAGAAAGTATAACTTAATGATTAAGTGGCGATACAAAGCATTGTTTAGTACTGAACGTGACAATTCATTTAGGGGGATATATGTATATATATATGACAATCATGATAATAGATTTAATATACATAGCATTCATGTGATATTGCAGTAGTTTTGTGAATCCATCATTGCACAATAAATCTCTACTATACCTAACTCACAACATATACTGTGTGAATATGGATTCATGTAGAACACGTTAGAGGAGGGTTTATTTTTAGGCATACAACGTATATATGCATAGTTATCTATCGACTGATAGCGTATTATAGTCCTATGTGATTCATAATTTCTCCTTCATTGTTATTATTAAGCTAGCTAAAGTAGATAAAGTACAAAATATAACACACTACAGAATCATTATCATTGCTTGTATACTGAAATAGTTCAATAAAAAGACTGGTGACATGTACCACCGAGAGTTTATACTTTTGGTAATTAAAACAGGTGTAATCACGGGGTTTTCTTTTCTCTCTAATTCCGAAATGTTCATTGTTTTTCTTACTTTACAATAAATACTACAATGAGTAGTGTCTTATACTAGTTTTGAACAAGCGCGTTCTATGTGTCCCAGAAAACTTCATTTAAAATTTACAAATCGCAAAGAAGTTTCACCACGGAAACCGAAATTATTGAGGGTGATTTGAACTGTTTCATCTGTCTGATATGACTCAAATAAGGTACACTGCTGATAAGATTGACGCTCAAGCTACTTCAATCTGCCTAGCACGTAGTATTGGTTGATGTGAGTGTTGTCCAACTACACTCATATTTATCGATCAACAGTATACAGCGTCATAAGACTCGGCCTTAGGGAAGTTTCATTCACTATTCCATCAAAATTAAACTGTTATGGGTTGATTGATTGGTCGGTAGGTGTATTCGTGCACTCGTTTTATTTCAAAGTATGACAACTTGGACTGATACACTTATGTGTAAATTTCTACCCTGACCTGTTAATCATTGAATATATATGTGTAAACAGTACATATATCCAATAAAAAGACTCCTCTGATGTTTCTGATCTTATCTGATACTGTATATTTTATTATTATTTATTTAAACGCAGAAAAAAATTAGTACAAATATGGCACCAAGAAAGATGCGCCACACAATTTTATTTCATTTATTGCGTGAGGGCTGAGATACTACCCGGGCGCCCAGACCGAAGCAGGTGGTTTTATTAAGGGACCACCCCGCGAGCCTTTGACATAGAGTCTAATCCGCAAGGCAGCGGAGCAGCGTCAGGAGATGCATTCCCATGGTTGCCAGTGTCCCGTATGGGTTCATACGCCATTTGATCCGATTGAATACTGGAGCCCATGTACCCCATGGTAACTACTTTGAGTCTAACCGCTATCCAAACAATCTTCCTGACATGGAGGGACCTGCAGGGACATGAGCTCCAGCCAGTTTAGCTTGTTGGGTCACTGCGGTATCCAAGCCCGACCAGCGCGACAAGGTGGCAGTTGTTGGCGGGACTGATACTGTATGATTGGTTTTCTATGAGCTTTGCTTCCAGAGTAATTAAGGTTATGCTTAATTTTGTAACACTTATTCAGTTATTCGTTGTTATCGTTAATTCTTTGAATTTTCGTAGCAACTTGTTAAGAATTGCATTTACGGCTTCACTAACGCTAGTTAGTCAAGAATGGCTATTTTACTTAGGACTTTATTTGATGTATTCTAACTGAAGAATTTCTAGAGGCTAATATTATTAATCCACTGTCTCATATCAGCCTCACTCTTCGTGTTTCGCACTATCTATCAACGTGTATATTGATCATTTTGTAGGCATCTTCGTTTCTCATGGGCCTGTAAACGTATGACTCATTCACTTTGGCATTTGATTTTCTGATAACGTCTACCTTAAGTTTAACAATTACTCCGATTACTCTTATCCGTATGACAAAGGAGGAGCGTTACAATCTATCACACACATAAGGTATCACATAAGTTGTATTTAATTGCAGTTCTGACGAATCTATACGTTTATTGCTGACGATTACTACTTAGTGTGCCCATTACTTTCTTTCAGGATAATGGATTCCGTGAACATTGAGTTTGATCTCTACATTAAACATGGACACTGAAAGTTATTTTAATTCAGGGAATTTGTCGACTACGCTTTAAAGCTACTTCGTTTACGTGACATTCTCGCTTACCTGTTATTAAATTTATATGGTACTATCATTAGGTGTAGTGGTCATTTTTTCAAATTTTACCTCAGACATGGTAGTACAATGTGCAGCATTGTCGTGGTGTGCTTTGACATAGATTATGCTGTTTTTTTCCTCATGTGCCTTCTTATTATTATCCTCACTGTTAATAAGAGTACTGAATCTAAGAACGAATCAATCAAGGACCTGTTGCTCAACAAATATGCGAAGGAATATGGAAGTGGATCGGGCACACATACTGAGGAGACAGTCGAATAACATCGCTCGCTTGAGTGGAATCCGAATAGGAAATGACTAGTGGGACGTCCGAGTGTGACATGGAGGCGATCGTGCGAGGAGAATATGGGCAGTTATGAGACTAGCTAAAGAACACCGCAGACAATAGGACAAAGTGGAAATATACTGTTGAAGCTCTATGTTTCACTCCGAACCTAAGGAAACAAAACTAATCATAAATACCCAGCCCGACAACTGCTACCTTGCCGTGGTGGTCGGGCTTGAATACCGCAGTGACCCAACAAGCTAAACTGGCTGGAGCTCATGTCCCTGCAGGTCCCTCCATGTCAGGAAGGTTGTTTGGATAGCGGTTAGACTCAAAGTAGTTACCATGGGGTACATGGGCCCCAGAATCCAATTGGACCAAATGGCGTATGAACCCATACGGGACACTGGCAACCATGGGAATGCATCTCCTGACGCTGCTCCGCTGCCTTGCGGATTAGACTCTATGTCAAAGGCTCGGGGGTGGTCCCTTAATAAAACCACCTGCTTCGGTCTGGGCGCCCGAGCAGTATCTCAGTCCTCAAACAACTTGTGTGGCGCATCTTTCTTGGTGCCATATTGTACCAATTTTTTTCTGCGTTTAAATAAATAATCATAAATGCATTATATGCTGTTGAAATTGTAACCGTTGGTGAATACTGAAGAATTATACAGAGTTGGTAATCCACTTATTCATAAAGAATCATATTTAATGTAATTTTTAGCATGAATTTACATCATTTTTTGGCTAACATTTTAATGAATTTTTCTCATCTACTTCTTTTTTCAATGATTCTAATAATAATATCTATAGGCTTCAGCCTATCTGAAACAAGGCAAGTATGCTGAAGCAGAGAAATTGTACAAAGAAGTTCTGACACGAGCTCATGAAAAAGAATTTGGAAAGGTTACTGATACTAATAAACCGATTTGGATGATTGCAGAAGACTGTCAGTCAGCTCAAGCATCAAATAATAAAGATATAAAGGAATCTGTTCAATCGATGTGGGCACGTATTTCTCGTTCAGAAAAGTAAGATAGTAATGTTTTTAGAAAAAAATCTAATAGTACAATTTATTCTTTTTCTTTATGTGTTATGTGTTTGTGCACTTAAATAATCTTCACTGATAAGTTCTCTATTCTTGGTTTCATCTACCTGATACCTGTCTTCTAGTCAAGAACGACTATGTGTTTTTTTCATTTTAGCTCGCTTAATCATACTACCATCAGTAGTTGCTTATTATAATAATGGCTGTCAAATTGTGTGACTATACTTTCCGATTGTATTAATCGAAATGTTTAGAACACTGGTTTTGACTGATATAAGAATGGAATTTCAGCACTCTGTCTCCACCTAACTATACTATTTTTTGTAGTAGTATAGTTCTGTCCAGTCCTATTTTATGATCCTGCACCCATTGCAATTACTGAGTCTTTCCTTTAAATTAACCATCCTTTTGGCATCCTGCCTTTCGATAAGCTGACCTTGATCTGCTAAACTGACCTCACAGTCATTGCTATCTATCTGTCTGTTTTCGACGTAAAACTTTGCCACACTCCATGTAGCACACAAAGAAAGAGAAGAAAGTAGAAGAAATGCACAATAGAGACAGTAAACAGAGGTGTGAGACAAAGGAATAGAAGTAACGAAGAACAATGTAGTTTCATTGGAAATCATAAGTCACAAGGAGTGGATGCATCTGAGCCAGCCATTGAGAACGATCTCTTTGAGCCATATCACCAATTGTTTCCACCCATTGGTTTTTACCGTCCCGAGGACCCCAACCAGTCAGGAAGTCTACACTTTCCTACGTGACTGAGACTAACTGTTGTAGATTTCATTGACTGGTGAGGCCATGTTTTTGTTTGACCTCCGCTAGCTCTTTTCCAGCCTGACGCTATATCAGCTAACATTGCCCATTGTCGAGGAAGGCAGTGACTAGGCATACGTAACATATGTCCTAACCATCTCAGTCTTTGTAACTTCACAACCTCGTCGATTGATTTCTCCTGCCTACAGTCATTCCAAGTTGCATATGGTGGCTAAATGATTTTGTAAGACAAACTCTGTCGACTAAAGTACCCTGTAGGCCCAGTCAGACAAAACAATTCAGTCTAAAAAAGTATACCTTCCAATGACCCATTCCGATAAGAACGGGATCAGTTAGGTTACTGGAATTTAAGAATTCAACCTAAGCGTAGAATGTGAGCACCTTGATATGATCATGAACAATCAATCCTATTGCAAAGCGCTTCAGTCTATGTAGTAGTATTTTCATCCCATTCTTTCTTACCATTAACCTCTTTAGTAGTAGTTTTGAAATGTTCTCAAAACGTGTGTTTTATGCATTCAATCAACTAGCTTATCAGTAAATATTAGCTTTATTTTTCTAAGGAAGGTAGCTGTACTGAAAAATAAAACTAATGAGTAAGTATTAACACATAACATATACAAGATAATTAATAGTGGGATAGATTCGACGATAGGGGAGTTGCGATGTAAAAGCTTTTCATTTTTACCTACAAAACAATCGACTGAAAATGTATTTATTTAGAAGGAAGAAAAGTAAGACCTGGCAGTGAAATAGGTGATAATATTAACGATATAACAATTTCGGGCTGGTATTAACAGATTTGAATGCAATAATAATACATCATGTAGGAAAAAATTCTGCCAATTAAATCGAGCAGTAGTGACAAGCTGTCTCTCATCGCTTCTTGCTAAGAATGTGTTCCAACTTTACTTCTACTGTTTACTGCAGAGATGATGGCTTAAAGGTTGATTTATTTAGTAAATCAAAAGCTTGGTGCATTATGAGGGCTGCGATACTGCTGCCGATGCTCAAACTGAGTCAGGTAGTTGTCTTAAAAAGCTACACTCCGTGTCTTAGATTTAAAGTCTCATCCACAAGACAGTGGAGCAGCTTCAAGAGCTACATTGCCATGGTTTCCGGTGACCAAATCAAGTTCATACTCTATTCGATTCGTTCGGATTCTGGAGCACATGTATAACACCATAGGTTTGCAGTCAGGGCTTTCCAGCTCTTCTATGTAAACTTGCCTGTCCACCAGCCTGGTTTTATGCTCGAGACGTTCGCCTTCTCCCTTTCATTTTTGTGAGGAACATCCTCGCAGTGTGAAGCCAGTGAATAGGACTTCTTTGATAGTGTCTATGAGAAAACGTTTCGAGTGAAAGATCGAAGTTTATCCACACTCGAGCGTGTACCAAGGTAGTCTGTGACCAAGGGAATAAGTTACAATTTAAACAGCATTCATTTTTCATGATATTTTTTAGCGCTTTTTTCAGCTCTTCACTTGTCCTAAAATCTTTCTCTTCCCAACTGTTGGTTTACTGACTAACATAGTGTTACTGTCGTAAAGTGGCTCAGATGCATCCACTCCTTGTGACTTATGATCTCCAATGAAGCTGTTTTGTTTTTCTTTATTACTCCTTTGTCTCACACCTCTGCTCACTGTTTCTATTATGCTTTTCTTGTACTTTCTTCTCTTGCTTCGCGTGCTACACGGAGTGTGGCAACTTGAACTTCCGCACATTTGTACAAAGTTCTATGTCGAAAACAGACAGACAGACTGTCGAAAAGCGGGAGTAACAAGCAATAAGACAGTTTTTATTTTATTTTATTTTACAGAAGACTTTCCCAGTCATTCATTTACTTTCAAATTGAGTTCTCCTTTTTTTTCTTCTGGCTAGTGAAAGCCAAGAATTTAATCGATCTATTCATTTTTTTAGTATTGATTAGTTAGCTAGTTATCTATCCAACGCATGTGCATACTTCTTCCCCTGTATATTCATAGTTATTTGCAAAGCAATTATATGTTAGTTAGTTAGTTTAATCTAATTGTAAAGAATAATTTTGAGTAAATTTGCTTTTACTTTCTCTGCGGAGAAAAGTTTGCTAAACAACCTCTGCCATGTTAATTTAACACATACACATGTAACTAAACTATTCGTCTACGCCTTCTCCACACTTTTAATGCCTCCAACTTGATTTTCTGTTTTTCTCTTCAGTAAATTATATCCTTGAGTATACAAGGTTTATAATATGAAATACATATATGTATACCTATTTTGTCAATTGTTATTATTATTATTATTACTAGTGTTATTGTTATTGATTTATAGGTTTTTCTTTTTTACATAAAGAAAATCGAAGAGAATGTATTATTACTCTGTGTGTTGTTGTGTATGCCTTTGTGTTTTATGTTAGGTTCTTTCTGTCAGTATATATTCTCTTCTGTTTTTCTTCTTCTTTTGTATTCTTCCATAAATAGGTGTGTGTCGTTTAACTATGCCAGTTACCATGTGCTTACATTTGTACAAATTGATTATTTCACATTTTACTCTAATCATATAATAATCAAAGAAGATAGAATAGATATAATGCGCTTTATTCAATATATCTGTTTCGTATCATTGTTTGAAATGCTTGTCGCATTTGTGACGAATAAATTTGACCGAAAAAAAGAGAACAAACACGTCGTCAGTTAAATTAACCTTTTATTGTTTTAGCCCTAGCCCCAAGCAGTCTGTCGACCAAAGGGCGTATGTACTGCTCACCAGTCCGCTCCGTCCTCCTTTACGGTTATGAGACTTGGCCATTGAGAGCAGAAGACATGAAAAGATTAGCTGTCTTTGATCATAGGTGCCTGCGCTCTATCTCCCGTGTGAAGTGGCATAATAAGGTGAGCAATATTGAGGTGGTTAGGCATCGGTCGAGTTCTAGGTAAGGAGGGGAAATCAATCGACGACGCTGTGAAATTGTATCGACTGAGATGGTCAGGACATGTGTTACTCATGCACGCCTAGTCATCGTCTTCCTCGACAGTGAGCAATGTTAGTTGACATAGGATAGGTCAGGCTGGAAAAGAACTAGTGGCGCTCAAACCAAAACATGGCCTCACCAGTCAATGAAATCTACAACAGTTAGTCTCAGTCACGTAGGAAGGTGTAGACTTCCTGACTGGTTGGGGTCCTTGGGACGGTAAAATCCAATGGTTGGAAACAATTGGTGATATGGCTCAAAGAGATCGTTCTCAATGGCTGGCTCAGATGCATCCACTCCTTGTGACTTATGATTTCCAATGAAACTACATTGTTCTTCGTTACTTCTATTCCTTTGTCTCACACCTCTGTTTACTGTCTCTATTATGCATTTCTTCTTTTTCTCTGTGTGCTACAAGCAGGGAGTGTGGCGACTTGAACTGGCGCACATATGTGCAAAGTTCTATGTCGAAAACAGACAGACAGAAGCAGTCTAGTGGATAAGGCTCTTTAGCATTTGAAATGATTGATGCAGGGTTCGAATCCTAGTGGAAACAACATCTTCCACTGGGAAATGCAAGTATATCCAGATGACAAGATCCGAACAGGACGAAACACTCATATGTAGCTTTTTATCGGGAGAGAAGTCATGAAATCTTCATATTAGATAGTAATGTTTTATACATACTACTAAGTTGAATACAGTAGTTGATTGTAGTTTTTTCTTTTTCTATAGAAATGTTTCTTTCTGAGTGTTATTCTATTGCTATTCTATTTTGGTTACTCAGAGAAGAAAGGCTTATTCGTCGTCTCTAGCACAGCATAACTACACCATATCTATTTCGATAATATAGCATACTCTACCCTAGCATAAATGACCGTCACACAAGCATCGGCAATGTTTGTTGTAAAAAATTTGATATAAAGCTCTTTATCCCATTGTCGAGATATTCATTGATGTGAGGGTTCGGATATATAGTAACTAATCTGTTGCTTGTGTCAGTCAAGTAGACACTAAATAGTAGAAAAGTGTTTTTCAGGTGAATGAATCTAATGTTAAGCAAGGTTAGATGTTTTGTAAATTCATTTTAAGTATTAGCTTTGTGGGGATTTCGTATTTGATTGCACGGAGGATTTCATCATGAGCTGACATTGGTTAGAGAACCATTGGAAAACCAGCTGTGAGTACTGGACAGCTGTTTCGTCCTAGTTTGGGACTTTTCAGCAGTACGCACCCACCGGGGTCAGCTCACGATGAAATCCTCCATGAAATTCATTTTAGTCTGTCGTATACACAATGCACTCGTTAACCAAGTTTATACGGATTTATACGTGAGTATACTTTTTCATTGACTGATTGACTCAGTTCTCAACATAGAACTCCGCACAGAAGTGGAGCAGTTCAAGTTGCTACACTCTATGTAGTAGTACACTAAGGTGGAGAAAAAAATTCTCAAGGTTCATATTAGGGCATGAATGTACGGTCAACAGAGTAGTAAGGTGGAATGACATATTTTGATACAAATTCATTTAAGTATCTATTGATGATATCATTGAATTCGGTTGTTGTCCATCACATGCCTTATATTACTGAGGGTTTGAGTTTTATTCATTTATCAATTATGAACTAATATACACTCGATGGACTTTAGGTTTATGTTACTGTACAAAATATCTTTTTTATTCATTTTGGATAAACTATTGAATGCTGTATCTGTATTTACAAACAATAGTGCAATTTGTTTGGGTTTTTAGATTTCTCTTAACTAGGGATAATTTCTCACTTTTTTCCTCTCTCTCTCTCCTTTAGTCCAACTGTGGCTACAACACTGCGAAATTTGGCTGCTCTTTATCGTAGGCAAGGGAAATTTGAAGCTGCTAACATAGTGGAAGAATGCGCTGTCCAGTGCAAAGGAGCGTCTGTTGTTAATCCTGTAAGTTCCTTGTTCACTATTCCATATATATACTCAGTCTCTTGAGCGTTATTCAAATTTCAAATCAACTATTGGTTTTTGCATTTCAAATTAATATTTATTGAGTTTCGTTGTACCTTTTATAAAATGATTTTGCTACCATACTTTCCAAAAGCTAGGATAGGAGGTAGGTAATCGAAATCTCAGGTTTGTGTAATTTAATTAATTAATTAATTAATCCTCTAACCAACCAAAGAAACTACCTACAAACCAATATACTTGAAAATTAATTTAATTGTACCAATGATATCCTTAGTAAAATTAAACAAATAGCTCTTGTAATCATAAGAACCACACGCTTAATCATTCAGTGGTCGCCGTACACTCGACTAGTATGTAAAAACCAGCGTTAAAATGATTTCCTTAGTGACTGTCACTCATATCTCTTAATCATTTACTAGACATCAATTGAAGACAGTGTACATTCAGGCAGTGTTATAGTATTGAGCGAAATTGGGCGAAGTTAAACTTTCGACACCACTAACTACCAATCAGCGAATTATCCAATGAGATTCACGAACGATGTCGAATTATCCAATGAGGTTCACGAACGCAATTCAATGTTGTATAGCGCCTGATTCATTTCTAATGCGTGACCTTACAAGGCTGTTGTTGCAATTCGAGGAGGTTAGTGTTTCCCAGTATTTCCTAGATTTCAGTTGCTCCGGAAAAAACGAATTTGATTGTGTGGTGGTATCATGACTTTAAAAAGCTATACCAAATCAACTGATGGGTTTGTTCATCGTTGTGCTATATGTTTGAAGCCTACTAACACTAGAGAGGGTATGCTGATAATTTAAATATTTCGTAGGAACTTTTTTCGCTAGGTCGCTTCTCTCCCTAAGGATAGCAGATAGAAAAGCAACTACTCTTATACCTATTATTACCAGAATTGTTAAGCGGGGGTCAATTATACACACCGACGAGTTGAAAGGTTACAATTCACTGTCATTTCTGGGATATATTCATCGTAGAGACAACTATTCAAGTGATTTTGTGGATCCCGTTACGAGGACACATACAAATTCTAATGAAGGATTTTGGGGCAGGTTGGAAAATAGGATAAGGGCTATAAATGTATCTCAAAAGGATCTCATTTATAGTCATTTGGATGAATATATGTACAGGATATGGTGTAACTTCTCCATTGACAGTCCCATGCTAAACTGGGAGATTTTTCTCTCACATGTTCGAGAAAGATATCCCGTGTAACCTTTTTTATTATCTATTTTATGCTTTTTTTCTACAAATATACATTTCCATTCATCATATGTGCCTCTTTAATGTGATTGGTCCGTTCGAGGTCGTTTGCTGATTGGTTGTTAGTGGTGTCGAAAGTTTAACTTTGCCCGAAATTGCATACTATCGCCCATAAGTGTGCGTGATACTTTCATAGACATTGTGCGTGTATATATATATATATATATATATATATATATATATATATATATATGCATGGTAAGATTTCGTATCCGATTGAGTTGAAAGGATTCACCAAAACAACAGTTTTCTTATGGATGGATACAGTTGCATATTTAGGCTCATACAGTTTCTTTGATCTGTTCAGTGTTCTTTTCTGTAGTCTGTAATTATTCAGGGACTTGATTAGTTTCAGGATTTTATCATGAGCTGATATCGGTTAGAAAACCATTGGAAAATCTGGGAGTACTGGACAGCTGTTTCGTCCAGTCTTGGGACTCTTCATCAGTACGCACCCACTGGGGCTTGAATACAGGACTTTCTGGTTAAAAGGCGAGCTCGTAGGCTATTAAGTCACTGGGACTCGAGCCAACGGGCGTCCATAAATTCACGATACGACTCGACCATGAGCGAATATCACCGACGAGTATTGATCCTCACACCCAACTTCCTGTACCCCCACCTATCACGACTTCCCACTAGAACCCAGGTAACTGACTACCTGAGTAGGGTTAGTCACTATTCAAATTTTCATTCAAATGTTGGTTTGCAGTGATTTGACTGCTTTCAGGATTTCATCATAAACTGACATCATCATTATGATTTTATAATTATAATTCTCCCTGATTTAATTTCGATCCTCGCTTTGCCTTACTCTCTGGTATTCTATTAATTAACTTTTCTGTCTTCCTTTTTCACATATTGTTTATAAAAAAAGAAATCAATTACATTATTCCATATTATAAAAATACTAGGATGATGTGGTACACCTTGGAAATAGATTGCAGAAGTATGTACTAGAGTATGTTGTAGAACGTAATACCACACTTCTTACATATCAATGGGCTAAGGGAAGTGTAAACCTCTATGACTCATGGTGTAACAACAGAAGACAAGGGCCAGGCAACAGATCGTTTTATTATGAAAATCAACACGTATTTATACATCTTTCAACTACATTATTATAGACAAGCGCAGTCATCTGATTGGTTGTTTAGGTAGACAAACGCAGGCTTCTGATTGGTTGTTTCGGGATTCCTTGACAAATAGAGTTCTCTCTGCGAATCATATTTTGCCACGTTAACTTTGCTGTGATTGGTTGTTGACTCAGGCTTGTTCATATTTTCTCACGGCCCATATTAGTGACCTAGACCTTAACGTAGATTAGTGCCAACCAATCGGCTAGCAGCCTGCTCTCACCACAATGGGTTAATGCATTAACATGTCATTTATATGATAATTCAAGTGTTAATTTGATTGTTCAAACTTAGTATGTCATAATATTTTTCGTTACAACTTACAAAAATTTGCCGTATAACTGTGAATCTAGTCGCACCCCCCATATCTGAAGGATTAATTTGTTTATAGGGATAGAATAAGCAAGTGACATAGTCCTTTCGCGTCGGTACCACATCGGTAGGATGCTCACCGACCACCCTTGTTATTCAGGATTAGATCCCCGGTCGATATACTCCTTTACCTCGCTAAGTCAGTAATATGACTAGTAAGGAGGTAAGGTTGGGCATGAAGCTAGAAACCCCATCCTGTAAAAATAAAATACCACTGCTACCGAAACTTCAAAGCTCAAGTTTGAAGCCCTAAGTGTTCCACTGGGAATGTAAAGGAATAAAATAGTACTTTCAGGTGCAGTCTTCTATACGCAGTGAGCAAAAGAAAATCTGGGTGTATTTCTCATGCGATTCTTCCCTGTTAGATAATGCTGTAGGTACAGTCTGCACTGCATAGTTTGAGCTTAGTGAGCGTATTGACCACTTCGTTTGTGTAGGAATTTTCGTTAGCCTTAATGGACTGAAAAAGGAAATCTCAGCATAGATACTGAAGGCTTATTTGGCATTCTCACACTGTTATCGTTGGCATAAAGTGATATCCCACCATAGATCGAAGGAAGTATAAACTGTTCAGCAGTTCAGCGCGTCCTTTTTACGGATGTTAAAATATGGTTTCTGACCATAGAATCTGGCATGTTAGGTTACGCAATATAGTTAGTAAATAAGGTCTGTAATTTTCATCGATTGAGTTACCCAGGTCATAGGTTACACATGCTAAGCAACAGCCTCCCTCAACTGGTAATGTCAGCCGAAATTAGATTATTCTGGACAGAGGTTGGAGGTAGTCAGACGAAAATATGGGGACAACCCATAAATTCTTTGATTGTTGATTTAAGCCACACACAGGTAGGTGCTGACTGTATGGTTAGAGTCCCTGAGAAGGTGAAAGACTGTTGGTGACACGACCTGAAAATCGTTCTCAACCGTGTGGGTGTCATTACTCTTTTGGATTTTCCAGATTCTGATTATCCTCACTAATCCATCGTCCAATTATTCTTTCTCCTGTACACCCACTGTAGTTTCACTACATTTTTCACTCTACTTTTATTTGCGCTTTTCTGAACTTTCTAAACTTGAATTGATGCATTTTTGTGCAGATTTCGGTTCAATTTACTCCTGGCTACGGTCTTTAAATGAATGGATTTATATTCATTATTTGTACTTGTCTTTTGAAGTCAATCTGTTCACGCCATCTTCATTATTTTTGTATGTCGCTGTAATTTGATGTGATAGTTTAAGTCTATTGTAGTTTACTACTAGGTATCTATTTTTGTAAATTGATACATTCATTCTATTGTTGTGTTGTATGACTGTAGTCAACCGCTTTTTACAGAGACAAGTTGTTATGGTGAAGAAATTTAATGTTCACTTGTGTTCTCTAATTATATTGTTACATTCAAGAAGTAAACATAAGTATGGAGTAGTATCATACTAATTTCTGCTCAATACATATAGCTGTCGTTGAATTAAAACAGGCAGTTAGCTTCGTTGATACGATTTTGCAGTAATAGCGAAACAAATTGGAAAGATTTAGATCTTATTTTTGTTTAAAACTTTTAGTATCAAAAAATGGTAGACTCCTGTTTCGTCCTAAACTAGAATCATGTTGTTCCTTCACATTACCTAATTTCTATCCCTTCAACTAATAGCATTTTGTTAACTACACCAAGCGCGTATTTCACCGATGAAAGTAAAATGTGATTTTTCAAATTATTATTATTGTCTCCTTTAGTTCCTAGAGGAACATAGGGCTCCAGCCTCACGTCTCCACTGCGTTTGGTTCTCAGTCAACGTTTTCATTTTGCTTCTCATCTGCCACATGCTTTCATCTCCCCTTCTCATGACCTCCATGTCACCCTCAGACGACCAACTCGCGGATTCCCATTCGGTTTCCACTTGAGTGATAACCGTGTGATGTCAATTGATGGTTTTTTCAGAGTATGACCAATCTAACTCCCTTTCTTCCTGCTTATTTGTTGCACAGGTGGTCTCTGATTGGCTCGCTCCGACAGATCGCTGTCGCTGATGTTATATGGCCGGCCATCTAATCTTGAGTATTGAGCGAAGACAGCTGTTGATGAAGGTCTGTAGTTTGTTCGAAGTGCCCTTCGTGACGCGCTAAGTCTCTGATCCGTATAGTAAGTAGCACTGACCTCACATTGGAGTTAAAAATCCGGATCTTATTTTTGATGCTGAGTGCTGTTGACCTCCACACACGCTTGGGAGTAACGAAGGCTTGCCTTGCTTTAACGATCCTTGCTTTGATATCCTCATCAGTTCTGTCCGCCTGTAGTTGAGACAATGCTTCCCAGGTAGGTAAAGGAGGTTGTTTCTTTCAGACTTTTCCCATTTATGCTGATTGTTGTCTGTTGCTGTTGGCCCGAGAATCTTTATCACCTCTGTTTTCTCTATATTCACCTGGAGTCCTAGTTTTGATGCTTCTTTTGTTAACTTGTTGCTTTTCACTTGCATATTTTCCAGTTTGTGGGAAATCGAACATATATCATCGGCGAAGTCCAGATCCTCCAAGTTTCTTGTGTGGGTTCAATTTATGCCTGTTTCCTCGTTACCCACTGTTTGTCGCATTATGCAGTCTACCACAATCAGGGAAATCATTGGAGATAATAGACAGACAGCCTTGTTTTACTCCTGTCTTCACTTTGAAGGATTCCATGAGTTTCCCATTGTGGATTACTTGGCATGCAGCATTGTCGTACAATTGTTGGATGAGATGTATAACTGTTGGCGGCACACCGTAGTAGCGAAGTAGTTTCCAAATCACCTCTCGATCGACGCTGTCTGCTGAAGACCTTTTCAAAGTCGATGAAGTTAAAGTAGAGAGGTGACTGTCATTCCAAGCACTGTTCAGTGATGATACATAGTGTTGCGATTTCATCGACTCATGACTTGTTTCTCTTGAATCCAGCCTTTTCCGGTCGAAGGTTTTTCATCCAGGGCGTGTTTGATTCTCTCCGGGATGATGTGGCCTAGTAATTTGCTTAGGTTAGACAGGAGCATAATTCCGCGCCAGTTCTTGCATTGACTTAAGTCTTGTTTCAAACTAGAATAGTTTGTTTAATATTGTCATATAGTACAGATTAAACGAGGTTTTGAAGACAACTTATTGCTTAGAAATATATTACAGGACTCACATTTAGTTTATGTAGCTCACTTGTTGTTTATTCCTCATTTCTAACTAATGTTAGTGACTAATGACTGACTAATTGATTAATGAATCAACGTTCCATTTGTCACACCACATTTAAAAAAGTACACGCATAAATGAAGAGAAAATAAGTTTATTGATGTTATGGTGAAAAGCTGCGTGTTGCTGAGAGAACAACTTAATGAAAATAAATTGAAGATCAAGCTTTTTTTTCTTTCCTTCACGTTCCCCAGTGGAACATAGGACCTCAAGCTAGTGGCTTGAAGTTTCTGTAGCAGTGTTTATTTTACAACATGGCGTTGCTAGCCTCATGTCCAATCTTTCCTCTTTACCAGTCTCACTGCTGACTTAGCGAGGTAAAGGAGTGGGTAGGCTGAGGATCGAACCTCGGACCATGTGCATGGTCGGCGAGCGTCCTAACCGCTATGCCACCAACGCAAAGATGAAGCATCAAGAAGACGTAATTTGTCTGAACCGTGTAATGTATTTGCGCAACATATTTCGAACAATCTGATCACACACAGACTTTTCATACGAATAAGCATGAAATTAATAAAGAGGTAACATGTGAGAAAATATACTTAGGTCAAGTTAAGTATTTACCAATTTGAATGTACGTGTGGACGCATACATAGGGAGGACTCATCGATCTCTGCAAGTAAGGGCTTCAGAGCATATTCCTAAATGGCTCCAAAAACAAATGGAATCTTCAGAACCCATTAACGGTGAGAACAGGAGACCTAGCTCTTCTATCGCGAAACATATTATAGAAACAGGACATAAAATTGACGTTAACGGATCTTTTAAACCTATCTGTCAAACGTGTTTGGAGCGTATCCTAAAGTTTGTGGAAGCCCTAGCAATTAGAAACTTTAAACCACCTTTATGAGTTCAAAAACAATTCGTCATCAAAATAAACCTTCCTTGGTAAACTTTGTTTCGATACCAGTCAGGATAGATGTACTGTTACCTCTCCTATTTGGCTTAGTGATCTTCACTGTTATTTTGACCTTGAATATGTCCTCTTAACTTGACCTAAGTCTATTTTCTCACCTCTTAACTCTTTATTAACTTCACATATATTCCTATGAAAGTCCGTGTGTGATCAGATTGTTCGAAATGTGTTGCGCAAATACATTACACTATTCAGACAAATTACGTCTTCTTATTGCTTTATCTAAATTGAAGATGTTTAGCACTTAGCGTATTAGAAAAAGGATGTTGCATTATTCCTATTGAGTGTTAATTCAACGGTTGAATTCATCTTTCTCGTACGAATTTAACTCTGTTGCAACCTAATCATAATAATATTGTATTTCAAAGTTTAAGCGTCAAAAGCTAATGTGTTGCCAGACAGTTAGCAATCGTATCAATAAGTGCAAAAGTATACTTCCGTATTTTTTATGACAATGAAATCTCAATTTCTTATAATTTGTATGAATTATCTTGTTGGTATTATTAACATTCTAATTGCTTAGATGTAACAGACGTTATCTACGCTTTTACCTTTCTGAATCTATGTTTATCCAATCATTTCTCAGGGATAGAGAGATAGTCTGGATGTAGTATTGTTGAATTTTATCAGCATGCCTAGTCTACTGATTAATTATTACCGTATTTGTTTATCATTCTTCACTTAGGAATCTTTAGTCCATCAATAGAAAAATTATGATTTTTATTGGAAGATAGATGCCTGTTATAAGAATCGACACTTTCAGCTAAATTTCTAGCAGTCTATTATAAGCATGATTAATTAGACATCGTTAATTGTTCTTACTGAGTGACCGACGGCAGAATATTATATTATTGTATCCTTTAGTTCCTAGAGGAACATAGGGCTTCAGCTGCGCACCTCCATTGACTTCGGTTTTCTGACAACTTTTTCACCCTGCTCCAGGTCTGCCCACATGCTTTCATCTCCTCTTCACATGACCTCCTCCAAGTCACCCTTGGACGACCAACTCGCCGCCTCCCTTTCGGGTTCCACTCGAGGGCTTGTCTAGTGATGTCACTTGATGGTTTCCTCAGCGTATGGCCAATCCATCTCCATTTCTTTCTGCCTATTTGTTTCACAATCGGTTCCTGATTGGTTCGCTCCCAGAGATCCCTGTTGCTGATCTTTTCTGGCCATCTGATCTTGAGTATTGAGCGGAGACAGTTGTTAATGAAGGTTTGAAGTTTGTTTGAGATGCTCTTTATGACTCGCCAAGTCTCTGATCCGTATAGTAGCACTGACTTCACATTGGAGTTGAAAATCCGGATCTTATTTTTGATGCTGATTGCTGTTGACCTCCACACAGATTTGAGAGTAATGAAAGCTTGTCTTGCTTTTCCGATTCTGGCTTTGATGTCCTCGTCAGTTCCGCCTGTAGTTGAGACGATGCTTCCCAGGTAGGTGAAGGAGGTTGTTTCTTTCAGGTTCTTCCCATTTATGCTTATTGTGGTCTGTTGTTGCTGTTGATGTTGGCAAGGAATCTTCATCATCTCTGTTTTATCTATGTTCACGTGAAGTCCTATCTTTGATGCTTCTTCTGCCAACTTGTTACTTTTCATTTGCATATCTTCCAGTTTATGGGAAATCAGACATATATCATCGGCGAAATCCAGATCCTCCAAGTCTTTTGTGTCAGTCCATTTTATGCCTGTTCCCTCGTTGGTTGCCGTTGTCTGTCGCATTATCCAATCAATTGCAATCAGGAAGATCATTGGTGATAGTAGACAGCCTTGCCTCACTCCCGTCCTCACTTCGAAGGCTTCCGTAAGTTTCCCGTTGTGGATTACTTGGCATGCAGCATTGTCGTATAACTGTTGGATGAGGTGTATAATTGTCGATGGGACCCCGTAGTAGCGAAGTAGTTTCCAAATGACCTCTCGATCGACGCTGTCGAAGGCCTTTTCAAAGTCGATGAAGTTGAGATAGAGAGGTGACTGCCATTCCAAGCTTTGTTCAATGATGATCCGTAGAGTGGCGATTTGATCAATACATGATTTGTTTCTCCTGAATCCAGCCTGTTCCGGACGAAGTTTTTCATCTAGGGCTTGTTTGATTCTCTCCAGGATGATGCGACTTAGTATCTTGCTTGGAATGGACAGAAGCATAATTCCACGCCAGTTTTTACATTGACTTAAGTCTCCTTTCTTTGGAAGTTTGAATAAGTAACTGTTCTTCCAATCCTCGGGTACTTTGCCCTCTTTCCACACCTTCTCCAGTAGTGGTGTCATCAAGTCCGCTGTTGTCTCTGGGTCTATTTTCAAAGCCTCTGCTGGGATTCCATCTGGTCCCGGTGTTTTCCCAGTTTTAAGCATCTTGATTGCATTCAGGACTTCTGATTTCGTCGGGGGGTCAGTGTTCACTGGTAGTTCTGCTTCCGTTGTTGGTATTGCTGGACGTGTTGTAGGTGGCGGACGATTTAGAAGTCTTTTGAAGTGTTCAACCCAGTGCTTTCTCTGTTCCACCTCTTTGGTGATTGACTTTCCATTGTCGTCCTTTATTGGCTTAATCTGTGTCGAACGTTTGCCCGAAAGGTTCCTAGTTGTTTGGTAGAGTGTGGCGAGGTCTCCTTTGCCTGCAGCTTGTTCTGCTTCGTTTGCCATGGTTTCATAATATTTTCTTTTGTCTTCCCTGGCACTTTTCTTCACTCTTTTGTTCAGTGTATTGTAGCTTGCATTCAGCTCCTGTTTTTGTTGCTCGTCCGTGCACTGGATAATCTTTTGCTTCACTGTCCTTCTCTCTTCTATTAGTTTCCAAGTGTCCGTAGTGAGCCACTGTTTGTCCTGTCTCTTTTTTCTGCCTAGAATTTCTATGCAGGTTTGGCTCCACACCGTTTTCAAGTTGTTCCAGTGCTTTTCAACGCCGACCTCTTCGCTAGTGTTGATTTGTGTCTCGGCTTTGTCCTTTATGCTTGCAATGAAGATGTCCTTTGTAGCCTGGTCCTTCAGCTTTTGAGTGTTGAACTTGGCTTGTGGTCTATCTGCAGCTCCTGATTCCCTGAAAGCTTTTAATTTGATTTGGATTGTCCCTTGTACGAGATAGTGGTCTGAGCCAACGTCTGCTCCTCTTCTTGCTTTTGTGTCCAGTAGGCTGCGCCTCCACTTCCTTGAGATTGAGATGAAGTCGATTTGGTTTTTGGTTTGCCCGTCTGGTGACACCCATGTAGCCTTGTGGATATCTTTGTGCTTGTATACACTGCCACCAATCACCAGTTCGTTGAAGGCGCAGAAGTCGGCGAAGAGTTCTCCGTTTTCATTCATTTCTCCTAGAGCTTCTCTACCCATGATGAGTTCCCTTCCCGTATTGTCTGGTCCCAGTTTGGCGTTCATGTCTCCCATTAGTATTTTCATGTCGCCAGCTGGAGTATTGTCCATTGTTGCCTGTAGTTGCCTGTAGAATTCTTCTTTCTTCTCGAGGTCTGCGTTGTTTGTGGGTGCATAACATTGTATGATTGACACTTTCCTTCCTTTGGAGTTGAACCTGGCGGTCATTATCCTGGACGAAATCGCCTCCCATTGTATCAGGGCTTTCGTTGCCGTTGGTGACATCATGATAGCCACGCCCTCGGTGTGCGTGTGGTTATCTTCTGGGTGACCGGAGTAGATCACTGACTCACCTGTTGACAATTTGGTGAGTCCACTCCCATTCCATCTGCTCTCACATATTCCCAGCACTTGTATTCCGTATCTTTTCATCTCGTTGGCGATCTGGGCAGCTTTTCCAGTCTCGTACATAGTTCGGACGTTCCATGTTCCTACACAGACTTTTTCTTTTGGTGCAAGGAGGTTCAACATACTGAAGTTTCTGTAGCAATTTTTGTTTACAGGGTGGGGTTGCTAGCCTCACGCCTGAGAAAAAAAAATTTTTCTCAGGCGTGAGACGGCAGAATAAGGTAGTCAAAATATACTCAGTTGTAGATAGTTGTCTGTTTCATCTAGTGTGTGTGTGTATGCGTGCGTTCTACATATTTAAAATGAAATCATAGTATCGGTTTACTCCTCAGTTTGGCTATACCACTGAGGTTATTTTTCCTATCAGAATAAAGCATGTGTCTCAAACTGAAAAATGACAGCATTCCATGAAGCCATTGACTATTAGTCTGAGCCACATATGTATGCAAACTGTTGATTGTGCGTCGGTAGCACAGTGGTTAGGATCCTCACCGACCATGCACATGGTCAGGGGTTCGATCCCCTGCCGATGCACACCTGATATCTATGATTGGCCTGCAAAATTTGGACTACCGATATCACATGCTGAAAATTCAATATCTGTACCAAAAAATATGGTGTGGAATAAAGCTATAATCAAAAATAAATAAATAAACAATTGTCTGGTTGGAATACTCAGAGTTCTCAATAAAAATGTATCTGGAGAATCTTTCTGATGTGTCTATAACTTTTGTGCATTTAACATGGAATCCAGTCAGTTCTTGTCATCTTGTAGGTTATAAAAATGTTCACTAATTTTTTGCCTGTGATAACTCTCTCCTTGATAAAACATATACTATCCCTCTGAGTTGTACTCTTTCTCTTGCTATCATTGTTATTATTATTATTATATACTCTGCTTGATGAATTCTCTTCGTGTTTTGTTGAGAAAAGAGTTTAACACACTGTTAAGTAAATAGGTTTGTGTAATTTTCCTGCGTAATAATACAAATCTGTCTGTTTATATTGAATTCAGTATATTATTATTCCCTTGGGTTCCTAGTGGAACATAGGGCTTTAACTGCACGTCTCCACTTGCTTCTGTCTTCCTTCTGCTGTACTTTTCACCTGCATCCACGTTAGTCCATACTCTTTCAACTCTTCTTCGTACGATCTCCTCCATGTCACCCTCGCACTGACGTCTCACTCGCCACTTCCCTTTCGAGTTCCACTCGACCAATGGCCTGACGCGCGCGTGATGTCACCCAGCGGCCTCCTCAGCGAGCGAGTGTCCAATCCATCTTCACTTTCTCCTGCATATTTGTTGGTTGGCGATTGATTCTTGTTTTGTTTGTTCCCATAGTTTCTTGTTGGTGATTCTTTCCGGCCCGGCCATCTGATCTTCAGTATAGATCCAGCGAAGACAGTTGTTGATGAAGGTCCAAAAGCTGTTGGAAATATTCTTTGTGCATTTGAATTCAGTACTTGCTGCATAATTCTGTTTTTTTGTCATGTTTCATTGTATATGAACTTAATATATAAGCAGTTTCATTTATCTTCACTTCATGAGTTAATAAAAGGCGTAAAAATTAGTGTCGATTAATTACCTAATGTTATATGTGTTGAATTATCCTACTACAGTGTAACTAATTACTGGTTAGGTTACTTAATCGATTAGAATAAACTGAATCAATGCTAATTTACCTGTCGATTGCGCTGGTCGATAGTATGACCAAGTGATCAGTACTCTTGGAGAAACTATATTACTCATACAGCCTCCCATACATAGAACATCCATTCATGAATATATATATATATATATTATATAGTGAAAACCTTTTTTTCCAACAGTTAATGAACTGTTATTGTGTTACAGAAAATATAAAACGTTTAACAGATAGCAAAGAAATCATTAACAAAGAGTAGTTTGAAAGATGG
Source organism: Trichobilharzia regenti (assembly GCA_944472135.2). Lineage (NCBI taxonomy): Eukaryota > Metazoa > Platyhelminthes > Trematoda > Strigeidida > Schistosomatidae > Trichobilharzia > Trichobilharzia regenti. Next base: position 132,896,047 of record OX235262.1, on the reverse strand, counting down.
ATTAGGTAACCAATGAATTTCTACTAACAAATGTGTAGTTGTATTTCTTCTCCTTGTATAGTATAACATACAGATAGTGTTACAACTACAAAAGCAACAAAAAAACTTTATGACACGTTCTCTTGTCTCTTAATTTGGCTTAGGTTGGCATTCATTTATTGTCGATTATTTAGATATAGTGAATAATATGCGGAATACCTTAAAGAACATGTATCTTGATCTTGATTGTATTGTCTGTCTGTCTGTTTTCGACATAGAACTTTGCACATATGTGCGGGAGTTCAAGTCGCCACACTCCCTCCTTTTAGCACACAAAACAACAGAAGAAAGTACAAGAAATGCATAATAGAGACAGTAAACAGAGGTGTGAGACAAAGGAATAGAAGTAACGAAGAACAATGTAGTTTCATTGGAAATCATAAGTCACAAGGAGTGGATGCATCTGAGCCAGCCATTGAGAACGATCTCTTTGAGCCATATCACCAATTGTTTCCAACCATTGGATTTTACCGTCCCAAGGACCCCAACCAGTCAGGAAGTCTACACCTTCCTACGTGACTGAGACTAACTGTTGTAGATTTCATTGACTGGTGAGGCCATGTTTTGGTTTGAGCGCCACTAGTTCTTTTCCAGCCTGACCTATCCTATGTCAACTAACATTACTCACTGTCGAGGAAGACGATGACTAGGCGTGCATGCGTAACACATGTCCTGACCATCTCAGTCGATACAATTTCACAGCGTCGTCGATTGATTTCCCCTCCTACCTAGAACTCGACCGATGCCTAACCACCTCAATATTGCTCACCTTATTATGCCACTTCACACGGGAGATAGAGCGCAGGCACCTATGATCAAAGACAGCTAATCTTTTCATGTCTTCCACTCTCAATGGCCAGGTTTCACAGCCATAGAGGAGGACGGAGCGAACTGATGAGCAGTACACACGCCCTTTGGTCGATAGCCGGATATCACGTCTACGCCAGAGACGGCGTAAACTGGCATATGCGAAACTAACCCTTTGTATCCGTGCTGAGATTTCGTCAGAGACCAACCCGTTCTCCGTTGATATTGTTATGTCTCTTTAACTGATTGATTTGTCCTTTTGCTTTCTTATGACTTTTGTTTTATTTCACCTTTTTTTATTGTTGCGAAGATGTAAAGTATAAAACTTGAATTGTTATTCGGTAATTAATAGTATTGTTATTCTCTTAGGTAGTATAAGAAAATAGGGCTTCAATAGCAGATCTCTAATATTATCCTGTTCTCTGAAGTCCTTATTAGTTTGCTTCACGATTACACATAAGTTCTCATCTCCCCCATCTCGCCCTGGGATGCCAAACTCGCTGTTTCCCAATCGAGTTCCACTCGTTGTGTTATTCAGTGTTAGCAGATTTTATTTTTTCAGTATCCATGGGTAAATTAGCGTCATATTATCATTTTTAAAATAATAGTAATAGTAATGCCACTGGAATGAATACGGTCAAGTAGATACTTCTGAAGTTATTCATTTAGGTATTGTGTCTGTTTCTTTCGTAGAATTGGTTTTTGGTGTAAATTTGGACACTTTTAAACTCTGACTTATTTCAAGCTTAGGCGAACCGGCTGACTGACTGTTTAACACTGAGCACTAGAGTATTTAATTTACTGATTAACATAGTGATATTCTGTCCGAAGATACAAAATGCATATAAACTATCTAGGCTCATTACTGAGCAACCGTACACTTTCCTTTACTGTTTTTAAATTTCCATTTAGTTAGGACAATTTTATACTCGTTTGTGTATGTCTGTCTATTTAATAATTTCTCATTTTTAAATTAGAATGGAGACCAACTGGAGCATAGCCCACGATTTCCAGCCAAAGATCAATATCCTAAACGATGCTATCCACGGCATTCATATCAACGTGTTGAAGATCGATCCATGATCACTTCATCACGTAGTCTTCTTGGACCTCCAAATGGTTATCCTATCAATAATAAACGATCACTTCCTTCTACCCGAGGAGGTGGTTTCAGGTAGCTTAGCTTTCTCTCCTAGTGCTCAGCCTATCCTCCGATTCTGCAGTTTATTTTGCACTTAACGATTTATGGTTTTAAAAAAGAGTAATAAACTTTAGCCTTAGTTGTAGAGCTGCTATTTGCTGCACTGCATGACTTTATAATGAAATGAATCTATCACAATTTCTATCTAGTCTATGATTTAGCGATTTAACCAAAAATTTTGCTTTCTTGTTATAATGACGATGATTCAGCGTTTTATGATGAAGCTATTCTTTTTGTTGGTTGGTTGGTTGGTTTTCTGTTTTGTACCTCGTGCCTTTTAAATTAGATGATAATTATTACACTGTTTGTTTTTATCAGTGCTATGATTTTCTTTTCCCCCCTCTTTGTTATACATCTCTTCCTATATTCATACATTAGAGGTCATTTGTATTCGTGTTCTGTGGGAATATTAATATTTTAACTGGTGACGAAATTATTATTATTACTATTATCGTATACCATTAAGCCACTGGGACTTTATCCAATGGCCCATGAATTCCAACTTCTGACAATTCACGTCATAGAATGAGCACTAGCCAATGTCTTCGGCGAGTATTTGTCTTCACACCCGACCTGCTGTATCCTACTGGTCACGACTCCTCGCTAGAACCCCAGGTAACTACCTACCTTAATAGGGCAAGTCGCTAGTGAGCACCTCATTGATATTGAAGTGTTGGTTTGTAGGGATTTGACTGGTTACAGGATTTCATCATGAGCTGACATTAGTTAGAGAACCATTGGAAAACCTGGGAGTAGTGGACAGCTGTTTCGTCCTAGTTTGGGACTCTTCATCAGTACGCACCCGCCGGGATTCGAACCCAGGACCTTCCGGTTACAAGGCGAGCTCGTATACCAATAAGCCACTGGGACCCGATCCAATGGCCCATGGAATCTAACTTCTGCCAAACTAGGACGAAACAACTGTCCAGTACTCCCAGGTTTTCCAATGGTTCTCTAACTAATGTCAGCTCATGATGAAATCCTGCAAACCAATCAAATCCCTACAAACCAACGCTTGAATTATTATTATTATTACTATTCTTATGATGGAGTAGTCAAGTGGTTGGTTGGTTGACACACGTACGTCACAAATTGAAGTTTTAAAGTACATACCTGTGAACACTTTTTTTATGATTTCATATCCAAGTAGAGTCAGCTGTAGAAATAATTCTCGTAGTTATTGTTTATTTCTCTATAACATTTTTTTGTTGTTATTGTTGTGTGGTTACTTTCATGTCATATGCTACTGTGGTGATCATATTATTATTACTGCCACTGCTACAGAAGGCATTGTATTCCAAGAGGTAGAATACAGGTAACATTTAAATGATGCCTCCCAGAAGGCGGATGAGGATGGCATTAAGTATGCTACTGTCATTGTTACTTGTCCAATTACGTACAATTGGCAAAATAATAACCAGTGTGAATTCTATACTTTTATCAAGTGTATCATCTATGTGTTGATGATGTAGAGAAATTTCACTACTGTCTCTCTGTGTTTCTCGATTCCTTTTTTTTAAAAAAATTTAATGCTTATCTAATCATCATTATCCTTATACTACCACTAGTATGATTACTGTTGCTCTTAATATGGCTACTGTGAACAGTTTTCGGTGTATATTTATGTGAATATATACCTTACGGATTAATGTTTCTACACACATTATTCTATTATCAACACTTTGCTACAAATGATTTTATGGCGTAATATGATTAAGCAGTGTAATGTGACAGTTTTAGTATTACCTGTTGTTGTTGAGTGCGGGAAATAATATTACTATCATCATTTCCTGTATTTATGTATTTTCATTGGTGTGTTAATGTTAACTTTTCTTTTCCTTCTATTCCTGTCAAAATCTATGATAAAAAACGAATATGATGATTGAATGTGTTCTAATAACAATGCAAATTATATAATGCGGGGGACATTCATGTTTTGCAGCATGAAAAAAGCTCAGTCAATGTCAACGCTTCCAGGAAGCTGGAATCATAAGATGTCTTATATGCAGGTTAGTGTTACACTTCTTGTTTTGTTTTATACCTGTGGGATATTTAATATGACGAAAACATGAAAGTCTAGTGATATGCATACACTGTTTGGGGGGGGGGGAAGGCAATGAAGTTAACGAAGATAGTGAGTTAGCTTGTAGGGATTTGATTTGTTTCAAGTTTGCATGCGATTAGCTCCCGCCAAAGGTAAGATAATGTTGCAGGACTGGACTACACTGACTCCTAGTTTAGAAACAGGATATGAAGTGGTAGAGCACGTTGACCGCTTCACTTATTTAGGGAGTACCATCAACCCCAACGGGTTGATCTCTGACGAAATCTCAGCACGGATACAAAGGGTTAGTTTCGCATATGCCAGTTTACGCCGTCTCTGGCGTAGACGTGATATCCGGCTATCGACCAAAGGGCGTGTGTACTGCTCATCAGTTCGCTCCGTCCTCCTCTATGGCTGTGAGACCTGGCCATTGAGAGTGGAAGACATGAAAAGATTAGCTGTCTTTGATCATAGGTGCCTGCGCTCTATCTCCCGTGTGAAGTGGCATAATAAGGTGAGCAATATTGAGGTGGTTAGGCATCGGTCGAGTTCTAGGTAAGGAGGGGAAATCAATCGACGACGCTGTGAAATTGTATCGACTGAGATGGTCAGGACATGTGTTACGCATGCACGCCTAGTCATCGTCTTCCTCGACAGTGAGCAATGTTAGTTGACATAGGATAGGTCAGGCTGGAAAAGAACTAGTGGCGCTCAAACCAAAACATGGCACCAGTCAATAAAATCCACAACAGTTAGTCTCAGTCACGTAGGAAGGTGTAGACTTCCTGACTGGTTGGGGTCCTTGGGACGGTAAAATCCAATGGTTGGAAACAATTGGTGATATGGCTCAAAGAGATCGTTCTCAATGGCTGGCTCAGATGCATCCACTCCTTGTGACTTATGATTTCCAATGAAACTACATTGTTCTTCGTTACTTCTATTCCTTTGTCTCACACCTCTGTTTACTGTCTCTATTATGCATTTCTTGTACTTTCTTCTGTTGTTTTGTGTGCTAAAAGGAGGGAGTGTGGCGACTTGAACTCCCGCACATATGTGTAAAGTTCTTTGTCAAAAAACAGATAGACAAGTTTGATCATGAATTGACATCAGTTAGAGGAACCATTGAAAACCGGGGATTACTGGACAATCGTTTCATCCTAGTTTCCTGGTACTCTCCATCAGTACATACGTATGACCTCATCCATTAAGCATCGAACACAGGAACTTTGGGTTACGAAATGAGCTTGTTGTCCATTTAGCCACTGAAAGGGGGCAGCTCAATGGTCCATGTATACAAACTTCTGCCATTTTGATATTTTAGCGCGATTGCCAGCCAATATTATCGGCGAGTATTTGTTCTGACATCCAGTCTGGAGGACCTCATCGTTCATGACTTCTTACAAAACAACTGTCTACTAATTCCTAGTAGTTCCTAATGGTTCTCTAACTGTTATCAGTCCCTGATCTGATTTGAAAGATAGTGAGATGATTTTTAAATAAAAAGAGAGTCAAAGAATAAAAAGAAGAATGGAAAAACAGAGGGTTTTTAGAATATGTTTTGATTACTTTTTTCATTTATATGACCTGTTTGTATCCAAGCCATTGAGTTTCTCTATTTAACAAGCGTCGTATTAGGACTAACTTACCGTTGGTCTCTAAAGAATAAAATTAAACTGCTTTGAGTGAACAACGTGTTTTGACGTGCGCCTGCTAAACCTACTAATTTTTAAATTAGCGTTGTTTACAAGGACTGATTCCAGCTAATTGAAACGTATATTGTCTCCTTAATTTAAATTGCCTACATAAATTTCACTTGTACCAGTGTTAACCGTGTGTTTATCATAAAAATCTAGGATCATCTTAAGTGGACACTACTTCCATCGCACTTATTCTGATTTCTTTTCAGACGGCAGATTTGTAATTTGTCGTTAGCACTGCACATTAAGAATTTGCATTCACTTTTTGTGTGTTAGTTCAAATAGCTTTAGCCAGTAGTACAATATTTTCCAGTAATCGGAATGATGTCAGTTTAATCAAATTGAATCCAGATAACGAGTCCAAGATAGAACGAAATGCGCATCTTGGATTCCACTGCTAGTCACCGTCCACCAATTAAAGTATATACTGACACCTTAATAATACAATAACAAATTCAAACTTGTTAAGCAGTAAATTTTATTTCAAACAGCTTAGAGACAAAGTAATCGATTTCAGATAACGTCCTTCCATTATTTATTGTGTTCTAGTACTGACAGTGTATAAACTCTATGCGCTTACTTGAACTCATTAAATCGTTCAATTGTTACCTTTCTTATTAATTATTTTGAAGAAAGCTGTAATAATTTCTCTCTGAATAATGATTTATTGATGCCCCCCAATATAGTTAGTTACTTCTTTCAATCATATTTTGTCTTCGTCTGCCTGTCTACCTGTAGTGACAGTGATTGGCCAACACAATCGATAAAATCGTCTGATTTACTTCAAAGCAATAGATAGAGATAGGCTGAGAGTTTAATTGAATGTATGATTATGAAGAAATTGTGTGAACATCACCCACCACGTCTTTCATGAAATGGTTGAATGGTGTGAAAACTTATCCTATTAACGATTTAAAAATTATGTGATGCTTTTTTGTTTCAATTAACCCGTATTAGTTACAGGATTTGTTCATGAGCTGACATTGGTTAGAGAACCATTGGAAAACTTGGGAGTACTAAACAGCTGTTTCGTCCTAGTTTGGGACTCTTCACAGCTCGTGATGAAATCCTGTAACCAATAAACCAAATCCCTACAAACCAGTACTTAAATAACTCGTATTATTTATTATTTCTGCTTTATTCATATATTTATAGCAAGAAAGGCTTCGACAAAATCGTGGTACAAAAGAATCTTATTCCCGGGATAGTCATACTTGTTATAATAATGGTAATAGTATAATAAATAACAGTAATCATAATGATTATTTCCCCTTTGGTGGATATGGTACACAATCTCAATATATATCTGATTTTAATCTACCAGTGGACAACAACAATTGAAATCATTAACAGTTTGTTTTTCTTTCATTTGTCCTCTCTCTCTCGTTGTATGTGTGTGTGTGCGTTTCGTGGTTTCATTGAAAAATTGTTTTATTTCAATGTTAGGTTAAACCTCCGTTTTTCTTTGTCTGTGCGTGTGTATGTGTGTGTGCGTTTTCTCCCTATTACGTGTTCATTTCTACCTCTTAGCAATTGTAATAATAGTTCTTTTATCATCTGGATATATGCTTATTTACATATGTGTGTGTGTGTGTGTAATTTGCCCCTCTCTATATATAAATATATTCGCGTCGATGTGAAGCGGGAGGAGGAGGTTTCAATACAATTTGCTTTACTTCTGTTAATCACCACGTTTAACATCGTTAATCTGCCTTCGGCTTGCTGCATTGTGTCATCTACTTTCATCATATCGTCATCAATATTTATCATATACATATTTTATTTGTTTTACTATGTGAATATTAACTTGTTACTATTAATACTACTAATATTATTTACTTGGCTGTGAAATTATGAAGATCTCTATCTATCTATCTATCTATACATGCATATACATATATATGTACCAAATATATAACAATATCTATCTGTTCATTCATTTTGAGAGGTATTGGTGCATATTGACATATATATATATATATATATATATTATATATATATACAAGCTGTTGAAGGTGACAACATATCGTCTATATGCGTATGAGTTGCCTTTGTTTGCTTCGTCATTATTATTATTATTACTAATATTACTATTATTATTATTATTAATAATATTATCAGCATAATCATCCACATCATCATTATCACCTTCGGTGCGGCTAACTGGATTTCGCATAGGAACTGAGTATTTCATATCGTAAACTCTCCTTTTCACGAAAAAAAACACCGCCGCTTTAATGCTGTTTATTTCAGAGATGATTTTCGAAAGAAAAAGACTGATGGGGAATATATATATATGCATACATGCATACATACAGAAACTCTATTTTCCACTTGGCATAAGTAACTTTGAGTATAAATAAATACTGTGTTCCCTCTGTGTAAACTCTTATATCTTGATTATTATTATTATTACTATTAATACAGTTGCTACTATTTTTTATCATTCTTTGTGTATGCAATAAAAAATGTGCGCCTAATTTTATTGTTATTATTATGTCAACAACAGTGTGACTACATTCCTGTTTACCTGTCTGCCTGCCTGTTGCCCTGTCTGTCTCTTCCTGTCAACCATCTTGCACATGTTTGCCTTCAATTTTTTCTCTTGTTGAGCTTGAGATAAATAAGTATGTTATATACTAATGCTCCATCTATATTCTCATCAAATAAAATTATGCATTTCTTAATAACTTTTTGTTTTCTCTTTTTTCCTTTTTTTTGTCTCTGGCTTGTGTTTTTCTCCCCCATAGAACACGGTGGTGGTACCTTTATCTCCCTCTCTCCTTCCCCCTCTTTGTCAATCAATGTTGTGCACTGCCTTAAGGATATTTCAACATGTCAATGCTTAATTCACAAACAAAAAAAAGGATATCTTTTTTTCGTTCAATGTTAAAGATTTCACCTTCATTCGGTAAATCGTCGTTAATGTTAAGTTTATTTGTTTATCATGCATAAGGATATTATGGAAACGTTTATTCTTACTCAAAGGAATGATAAGGGACTTTGTAATGAAAAAAGATTTGTACTTCAGGTGAATGATATTGGTAAAGCTGTATTATCTGAGGTTGATTTGTTTAACGTCATATTATATAGGCTTGCACTGATGATTATGTTATCTAGGAAGATAATGCAAGCTTTGTAATCAAAACTATCCAGTTCAAAGAACTGTGACTTTGTTTTAACTCTGATGAATAATTAAGGATGCTAGTTGTCAGTCATTCACACGTTTATGTAACAAGACGTTAGTCACTAGTAGTAATAGTGTCTAGTTTGCCTACGATAGGTGGGACATGCCTTAAATCTGATAGTCGAAATGTGCACATCTACAGTAATGCACTAAAATATTTTACATGATGATGACCCTACTATTGGCAAATACGGCTATACATGTTTAAATATTTTTCCTGGATTTCTGAAATAGATGTTTTGGTGTATAGTGTCTATAGAGTTCAAGGGACAGCTTCATGTGGCTACTGACACACAGTGTGTTTGAAATGGTTTTTGAAGTTGCGTCTGTATTAGGACCATACCACCTGATATGGACTACTGTAAGGTAAATCAGGATGTACAATTTTCGGAGTTGACCTTTATTAACCTCTAAAGAGAACATCTTACTGCCGTTTACTTCCCTACTCACCAGGAGTGCTACTCCACCCACTTTTAGTGTTAACCGTTATCTAAATGACCTTTTTGTCACAGTAGAACCTACAAGAACATCAGTCCAAGCCAGTGTAGCTCTTTGGGTTAATGTGATATGCAAGATACATCACCATATTAAGGTATCAGCTTTCAGCTATGCGTCTAAGTATATTCATTTCGCCTTGACTCTCTTTGTTTCAAGCCATTTTACGGTGTGACTATCTATTTAGTCATTATAAACCAGTGAAGTACGAATTTTCAGTAGCAGTGTGCTAGTCAGTGAAAGTCCATTGTTTTGTATTGATCGTGTGATTGATTTACTTTGTTCTTTGACCTCCGGTGTGGGCAAACCACTATGTCCGTGTTATATTGCCAATTAGAATGGTAGTAGAAAAAAATTAGATTTTCATGGTTAAACGATTCATAAGTTTAGTTAGTGATCTAATAGTATTGATTAAGGTAAATCATTTCAGCGTACTTGTTTAACATAACTAATTTGTTTTGAAATATTTTGTAGTCATGTATTTTAGTACAGTTGTTATTTTACATGTGATATTATATAAGGCTTAGTATTGAAACCAATGCTGTGTGCTATATTCAAAATTCTATTATTTATTTTATAGTCTGTACGTTGGTTAAACTTTGTGAACTGTTGTCAGTGGTTAACGGTCTTGGAGTTACTATGGTTTACAGATGTTAGATATAGAATTGTTCCCTCATCTTTTACACGCGTCCACACACACGCTCAATCACCATAAGTGTACTACTCTCAATCACAGATATGTGTCTACTATTCTGTTTATCAGCGTGACTAAGAGCAACTCACACATACACTGTCATTTGCAACGGAGAGTAGTTGTAAGTTATTCAGCTAACCGTTTTGAAGTATGATCTATTAGTTCATGTCTTAAGTGATTAAAATTTTGTGCTTTGTTTATGGAAAGACCTTCGCCTGCACAAATGAAGGAACTCTGAATTAAGCTTCTCTTAGATGAGAATCGTGATTTCTTCTAGTTGTGTAATTATCTTCACTTGGCATAAGGTTTTGCTCTTTGAATTAGTCTGTGTATACAAATCAAGGGATAATTTCGTTAGAGTTGTTATTAAGTAAGTGCACAACAATGTCCTCCATCAATCCAGTTTTCACTTTGGCTAAATATCCAGGAATTTAGACTATGCAGATTCATAAGGATTATTGTAGGCTCAAACACTACATATTATATCACAATTCTTAACTGTCATGTATAAATCATTCTCAAGTTCTAGCTCAAATTATTGTAGAGACCTTCAATATCCCCATAGAATTCAAAGTACATAAGTCGATTATTGCAGCTGGTAGAAAGTCAGTCCTTGTAATGTTAGCGATATGGAGTATCAAAGCAGAAGTTAACCTGCAACAAAGCTGAGTACAAATGAAGAGAGTGAACATTATGCTAAATGACTTTAGTTGGAATAAGGGAGTCTTCAGTAGTATGGTATACTTGTTTGGTGCATCGTTACCAGAAGTGGTAATCAAATTTAGTCTTTGTAATTAAGCTCAGTGACTAGGAACTATATATATGTATAATTATTTAGCACGTGATTCAGCATACAACAAGCTAGAGAATATTTCTGTAGCTCACGTGGATGATTCGAAATTAGTAGTGTTCTCTGAGCTGGTTGGTGAAATTGCGGAGCTTTCGTTGTCCTCCTGGACAATATCTTCAGCGTAATATTTTTCCAGCTGTCCATAAAGATATCTGCTACGACAGAGGATATTGGTGATCCCATTTGTACACCTTCTGTTTGTCTATATATTTTGCCTTGGAATTTAGAGGCTCATCAAGTCAAGAGAAAAATAATGGAACTATATAAACGAAGTTGGAAAGTTGTGTGAGTACGTTGATATGATTACGAGCAGTAATAATCTGTGCTCGAGACGTCATCAGTAAATATTACTCTATAACACTGTGAGACTTTTGATTGGACACTAGTAAATAGTGTGACGTTTCTAGTCCTTTCTTTGGTGAAGACTGAATTTTATCAGTCAGGTTTGCAATGTGGCCACCATTCTAGGTAGCTGGACATCACGATGTACATTGATTTGATTATATTAGATGGTTGGAGGCAATCGACAGGAAGCCTTGGACCTAGGTTTCGTGCTAGTTGGGACATGAGTTCCTTCAAAGTTGCAGATACGCCTTTCTGATGAGTGCCAACTAGCACGAAACCTAGGCCGAAGGCTTCCTGCTGATTGCCTCCAACCATCTAATATAATCAAATCACTATGAAACTTTATCAAAATAAAATTTACCCATAGTGGAATTATACTCTGATTATAACAGTAGAAGATAAAAGATTCGGTAGAGGGATGTTTATTTGGAATTCGGTATCTCTATGTAACGAAATTTGTGCGTCGGTGGCACAGCGGTTAGGACGCTCGCCGACCATGCATATGGTTCGAGGTTCGATCCCCGGCCGACCCACGTTTTTACCTCGCTTAGCCAGTAGTGAGACTGGTCAAGAGGAAAGGTTGGGTATGAGGCTAGCAACCCCATGTTGTAAAATGAACACTGCTACAGAAACTTAAAGCCTCTAGCTTGAAGCCCTATTTTCCACTGGGAACGTGAAGGAAAAATAAATATAACGAAATTATATATACCTTATCAAAAATCTTCCGTATTGTGCGACTTCTTCTCTTCGTATCGTTTTTTGTCTTCTCTTCACGTCTCACATGTTTTTCTGCAGCGTTGAATCGTTTACTCTCTCTCCCTCTCTGATGTCAAATCTATCTCTCCGCTATTTGATATTTTTATGCCAATAGCCGTCTCTTTATATACTACTGATAAATCTTTTCAGTAGCACATGCTACAATATTTTTCTTACTATCCATTGGTATTATTATTATTATCTTAGCTAATTAAATTGATCCTAAGTTTCCTCACATAATTATTAACAAATTCATTGACTCATTCTTAATCATCTTTACCTGATGAATCTACAAACTATCCAGTATCATACTAACTTCTACAAATTAACTGTATATCACTCTAGATGAAATAATATATTCCTCATATACTAAGGTTTTCCACAGTGAAATAGTTTCCTTAATGTTTAACTGAGGATTTAGTATGACTTTGCTGAAATATATATTAGGCTTAGGACATAGGTACAGGTGTTATGAGATTATGAAGGAAAAGTTAGATTGTTTATTTCATGTATCATGCTGTGACAGGTGGTGAATCATTTCTGTTATAAATAATGTTAATCCAATTAACGATGTCAGATTTCGGAACTTCCACCGGTTTCCACTTCTTAATGTGATAATTGATTGCCGCGTGAACTGGAATACCTGGTTTTTTCTCAAGTAAACAACCTACTTTGCTGTACGAGGTTAAAGTTGGACAAGAAAGATAGATGAGACGTAAAAACCAGATACGACGTTTATATGTACTATGTCCCCAGAACAAAAGGTATCTTTGGGTCTACTACCTAAAACTTTCTAGCTACCATCAATCAATCTAGAACCAAACCAAAAGAATCCGGAAGTCTAAAAGGAGATTTTCCCCACCTCTTTCTGTGATCGCCAGAGATCACAGATAGTACTCTTTCAAATCGATTGAAACAAAAGAAGATACTAAATTATTTTGCACATTGTTTTTGAGGGAAAGGTGATATGATGATCGATGTCCAGTTTGGCGATAAACTCATAAGTTTTTCCAGAGATGAGTAGACGGATAACCAATGGATTATTTTTTCTCACGCCTACGTCAGTTGGCCCATGTGTACATCGTTTCTTTGTTCGCTATATATATATATATATATATACTTATTTGTGCCACCTTTTTCATTCCTTGCTTCCTGAGTAAAAAATAGCACTCCAAGCTTTCGAAGTTCCAAAAGCTGTGTGTTGTTTTTACGAAGTGGCTAGACGGAGTTTAAGATTGAGTCAGCCCGGAATTGAGCCTAGACTCCTGCGTGATTACTGTACATTCCAATTTATTATTTGTTACTATATTACGTCTATCCAGACTTTTCTCAAGTTGTGGCGGATAATTTATAGTTTATAATGCCACCCCGATGTGCTCGTAATCTTTGGTTTAATTTTTCTTTCAGCCCGGTTATTTAAACATTTTCCTCAGTCTTGACTTAACACGTAGGTGATGAGAAGTGATTATCAAAGTATCCATCATACTGTGTTGACTTGCAGAGAACGTTATTATCAAAACTACAATGTTCTAAAATCAGTAGTTTTCTTTGTTCATATTGTTATGCTTAGTATGCAGTCTGTATTTCAAGTCGAAGAAATTATTTAACCTCTACTCTAAGCTATTTCTGGATGGAAATCAAATTTTATCTAGATATATTTGCCTGACTTACTAACTGACTTTCAACAGTGAACTGTTGCACAGAAGTGCAGCAGTTCAAGTTGCTACATTCCGTATAGTACACAAAGGTAGAAAAAAGCGATTCAAAAAACTATAGTAAGCAGAAATGTAAGGGAGAAAGAAAAGTAACACAGAAAAACACTAATGTTTAGTGGATACGGGAGAGTACAACACAGCAAATGAATTTTGAGTCATTCCATCGATAATCTCTGATTATTGCTTCTTAACATCCTGAGGACTCCAACTAGACAGCCTAAATATCCCTGTGTGGCTCAAGCTCACTGTCAAAGTTTTCATGAACTGATGCCAGCTTTTGGTTTACCACCCCACCCCTCTAACTCTTTCCCAACATAATTCTATGTCGGCTAATATTGCCCGTTAATATAGGCGATGGCTCAGTATGCACAATATGTGTCCTACAGATATACCTGATTAACTCATCTGTTACCAGATTAAAGGGATATCGCAGTTTATGTATCTTAGTAGTATCATACACTCTGCTCCCTCCAAAGGTAGCTTCATCCAGTCAGTATTGTAGATGTTTTCAGTCTCCATGTATAAGGTATCCCACGAATATTCTCATCACATTTTTTCTTCTTAAATGAATTCATCCTGAAATACTAAATATCAAATGGACTGAATCTGTACCATTGTGACAGATTTTGAGCCATTGGATTTAAAAACAAATCGTACATTCTTGTTAAACAAGGTACACTTTGCGATCAATAATAATGAACCTAATTCGATAATTATTTGTCAAAGTATATAATTTGTAAACAATATTTCGTAACACCTTCAATGAATGAATAGTTTCCAGTGAATATTTTAATGCAATTCAGCACTAACTGCATACATAATCGGACAGTTTTAAAACAGCACCAAGTTTAAACCGGCCGTAAAATAATTTGGTTATGCTAACAGAAGTACTGTGAGTGAAATAGTACAGTTATGTGAAATAGCTAGTCAAACGTATTACAAATTAAGCGATAAATAGTAAATAAAGATCACGTGAATTTTATTTTCACAATACACAGCGTAAAATAACGAACAAGCAGTTTGTTCATTTTATCAGCTGCAAGTGGTTCCACTTCAATAATGGTCTTTCTACTGTAACTCAAGCATAATATACATCAATTTAAACAGTTTTGGTCGTATTTGCTATATCATATTTGAAAGATTGAAGACGGTATTTAAAGTAGTGTAAAACTACAAGCCTCATATTGTTAGTTGTTCTACTGATTTAACTGTTTGAATTTGATATTGACAAAATTTATTTGAATTCATTCTCGCCTTTACTTTAATGCTGATCCTGAGTCAAACTCTTCATTTTTATAGTATGATATATGCTTACATGACTAAAATAATTATATAGTCTTTTGATTTAATTTAATCCTAATTTAATCATATAATTTACTCCCCAGTTTTATGTATATGCATGCTTTAAACTGACTAAATTTAGAAATTATGGGGAAGATATTAACTCAGGTAGTTGGTATTAATGCAATTATGTTTTGTTGGTATTTGATGGTTGGAGGCATTCTGCCTGAAGCCTTGGACCTAGGTTTCGTGCTAGTTGGCACTCATCAGCAACACTGGTTGACGCGGGTTCAAATCTCAGAAAGGACATGAGTTCCTTCAAAGTTGCAGATACGCCTTGCTGATGATTGCCAACTAGCAAGAAACCTATGTCCAAGGCTTCCTGCCGATTGCCTCCAACCATCTAATACCAACAATTCACAGTGCACCGTAATGGCGAGCCACCTAGCATGGTGGCCACATTGCGAGCTTGACTGATAGAATTCAGTCTGCAGCGAAGATAGAACCAGACACATTGCACTAGTTAATAACTAGTGTGCAATCGTAAACAATTATGCTTTCCCAATTAACTTTGATATAAAGTCAGAGCTGAAGTTGTTGTCTACATGGAAAATAAAACTGTACACCAATATTGACTGGATCACAATCAGTGCCTGGAATTTTATTCATTTAATTATTTGTAATTGTTCAATTGGTTGTATTACTACAATGCAACTGATTGGTTATTAGATCTATAAGAATAAACTGGAGGTATTTTTAAGCAGTAATTCGTATCACTGAGTTTCTGATCTTGGCCTTCTGTGATACAGACTCGACTAAAAGTAAACCTAAATTTTTTTTTAAGTTTTTGAATTAGTTGTGTTCTCTGAAGTGGTTGAAGCTTTCGTCGTCCTTCTAGAGAACATCTTCAGCGCAGGTTTTAGTATGGAATAAACTCATTCGAATTCCCCATGAATGATATAATTGCATCTCCGGGCAACCGTCGTCACGACAATGGTTGTTTTTAAAAGCCAACAAATGCTGAATTGGAGGTTATTGCTTAAAGTGTTTGTTTATAGAGATTCGATTGATTTTAAGTTAGATCATGAAATGAAATCATTTGAAGACCTATGAAGAACCCCAGAGTACTGACCAGCTGTTTCATCCTAGTTTGAAACCCATGATCTCGTTGGGGAAAGAACTCAAGACAATTAGGTTACAAGGTGAGCTCTTCGATCATTCAGCCAATGAGACGGAATGTAATGGTATATGGATTTTGCCACCAAACCATCAGCCATTCTCATCAACGAGCATTTCTCCTCATTCTCAACTTGGTGGACCTCATTAGTTATGGCTTCTCACCACAGCTTCAGGCAGTTTTGTCTTGCATTCAGCCACTAGTGAGCATTTGACTAATTTTTAAATGTTGGTTAGCAGGAATATAACTCCTTTCCGTTTACATCAAGAATTATCTTTGGTAATTCGGTGCACTTTGTTAGCACTTGGGGTTGGATGGTGTTAGGATACATTTTTTATTCAGGTACTTTGGCATAGTGTAGGATTTATTAAATCGCAATCTACAACGTTTCTAATAACTATGACCAGTTGAACTCTTGTCCAGCTCATCCTTCACTTTGTAGCTAGTATGAACTAGATTAATTTTCAAGTGTTCGTTTGTAGGAATTTAACTGACTTCTAACATCCAGTAACATAGAAAAAATGTGCTACACTGTGCAATCAATCAGTTTGTTGAGTACACCTGACACTGGTGGTAGATGTCAGTCGACGGTTACATCAAATTGCTAAATCCTATCACATATACTGACTATTTAACATGATTCAGTTCTCATATTTCGTTAAGCTGTTTTTATCATTGTTTAATTCAGGAGTTCAGAGAAACTTAATTGGTAAAAGTGGAGTAATGAGGAACAGAAGGAACTAACACCTTTCACACCAGGACTCTGAGGAAACATCTAAGTAACACCACATGGAAGGCCCTCGGGTATAAGCCGAATGAAAATTAACTGGTTGGACATTTGAGAGTGGCATATGGAAGATCATGTGAAGAGAAAATGAACTATTAGAAGTCGTCGAGTGAGATGAAAGTGATAACAGATAGTCGAGTACAATATAGGAAACCGCCTGAGCCCTATATTCCACTCAGAGCTGAAGGAATGAATCCCCTTTAAGTATAAAGAAAAATGTATTAAAGTTACTTCACTGTTAAAAGAATACGCAGAAGACAACGTCTTTTTTAACACTGAAGTCTCTATCAAGAAAATATGAAGGTTGAAACGCGATAAAATTATCAGAATTTGAAAGCTATTTAGAATTCTATCAAAAAAATTAAATTAAAATTTAAAAAATTCCGTTTCTTGATGTGGAACTAACAAGAAGAACTGACTGGATCCTAAAAAGATGGATTCATAGAAAACCTACTTGGAATGGTCAACTAACAAGCTTCTATAGCTGGGTACCCATTCAACAATCACTTGCCACCCGCATCCGACGCATCAGTAGTTCCGATGCCATAGAAACGGAATTAGATATTCTGAGAGAAATCTTCATCTAAAATGGATACCCAATAAGATTCATTGACAAAAGTATCAAACCAAGAATTTGGAGAAATGAAACTTCACATGGGCCTAAAAAGAACTTGGATTTCAAGGGAGATTTAACAAGCAATATTCTTAGGAGAAGGATCACATCACCCCTGAAAAGAACATTCTTGGCAGCAACGCTAAGAATAGTGTTCTAAAGTCGCCCACTGATCTGCAGAAGCCTCAAGGACAAGATCCCGCATCTGACCACTTCTATGTGCATATATCAGTTCATCTGCTGCTGTGAAGCCAGGTACATCCATCGTTCGTTCGATGCGCACCCTGTCCAAGAGGATTCAAGAACGCTACCCAGCATGGTTTCGAAGAGGCGATAGTGGTGCAATAAGGAGTGCGACAATTTAACACCTAGTTAACACCGACCATTCCATCTCAACAAACGCCTCCTGCTTCAAAGTAATCTACAGAGTCAAGTATAACCTATCGAAGGCAATATGGTTTCGTCTTCTTTGTATCGCTTAAGCTCTGGCCATTCAAATTGAAAAACCGGAGCTGTGCATACTGATATGTATCCGCATGACGTGTGTTTTGTTTTTGACAGTCTGTTATATTTTGCTATGTGTATATGGCTCGATATTTCATTATAACTGACTATATGCTTTTGTATGTCCACTAACTAAATAAACATGTATGACCTTGTTATCACATGACATTACAACCAATCACGGTATCTTATTGGTTCATGTGTATTAGCCATTTTCATATATACTTTGCATTGTACACTTGATTATTCTTGTACACACATTTCGTACGTTTCGTACCATTTCACTCACACTCTTGTGTGACATTTATTTTCCTTGTCTGGAAAATACAAGTATCATCGTAAACCTCGTGGTCTTCTGATTTTCCTCTTTCCGCGTCAGGACTATCAATTACTCGACGAGTACATAACATAATTGGCGACGGGGAAAACTTCTATTAACCACTCGCAGCAGTACATAACACATAGAAAAGAAGTTCTACTGTCATGGTAACAACCTTTTTGATTTGATTTTTTAAAATTTTGATGACTTAATTTTGTTTCTTTGCCTGTTCTTTAATTGCTTATAATTCATCTATTCATTTAAAACTCTTACGTAATTTCGTATGATCTACTTTGTTCCTATGTGCAATCTGAGTAACACTCACTCATCAAACTATTCATATTACTATTACATAACTTCTTTTAGCAACTGTTTGTGACAACTCATCACCTTTGTTACTACCCTAATTTCATTAACACCTAATTTTCTTGACTGATTTTGTATTACGTAACTCCAATTACCAATCTTCACCTGTTTAGTTAAAATAACCATAACCAATTGTAATTTTGTTTGACAAAATTATTGTACACATACATACAAAAGAACACACATATATTTGCGACTGTACAGCTAAGAAAATGAATTCGCCGAAAGAGACTCTTCACTGATCTACGTGTTTTGTTTTCTATTTAGAATTGTAGATATTTGGTAAATTTATTTCAAGCTAACTCGCACTAGTTTGCTTAAATTATTGTCATCTTGTTTTATATCACTGTACAGAAAATAAATCAACGTTTGAAAATTCAGAAGCAGTGAAATGAACCAGGAAATACTACTTTTTTTCTCTCAATCAGCTTGTCCTCAATATATTCACATTTTCGATTTCTTTACCTTTGAGGTGAAGCGTCGGTGGCACAGCGGTTAGGACGCTCGCTAACCATGCACATGGTCCGGGGTTCAATCCCCGGCCGACCCACGCCTTTACCTCTCTAAGCCAGAAATAATTCTGGTAAAGAGGAAAGGTTGGGCATGAGGCTAGCAACCCCATCCTGTGAAAATAAACACTGCTGCAGAAACTTCAAGCCTCTAGCTTGAAGCCCTATGTTCCCCTGGGAACGTGAAGGAAAATATATATATACATATATATACCTTTGAGGTTTAAAAGTAACCATGTGAAATTTTCCGTTCTTTAAATTTAATTCATCTGTTCAAGCAGCTTCTTTGATGAATAGTTTTGGATCAATTGTCACTTACGGCATAATTGTTAGCTACAAGTCAGTTCACGAAATGATAGAAATTGTTGTAGTTTTTGGGTGACATTAAAGCCGAGACCTTGGAATGACATTGACTGAATTCTTTGACGTATAAAGCTCTCATCGTGACAGTGCCGTACTGTTTATTTTCAATGCAATAAATATTAAGTTCAGGAAATAAAAGATGAAGTATCTAGTTTTAGATCTCCAATGTGATTTTACCAGTTCACCTGTTGTCAATTCTGATGAACATTGAAGCGTTTGTTTGTTCGAACTGGTCTCCATGTTGGTGGGAAACAAAAAGGCTGTCATTGTTTTTTTGCATACTGGTTGGCAGAAGATTGAAGAAATACGATTAGAATTGTTGTTGTACATTATATTAACGTTTATTTACAGACCTTGACACTGATATCCATTGCAAATTTGTTTCATTATCGGTTGAAGTATAATCAGTCGTGCTGCCCACCAGTTTTCTGTTGTTCTGTGTCGGTTAAAGTGCATAGTGTTCTGCTTATTAAGCTTAGTTTTCTAAGACCAGTGACAGGTCCAGGGTTTCTGCGATCCGGATATTTGACACATGTTCTTCTGGACACAAAAGTAATTATTTTCAAATTGAATACCGAATAAATAGATTCGATTTAAAGCATTGTTCCTTTACGTTTAGTCAGTAATGAACACTGAACAAATTCTTTACTGTAAATTGCACATTTCGAAACAAGTTTCGGCGAAGTTAAACTTTCGACACCACCAACTACCAATCAGCGAATTATCCAATGAGATTCACGAACGATGTCGAATTATTCAATGAGGTTCACGAACGCAGTTCAATGTTGTATAGCGCTTGATTCATTTCTAATGCGTGACCTTACGAAGCTATTGTTGCAATTCGAGGAGGTTAGTGTTTTCCAGTATTTCCTGGATTTGAGTTGCGCCGGAAAGAGCGAATTTGTTTGTGTGGTGGTATCATGACTTTAAAAAGCTATACCAAATCAACTGATGGGTTTGTTCATCGTTGTGCTATATGTTTGAAGCCTACTAACGCTAGAGAGAATAAGCTGATAATTTTAATATTTCGTAGGAACTTTGGTGACTCTAAAGAATAGCGGCCCAAACCGAAACGACCTTTTAACGCAAAAATGACCTTGACAGGGACAACTTCGGCCAATGAGAAGGCTCAAAAAGAAAGGCGCATAATTGTAAAAAACGGTTTATATAAAAGTAATGCAATCATAATAAACGGTTACAAAGAATGGCGTTCGCGTATATGTTGCAAAAAAACCTCCCAGTTTCTCATGGGAGTCTTCATAGTCATATGAAACCAGTTTCGGTACATAAATTCATCCAGGTAACTGTAAATCATGGGATTTCTCGATCCATTAACCGCTCTTATACGTCTTTCTAGACGACTCCAAAAACTTTCAATGGAACTGGTGTGGGTTCCATCCAAAGGATTCCGGAAACCGTCCGTATGATTAACAACATGATGAATATAGCCATGATTCGATAATTGACGGTATCCACTCCATTCATCTGTATGAATAGTCGTCCCCGGCAACACCAAACGCTTATTAATAGGCACTAATACTGCTGCACTGCGATTGGGAATCGCTTCTATATACCCTTTGCGCAGTGTCGTGTCGTAGATACTCAGTATCCACTGCTGGTTCGCTTGTAATCTCCCGCGGTTGTATTTCCTTTTTATAAGTACAGTCTCATCAATATGAACGATCCTTCCTACTCCCCCGAGAACTTGAGTCAGGGTGTTCATTTTCCAGGAGGAAACATCTCTGCAGTAGTTGTACCATTGCACTGCTGACACCTCTGAATTTTCTGTTTCATAAGCTGTAGCTGTGACTGCTCTTTTCAGGACCCAGAAGTTACAGATCATTAAAATTTTTGTCAAAGGTAGTTTAGACCTTGAGAGAAAAGTTCCTAAGGGATCTGTAAACTAAAAAGCAACGACAAACCTTCTCGAACCGATTTCCTCCTTCGGCACTCAATACATCTGTATACAAAGCCATCAATGGCCTCTGTGTATATTTGTATATGCATAACTCCGCATTGGCAAATTTTCGACCGAGTTATCAGTCCGTTATCCAAACAGTAATCGAAAACATCCATGATTACTTCCGAAAATGACACAGTCAGCTGATTCCTTGCTCAAGGTCACTTTTTTGTTCGAAGGCCGTTTCGGTTTGGGCCGCTATTCTTTAGAGTCGCCGGAACTTTTTTCGCTAGGTCGCTTCTCTCCCTAAGGATAGCAGATAGAAAAGCAACTACTCTTATACCTATTATTACCAGACTTGTTAAGCGGGGGTCAATTATACACACCGACGAGTGGAAAGGCTACAATTCACTGTCATCTCTGGGATATATTCATCATAGAGTCAACCATTCAAGTGATTTTGTGGATCCCGTTACGAGGACACATACAAATTCTATTGAAGGATTTTGGGGCAGGTTGAAAAATAGGATAAGGGCTATAAATGGATCTCATTTATGGTCATTTGGATGAATATATGTACAGGATATGGTGTAACTTCTCCAGTGGCAGTCCCATGCTAAACTGGGAGATGTTTCTCTCACATGTTCGAGAAAGATATCCCATGTAACTTTTTTATTCTCTATTTTATGCTTTTTTCTACAAATATACATTTCCATTCATCATATATGCCTCTTTAATGTGACTGGTCCGTTCAAGGTCGTTTGCTGATTGGTTGTTAGTGGTGTCGAAAGTTTAACTTTGCCCAAGTTTCTTTTAGAAACCAAAATTATTCATATTCAAAAATGTGATCTACCTAATACAGTAAATGCTAACTAAAGAAAGTGTGCGTTGGTTAGAGAGCGGTCAGGATGCTCACCGATCAAGTACATTGTTCGGGGTTTGATCCCTGGCTGACGCACACACCTGATATCAATGTTCGACCTGCTTAATTTAGGCTTTCGATATTACATGCTGAAAATTCCATACTTTTATCAAAAATACTATGTGGAGTCAAGGCATAGTAAAATAAAAATTAAAAAAAATAATAAATAGCTTGCTGGAATTCAAGTGGTTTGAACTTCTTTAAACAGAATATACCTCTGATGAGCACGTCTCCAGACGAATGAGACGGCCATCCTATGTTTAGATCACTTTGACAAAACTAGTAAGCACTACTACCTAACGTGAATGGTTTCCAACTACTCATAAACATTAGTAGTATGGATATATACATATAAACTATCAGAAAAATAGCAGCATAGATCGTTAGGGAAGTTCGTTGATAAGACACATTCATACAGAGTAAGTGTCATTCAGTCAGAAGCGTTTACAGGAAGCGTATTACTGCATGTGAAGAATAGTTTCATAGGGAAGACTTTAATGGGAATTTTATTCTGTGGGATTAACAATCAATCTTATTTTTCATTTTGTTATACTTTTGACACTTTGAACTTAAAAAAGACTGAATCATGCAAAAGTTCTAAGAGTATCAAGGTAGTTAGTGCAAACACTTTTGAGTGATTAAAACAGAAAATCACAATCATTTTCAATAGCTCATCAATGGTTGTGAAATAACTTGTCTGATACCCTTAAATTAAGGCCTAGAAGTCTGTTTTAAACACTGAATGAAAGGTTAACGGACATTCAACTAACTCATTAGTTTGTTCGCTGATTTTAAGATAAAATTGTTTATTTTTCAAAGTTATAGGAAATATTGATCGTCAAAAGAACAAAGATACAATAGTGCACTTTAAAAGCCTACTTATTATTAAACATTCATGTACATTTGACTTCTGTGCGAGAAAAATATCCAGGGAAGTGTTATCTAATTTGCTTCAAAATTAAATATTGATTATATGGGTGAAGAAAGAACAAGTAAATCAATATAGTTTACAGTGAAAGCTTTTTTGTTTAGTCTAAAACTTCCTACTGTGGTGGAACATAGATATTGTCTTCTAATTTTTCAGACAACTCTAGTTTGCATAATATATGCAAGTCATTCATCCATTAACGCTGGGGTTAATTAGCTGAACTGATCAAATTCTTAATGCGAATGTACAGTAATGATTACAACTGGAAAACGACTGGTTAGTCATAGTAAGACTAGTGTAGAATGAGTGATGAGTTCTACAAATCAAAGGGTCACTCTTATTTTCCTATTAAAACATATTTTCAAACTTTTTCAAAAGTTGGTTTGTGGGGATTAGATTTGTTCTTCATGTTTGACCGGGGATTAATATCAGTTAGATAACTATGAAAAACCAGGGAGAACTTGAAAGCAGTTTCGTCCTAGTTTAGAACTCATAGTCAGCACGCATCCACCAGTTTTTAAACATCTCAAAATGCCAATAGGCGCATAAAATAGCAGGAATTATTCACGATAATCATAGCATTGTTTGACAGTCAACAGCAGACATTTTTCAACTTTGACATGAAACTGAGTCTTGTTAGAACGAGGATATGTGTTTGTTTCAGTTTTTTATTGTAATAGAGTAATTTAAAACAGTACTGCAAAAATTATTTAGCGATTTTAATAAATTTCCAGACTTTTCAAATAGTATTAAGAGGCACAGCACACTTATTTTATCGATAGACCACAAGACCGAATAAAAATGTAATATTTCCCGTTCAACGTGTGTTGGTGGTTCAGCAGTCGGACGCTCTCCAACTACGCATGTGGTCCGGCGTTCGACCCCCGGGCGACGTACTCCTAGACCTCATTAAGCTGGTACAAAGGCCCGGTAGATAGGGAATGTTAGGCTTGAGGCTATCGATCCCACCCCGTAAAACTAAAACCAATACTACCGAAATGTCAAAACTGTAATTTGAAGCCCTATGTTCCAATAGTAACGTAAAGGAATAAAAATTTTCACATTCAAGTGCTGGTTCTTGGGCGTTTGATAAGTTTCAAATGAGATCATGGGTTGAGATTAGTTGGGGAGTATTGGACAGCGTTTTCATCCCGGTTTGGGATTCTTTAGCGAAAGGCATCAGTAGCCCCACTGAGGATGTAACCCGGCATCTTCCGTTGACTAGGCCACACTCCTGATTATTCATCCACTTGCACAGAATCCAGTGACCCATGAATCCTAAATTCTATCTATCTGATTCTTTTAACGCCAATATTAACCAATTTCAATGGCAAATATTTGTCCTCACACCCGATCCTCGGTGATGTAGTGGGTGTACACTGCTGAAGATTCCTAAATATTTAAGATGCCTGACAAATCATTTAAAATGAGAAATTCGATATATTGCCTCATTGTCCCTTTGTTTACTGAGAATCTTACCATTCAACGTACTTCTGTTTTATAGGAATGCAAGAAATGGATATTATTCTACCAAGAAGGATGCAGATTTATTTCACCTCATTTTATATTGGTTACCAGCGCGTTTACTAGTAAAAAGCATGCCAACCACTCATGTAATCCTAGGTCCGATTCCTGGCCAACTTATTAACCAGTAGTTAACAGGGAAAATATGGAGGGCTAGCAACCCCATCCTGTTAAAAATAACACCAATATCATTAAAACTTTAAGAAAATGTCAGGAGTTCTATGTTTCACTTGGAACGCAATGAACAGAAAAAAACTGTTATAAATAGACCTAAACGTATCTTCCAGTGTTATCCCAAATTATTATTATTATTATATTATTATTGCTCCCTTGGGTTCCTAGTGGAACATAGGGCTTCAACTACACGTCTCCACTTGCTTCTGTCTTCCTTCTGCTGTACTTTTCACCTGCATCTACGTTAGTCCATACTGTTTCAACTCCTCTTCAAACGATCTCCTCCAGGTCACCATTGGACGTCCCACTCGCCGCGTGCTTCCCTTTCGGGTTCCATTCGAGGGCTTGACGCGCGATGTTACCCAGCGGTCTCCTCAGCGAGTGTCCGATCCATCTCCACTTTCTCCTGCATAATATTTCCCGTTCAACGTGTGTTGGTGGTTCAGCAGTCGGACGCTCTCCAACTACGCATGTGGTCCGGCGTTCGACCCCCGGGCGACGTACTCCTAGACCTCATTAAGCTGGTACAAAGGCCCGGTAGATAGGGAATGTTAGGCTTGAGGCTATCGATCCCACCCCGTAAAACTAAAACCAATACTACCGAAATGTCAAAACTGTAATTTGAAGCCCTATGTTCCAATAGTAACGTAAAGGAATAAAAATTTTCACATTCAAGTGCTGGTTCTTGGGCGTTTGATAAGTTTCAAATGAGATCATGGGTTGAGATTAGTTGGGGAGTATTGGACAGCGTTTTCATCCCGGTTTGGGATTCTTTAGCGAAAGGCATCAGTAGCCCCACTGAGGATGTAACCCGGCATCTTCCGTTGACTAGGCCACACTCCTGATTATTCATCCACTTGCACAGAATCCAGTGACCCATGAATCCTAAATTCTATCTATCTGATTCTTTTAACGCCAATATTAACCAATTTCAATGGCAAATATTTGTCCTCACACCCGATCCTCGGTGATGTAGTGGGTGTACACTGCTGAAGATTCCTAAATATTTAAGATGCCTGACAAATCATTTAAAATGAGAAATTCGATATATTGCCTCATTGTCCCTTTGTTTACTGAGAATCTTACCATTCAACGTACTTCTGTTTTATAGGAATGCAAGAAATGGATATTATTCTACCAAGAAGGATGCAGATTTATTTCACCTCATTTTATATTGGTTACCAGCGCGTTTACTAGTAAAAAGCATGCCAACCACTCATGTAATCCTAGGTCCGATTCCTGGCCAACTTATTAACCAGTAGTTAACAGGGAAAATATGGAGGGCTAGCAACCCCATCCTGTTAAAAATAACACCAATATCATTAAAACTTTAAGAAAATGTCAGGAGTTCTATGTTTCACTTGGAACGCAATGAACAGAAAAAAACTGTTATAAATAGACCTAAACGTATCTTCCAGTGTTATCCCAAATTATTATTATTATTATATTATTATTGCTCCCTTGGGTTCCTAGTGGAACATAGGGCTTCAACTACACGTCTCCACTTGCTTCTGTCTTCCTTCTGCTGTACTTTTCACCTGCATCCACGTTAGTCCATACTGTTTCAACTCCTCTTCAAACGATCTCCTCCAGGTCACCATTGGACGTCCCACTCGCCGCGTGCTTCCCTTTCGGGTTCCATTCGAGGGCTTGACGCGCGATGTTACCCAGCGGTCTCCTCAGCGAGTGTCCGATCCATCTCCACTTTCTCCTGCATAATATTTCCCGTTCAACGTGTGTTGGTGGTTCAGCAGTCGGACGCTCTCCAACTACGCATGTGGTCCGGCGTTCGACCCCCGGGCGACGTACTCCTAGACCTCATTAAGCTGGTACAAAGGCCCGGTAGATAGGGAATGTTAGGCTTGAGGCTATCGATCCCACCCCGTAAAACTAAAACCAATACTACCGAAATGTCAAAACTGTAATTTGAAGCCCTATGTTCCAATAGTAACGTAAAGGAATAAAAATTTTCACATTCAAGTGCTGGTTCTTGGGCGTTTGATAAGTTTCAAATGAGATCATGGGTTGAGATTAGTTGGGGAGTATTGGACAGCGTTTTCATCCCGGTTTGGGATTCTTTAGCGAAAGGCATCAGTAGCCCCACTGAGGATGTAACCCGGCATCTTCCGTTGACTAGGCCACACTCCTGATTATTCATCCACTTGCACAGAATCCAGTGACCCATGAATCCTAAATTCTATCTATCTGATTCTTTTAACGCCAATATTAACCAATTTCAATGGCAAATATTTGTCCTCACACCCGATCCTCGGTGATGTAGTGGGTGTACACTGCTGAAGATTCCTAAATATTTAAGATGCCTGACAAATCATTTAAAATGAGAAATTCGATATATTGCCTCATTGTCCCTTTGTTTACTGAGAATCTTACCATTCAACGTACTTCTGTTTTATAGGAATGCAAGAAATGGATATTATTCTACCAAGAAGGATGCAGATTTATTTCACCTCATTTTATATTGGTTACCAGCGCGTTTACTAGTAAAAAGCATGCCAACCACTCATGTAATCCTAGGTCCGATTCCTGGCCAACTTATTAACCAGTAGTTAACAGGGAAAATATGGAGGGCTAGCAACCCCATCCTGTTAAAAATAACACCAATATCATTAAAACTTTAAGAAAATGTCAGGAGTTCTATGTTTCACTTGGAACGCAATGAACAGAAAAAAACTGTTATAAATAGACCTAAACGTATCTTCCAGTGTTATCCCAAATTATTATTATTATTATATTATTATTGCTCCCTTGGGTTCCTAGTGGAACATAGGGCTTCAACTACACGTCTCCACTTGCTTCTGTCTTCCTTCTGCTGTACTTTTCACCTGCATCTACGTTAGTCCATACTGTTTCAACTCCTCTTCAAACGATCTCCTCCAGGTCACCATTGGACGTCCCACTCGCCGCGTGCTTCCCTTTCGGGTTCCATTCGAGGGCTTGACGCGCGATGTTACCCAGCGGTCTCCTCAGCGAGTGTCCGATCCATCTCCACTTTCTCCTGCATAATATTTCCCGTTCAACGTGTGTTGGTGGTTCAGCAGTCGGACGCTCTCCAACTACGCATGTGGTCCGGCGTTCGACCCCCGGGCGACGTACTCCTAGACCTCATTAAGCTGGTACAAAGGCCCGGTAGATAGGGAATGTTAGGCTTGAGGCTATCGATCCCACCCCGTAAAACTAAAACCAATACTACCGAAATGTCAAAACTGTAATTTGAAGCCCTATGTTCCAATAGTAACGTAAAGGAATAAAAATTTTCACATTCAAGTGCTGGTTCTTGGGCGTTTGATAAGTTTCAAATGAGATCATGGGTTGAGATTAGTTGGGGAGTATTGGACAGCGTTTTCATCCCGGTTTGGGATTCTTTAGCGAAAGGCATCAGTAGCCCCACTGAGGATGTAACCCGGCATCTTCCGTTGACTAGGCCACACTCCTGATTATTCATCCACTTGCACAGAATCCAGTGACCCATGAATCCTAAATTCTATCTATCTGATTCTTTTAACGCCAATATTAACCAATTTCAATGGCAAATATTTGTCCTCACACCCGATCCTCGGTGATGTAGTGGGTGTACACTGCTGAAGATTCCTAAATATTTAAGATGCCTGACAAATCATTTAAAATGAGAAATTCGATATATTGCCTCATTGTCCCTTTGTTTACTGAGAATCTTACCATTCAACGTACTTCTGTTTTATAGGAATGCAAGAAATGGATATTATTCTACCAAGAAGGATGCAGATTTATTTCACCTCATTTTATATTGGTTACCAGCGCGTTTACTAGTAAAAAGCATGCCAACCACTCATGTAATCCTAGGTCCGATTCCTGGCCAACTTATTAACCAGTAGTTAACAGGGAAAATATGGAGGGCTAGCAACCCCATCCTGTTAAAAATAACACCAATATCATTAAAACTTTAAGAAAATGTCAGGAGTTCTATGTTTCACTTGGAACGCAATGAACAGAAAAAAACTGTTATAAATAGACCTAAACGTATCTTCCAGTGTTATCCCAAATTATTATTATTATTATATTATTATTGCTCCCTTGGGTTCCTAGTGGAACATAGGGCTTCAACTACACGTCTCCACTTGCTTCTGTCTTCCTTCTGCTGTACTTTTCACCTGCATCCACGTTAGTCCATACTGTTTCAACTCCTCTTCAAACGATCTCCTCCAGGTCACCATTGGACGTCCCACTCGCCGCGTGCTTCCCTTTCGGGTTCCATTCGAGGGCTTGACGCGCGATGTTACCCAGCGGTCTCCTCAGCGAGTGTCCGATCCATCTCCACTTTCTCCTGCATAATATTTCCCGTTCAACGTGTGTTGGTGGTTCAGCAGTCGGACGCTCTCCAACTACGCATGTGGTCCGGCGTTCGACCCCCGGGCGACGTACTCCTAGACCTCATTAAGCTGGTACAAAGGCCCGGTAGATAGGGAATGTTAGGCTTGAGGCTATCGATCCCACCCCGTAAAACTAAAACCAATACTACCGAAATGTCAAAACTGTAATTTGAAGCCCTATGTTCCAATAGTAACGTAAAGGAATAAAAATTTTCACATTCAAGTGCTGGTTCTTGGGCGTTTGATAAGTTTCAAATGAGATCATGGGTTGAGATTAGTTGGGGAGTATTGGACAGCGTTTTCATCCCGGTTTGGGATTCTTTAGCGAAAGGCATCAGTAGCCCCACTGAGGATGTAACCCGGCATCTTCCGTTGACTAGGCCACACTCCTGATTATTCATCCACTTGCACAGAATCCAGTGACCCATGAATCCTAAATTCTATCTATCTGATTCTTTTAACGCCAATATTAACCAATTTCAATGGCAAATATTTGTCCTCACACCCGATCCTCGGTGATGTAGTGGGTGTACACTGCTGAAGATTCCTAAATATTTAAGATGCCTGACAAATCATTTAAAATGAGAAATTCGATATATTGCCTCATTGTCCCTTTGTTTACTGAGAATCTTACCATTCAACGTACTTCTGTTTTATAGGAATGCAAGAAATGGATATTATTCTACCAAGAAGGATGCAGATTTATTTCACCTCATTTTATATTGGTTACCAGCGCGTTTACTAGTAAAAAGCATGCCAACCACTCATGTAATCCTAGGTCCGATTCCTGGCCAACTTATTAACCAGTAGTTAACAGGGAAAATATGGAGGGCTAGCAACCCCATCCTGTTAAAAATAACACCAATATCATTAAAACTTTAAGAAAATGTCAGGAGTTCTATGTTTCACTTGGAACGCAATGAACAGAAAAAAACTGTTATAAATAGACCTAAACGTATCTTCCAGTGTTATCCCAAATTATTATTATTATTATATTATTATTGCTCCCTTGGGTTCCTAGTGGAACATAGGGCTTCAACTACACGTCTCCACTTGCTTCTGTCTTCCTTCTGCTGTACTTTTCACCTGCATCCACGTTAGTCCATACTGTTTCAACTCCTCTTCAAACGATCTCCTCCAGGTCACCATTGGACGTCCCACTCGCCGCGTGCTTCCCTTTCGGGTTCCATTCGAGGGCTTGACGCGCGATGTTACCCAGCGGTCTCCTCAGCGAGTGTCCGATCCATCTCCACTTTCTCCTGCATAATTGTTGGTTGGCGATTGGTTCTTGCTTTGTTTGTTGCTAGCCATAGTTCCTTGTTGGTGATTCTTTCCGGCCCGGCCATCTGATCTTCAGTATAGATCCAGCGAAGACAGTTGTTGGTTGATAAAGGTCTGCAACAGGCTGTTGGATATATTCTTTGTGACCCGCCCGCCAAGTTTCTGATCCCTATAGAAGAGCTGACTCGACGTTGTTTGTATTGAAAATCCTACCGAATTTTGTTGTTGATGCTGGCTGAGTGACGAAGATTTCCAGATTGATTTCAGGTTGATGAATGTGTTTCTCGCTCGCCTTCCCGATTCTCGCTCGATTTGACATCCTCGTCCGTTCCGACTTCCTGTAGTTGAGACAATGCTCAATGCTAGATAAGTGAATGAAGTAACCTCTTTCAAATCCCTCCCATTGATGGTGATTGGCGCTGGATGTTGCTGCTACTTTTGTTGTTGTTGTTGTTGGTTGATTATTTTCGTAACCTCCGTCTTGTTTATGTTCACCTGGAGTCCTGTT
This sequence comes from Trichobilharzia regenti, assembly GCA_944472135.2. Classification (NCBI taxonomy): domain Eukaryota; kingdom Metazoa; phylum Platyhelminthes; class Trematoda; order Strigeidida; family Schistosomatidae; genus Trichobilharzia; species Trichobilharzia regenti. Next base: position 132,864,694 of record OX235262.1, on the reverse strand, counting down.
TTCGCCGGTTGCTTCTTCGACCAGTTTGTCGGTTGTCCCAAATTGTCCCAAATGAAAATCTATAAAAAAGGGAAGGTGTTAGAACGGACTAATTATGTTTGTTATCGATAAAGTCATGGTTGATGCAACCAATCAGATATTGATTATATATTTATGGTTTAAATTTTCGTTGATGTGCAAAGGATAATTTACTCTGTATTGTGTACAGTAAAGTTGTTATCGCAGTTGTCTCAGTGAAATCTGACTTTTTATGTCTACCTCATTGTGGAGGAATATTTCCAAGTGATGAATTGGCTACAGCGTCCTAACTGGAAGCTCACTATAGTCAGCATAGACAACAACAACAACAACAAAATCACTAAACACTCCGTTACAACAAAAACTGTCTATGACTTGTTAAGAATCCAAAGATTAGTTGTACTTCATCAAAGTAGAACAGTGAAGTTGAACATCTGACTGTCTTAAGTCAACAACGTGTTTATTAATCGAAAAATAAGTTTCTTTTATGGTGTATGATATTTGTAATAAAATGAGGACTTCTACTTTCTATTAAAAATCTTTAACACTTTGATCGGACACTAGTAACTAGTGTGATGTGTCTAGTCATTTCTCTGGTGAAGACTGAATTCTATCAGTCAGGTTTGCAATGTGGCCACCACTCTAGGCAGCTCGCCATCACGGTGTACATTGATTTTATGATATTAGATGTTTGGAGACCGACTGACAGCATTCAGTGCGCACCAAAGAAAGAGACATTCGTTAGGAAGCCTTGGACCTAGGTTTCGTGCTAGTTGGCACTCGTCGGCAAGGCGTATCTGCAAGCTTAACACTTCTTAAACTTCATCATACATTTCGAGACCATTCCAAATGTTATAAAGTATCATTATGAAATGCTCATAAGTATAAATTTTCAAATACAAATAAAAAATACTGATGAAGAGATTTGAATCGGTATCACATAAATGAGCTTCCTTCAAGTGTTCGAATGTGAAGTATATGTATATATAGAGAAAAATTCCCTAGAATCGTAAGAGGGAGGACTTACCCTGTTGGTGAAAGCCTTCAGGAAGCCAGTTAGTCGATTTGTCTTCTTTCGATGAAACCAAAAATAAGCATGGCGATAATGCATATTCACACCAAGTTTGAAGGTGGGAGGGCTGTTCATACTCCGAAAGAAATGAGAAAATATGACATAGAAGATCTAGGATTACTATGAGAGCAGATGGAATAAATGTAGACTCTCCAGATTGTTAATTAGAGAGTCAATAATCTATTTCAGTAACGTACCGAGGGAATAATTATCATGATATCACTGACAGCTGCCAGAGCTTTAATGCACTGGGAACCAAACTCTCCTAGGGTAATCACAGCAAGATTCAACTCAAAAGGAAGGAAAATAATGATTATCTAATGCTGTGTTAGTAAAACAACACAGACCAATAGAAAAAGTAGGATTTCTAAAGACAACTGCAACAATACCAAAATCCTAATGGTGATTTGAATACCAGCTGAACCCAGAACAGACGAAATATGGACCGAAAGGCTGTTGGAGAAATGAACGAGAATGGACAACTACTTGTAGACTTCTGCGTGTTTAATGATTTGACGATTGGAGGTAGTGTATACACAAGGATATAAGCAAGTTGACGTAGGTTTCACCTAACGGATACGCTGAAATTTAGATAGACTTCATCTCAATCTCAAGAATGTATGGACGCAGAATATTGTACACAAGATTGACAAGAGGCTTAGTTGTAGTTTCGAACTTCTATCAAGTGCAAGTGACCTTCAAGATTACGTTAAGAAACCTTCAAACAGTATAGATATGTATGTAATTTCACTTGATTAATCAGTCGAAAAATCGATTCACGCTGTTAGATATTAAAATATTTGAATGACAGGAGAGAAAATTAATTTTTTGCGTGGTAAGAATTAAATAAATTCACTAGTATTTACGTGTAGTAAATGTAATTACTGAGTTTTTACTATGAATTACTGTATACTTGTGCCTTGTAATTTCACTTCTTTTATTTCAGGTTAACATTCCTATTCGATGAGTTGAATGCTTCAGTAACTGAAAACAAAAAACAAAAAAACAAATGATACACTTTAAATGCAAGCTATCAAATATTTTTCTGGCATTCAAACTACTGTTAATTTTGTTTACTAATGCATCGATGGCATTGTGCGTCGGTGGCATAGCGGTTAGGACGCTCGCCGACCATGCACATGGTCCGGGGTTCGATCTCCGGCCGACCCACTCCTTTACCTCGCTAAGCCAGAAATAATGCTGGTAAAGAGGAAAGATTGGGCATGAGGCTAGCAACCCCATCCTGTAAAATAAACACTGTTACAGAAACTTCAAGCCTCTAGCGTGAAGCCCTATGTTCCACTGGGGAAAGTGAAGGAAAAAAAGTGCATCAATTGTTCAATATTAGCATGCTCACCAGCCAGTCGCGATCCTGTGGTTGAGTGACTAGCTGACGCACTCTTAAATCTCACCTGAATCGTGTGGTAAGTTCAGGAAAAAGGGAAGTTTGGATATCGGGTTAGCAACCATATCCCGTAAAAAAAACACCACTGTTACTGACACTTTAAAGCTTGAAGTCCTGTATTCTACTCTGTTATGACACAGTGTTGCTGAGTTTTGGTTTCGTCTAACTTGACTAAAATTTGCCTCCAAAACATGACATTAAAATCAGCTGATATCTTGAAATTATCTCCCACACTGAGACAGAAACAAAAGTCAGGCTGGTAAAACGACGACTGGGGTGGCAAAAGAATAATCGCAACAATCCAGCAACCCTCTGTCATAACATATTTTACCAACAGGGTTGGTTATTACAGTGCAAACAATCCTAAATGCTAGTAAAATCTATAAAAATCTTATTTACTTTGTTCCAAACAATAATAATTATACAGAATGGAATTTTCAGCTTTCTTTAGATATATTGCAACAATTTAGCTCATTTTATAAATATGTACATAAATAAAATCTAAAGTAGTAAGTAGTAGTAGCATCCCTGATGAAACCTGTGTGGAAGAACATTGGAACTCTATGAAGGCAACACCCGAGGAAATGTGTACAACTGTTCTAGAAAGAAAGAAGAGACAAGACATGGAATGGCTCTCAACGCATACCTGGAAGCTAATCGAGGAGAGGGGGATAGTGGAAGAGCAGATGACTCGAAGCAAAGATGCACAACAGAAAGCTCCGTTTAATGTACAGTGCACTAAATAAAGAAGTGACGAATAGTGCCTGGAAAGACGGAGGAAAATTCTACAACACACTGACCGGTAACTGAAGCAGAACAGGCAGGCCACAGGCAGGTAAAACAGGCCTCAGGATATTATATTGGATAGCCAGGTATCTATCTGGGAAAAGAGATCAACCTAGATGATGAAACCATTAAAAGATGCTGAAGGTATCCTGAAAACCAGGGAGGAGAAACAAATAAAACAATGGACTGACCACTTCAAAGGACTCTTAACTCGACCATAACCTGCAACTACCATCAGCAACACTCACAGAACTGCCTGCCAGTGGTCACCAATCCTCCAACGAAAGAAGAAATCCTAAATGGAATCAAGCCACTGAAGTTCAGTCGGGAAGGCAGCAGGACCAGATGGCATTCATCACGAAGCACTAAAGACAGCCTCAGAGATTACGGCAGATTTTCTCACTCCATTACTGCAAAACGTTCGTAAAGAAGGAAAGGTGCCTCGTGATTGGAAGAAAGGTTACCTTTTCAAGCTACCAAAGAAGGGACACGTAGTTAGGCCTGTGCAAAAACTGACTGGCGTGGAATAATGATCCTGTCCACGACAAATAAAGTACTAAGTTGCATCATCCCAGAGAGAATAGGAGATGCGTTGAATACAGAACTCCACCACCAACAGGAACAGGCTGGATTCAGAAAGGCAAATCATTTGCGGATCAAACTGTAACTCTACGCATCGTCATCATAGAACAAAGCATAGAATGACAGTCAAACCTCTACCTCAACTTCATGCATGGACTTCGAAAAGGCCTTTACCAATCAGCGTTGACCGAGAAGTATTTTGGATACTACTTCAACACTACGGCGCACCTCAACTCTTAATCAATCTCATGCAACAACTCTTTATACGACAATGCCTCGTGTCAGCTGATCCACAGCAGAAAACTCAACGAGGTGTTCGAAGTGCATACAGTAATCAGACAAGCTAGCTGCTTATTAATTGTGGTGGAATGGATTATGCGTCAGACTGTTGGAGACGAGGAGTCAGGAATACGTCGGACGACCGATAAGAAGACTGTAGAAGATATGGATTTCGCAGATGATATATGTCGAATATCACACAAACTAGAAGACTTGCTAACGAAAATAAACAAAATATCTGAAGAAGCTGGTGGCAATGAGAGGCCTGGAGGTGAACACGGAGAAGACGAAGGTGATGAAGATAACCAACCAACCAACAGCAACAACAACAACCAGCACCAATCACCATCAACGGGAGAGATTCAACAGAGGTTACTTGCTTTACTTATATGGCCAGGAAGCATCGTTTCAATCACTGGCGGAATGGATGAAGACGTCGAAGTTGGAATCGAAAAGGCGAGATACACCTTTATCAGCCTGAAACCAATTTTGATAATCTTTTGCACTTCATGGCATTAGCAACAAGATTCCCATTTTCAACACCAATGTGAAGTCAGTCGCATCTTCTGTACGGGTCAGAAACTTGCACTGCGTGTCACGAAAAAAATTTCCAACAGATTGCATACTCTCATCAAGAGCTTCCTTCGCTGGTTCCATACTGAAGATCAAATTGCTGGCCAGGAAAAATAAATAACAAGAGACTGTATGAAGAAACTAACCACCAGCCGATCCCTCAACGCATATGTAGGAGGAAATGGAGATGAATCGGGGATACACTGAGGAGGCCGTCGAATGACATCGCGCGCAATGCAGGCCATCACTCGAGTGAAATCCCAATGGGAAGCGACGAGTGGGTCATCAATGCGAAAGCGATATAGAGGAGATCGTGCGAGGAAGAGATTATGGGAAATCGTGGACCCAACTGTAGTGGACTGCAGATAACAGAACAAAGTGAAGATGTGTTGCTGAAGCCTTATGTTCCACTCGGAACGCAGGGGAATAGTAATAAATGTAATAATAATGTTAATAGTGGAACCACTATAAACAGAATGTTTGTGGAAAAATAATGAAGTATAAATAGACAGTATCATGGATAATGCATGTAATAATAATCTTTACTTATACTCTGAGGTTCAGATTACTGATTTAAAAAGTTAATAAGTTCTTTTCTGACACCTGACTCTTCACCCAAAATCCATGCTAAATATGAAATGGTAGAATGTTTATATTTATCTGTACGACAGTTAATTCTTCTGAAGTTTCTTCTGTTTTTACGTGAAGAGGTACAGGGATACAGTTGATAATAAAGAGGATGTTCCGTATCAGACAAGATAACTTTAGCCAATTACTTGCAGGAACTGAAATGTCTATTGACAATAATGCCAATTAGTTGAGTCAAAGGCACACCACTAACCCAGCTTACAGTCTTCAGTGTTCTACGTAATATGACATAGTCTGTTTTGAAAAGTCCAAGGAACAATAATGGCGAACAATAAAGGAGAATGGGTAGGATACATGAATTAACAAACTGTAGGAGGAGAGGTTGAGTTATTTCAGAAAGTCTCAATTTCTTCTTCATATAATAAGTGAAACGGAAAATTTTCTTAAGAATCAACAGCATATGAGACGACCAACAGAGATTTGAAGAGAAACTGATGCCGAGATGAGAAATATTCGACTTACTCCCTACCATAGTGTTGTCAATATTACAGGAACCATGCGATAGAATCAGTCCAATCAAGTCGTGTTTACATCTGAAACTAAAATCAACAATATGACATTTAGATGGATTCAATTTAAGATCATTGAGGTGAGACTATTTGTTATTGAATCTATCCAGCAATATATCTAGTCATATCGATATTCGACGGTGTGTTTAATTATGTCTTTCAGTTTTGAGCAAGTTTAGTTACTGTTACAACAGTAGCAGAAGTAATATCGAGTCTTCCAAGTTAAACTTATTGAAATGGTCATTACTAATTTATAAGTAAATTGGTAGACGGTGACTAGCAGTGGAATCCAGGATGCGCATTTCGCCCTATTCGGGACTCGTCAACTGGATGTACCTGCATTTCCCAGTGAGCGATGATGTTCCCACCGAGGCTCGAACTCAGTGCCCATAGTTTCCAACGCCAAAGCGTTATCTACTAGACCACTTGGGCAGTCAACTAGCCATCTCCATGCTGAAATTGATTATTCTGTTGTCTAGTCAATCATGGAAGCACAGAATGATTTAACAGTTAATGTATTATTTGTACAGTTTATTTTCAATAAAAACCCTACAAAATGATGTTTAAAATCAGATGAATAATCTAGATCCTAATAATACATTGATTTCTAGTGATGACCCTAGTTATGCAAAACCAAGAAATGCGATTAGCTCAAGAATGTAGATTCTCAAGTGTTGGTTTGTAGGGATTTGATTGATTTACAGGATTCCATCATGAGCTGACATTAGTTAGAGAACCATTGGGAAACCTGGGACTACCGGACAGCTGTTTCGTCCTAGTTTGGGACTCTTCAGCAGTACGCATCCCACCAGGATTCGAACCGATGAACTTCTGGCTGCAAGGCGAGCTTCCAGACCATTAAGCCACTGGGACTCGATCCGATGGCCCTTGAATTCTGACTTCTGCCAGTGGCTTAATGGTATACGAGCTCGCCTTGTAACCGGAAGGTCATGGGTTCGAATCCCGGTGGTGCGTTCTGCTGAAGAGTCCCAAACTAGGACGAAACAGATGTCCAGTACTCCTTGGTTTTCCAATGGTTCTATGCATACAAACGCTCTTATTTTATCTGACAAGAAAAGTTCCACGAAGTTATTTTTTCTCATTAGTTACAATCCAAGAAAAGTGTGAAATCTACTCTTGCTGCAGTACGAATATTCGTCTGACAAAAGTTGTGTCAAAAGAAAGCGATCTACTACATTCAGATAGTGTTCAATTTGCAGTTTTAGCTAAATTCCTACTCAATAAATAAACATCTTGACAGAAGATAAAAATGAGTCCATGGAATCACTGAGTTGCTTATATTGTTCTACAATATTCAAGAAATGATCTCTCACTATTTCTTACTTGTGGGTGACTCCAAAATCCATTAACACACTGTCATTATACACACGTAGGTTGTCAAGGAATGAGGTAAAGAAAAATCTTGTTTAACTTTAAAAAAGTCTGTTCGTTTGGCATCAATATTTATTCTTCTCTACCTTAGCCTCTTCAGTTTAAGATATTGCTAGATAGAACAGTTAAAAATTTTTAACTTTATCTCCTGTGGATATTCTTTCAATGATTATCGATTTGTTGTTTTTAAGACTAATACCTGCATCATTGATTATAATACATAAACTAATAACAACACTATTAAATATATTTTTATTATTGATTAAATGATCATCTAGGTAGTAGTTATAGTGATATTTTGTTCAGAAGATCTACAGTTTTGTATTGATCTTTTTGTATCACGTGAGCCGTTGTCCTAATGAAGTCATTCTTCGTCATATAATTTCAGTATTTAGTATATCACACACACACACTGCCTGTCTTCCTATTCATCATTTTCAGATCTGTAGGTCTAACTTCTGCTGAGTAGAATAAAAGAATGTACAGCTTTATTTTATGAATCCTATGTGTAATTTAATCCGTCAATAGCTGAAGAGCAACCTCGAAATAAATTGAGCACATTTTATGCTGCAAATCTTGTTATTCTGACTTTGACAAAGATGATCTCGACAACACACACATT
>OX235262.1:131964027-132256590 GCA_944472135.2 Trichobilharzia regenti | reverse complement strand
TGCACTGCCAATTCCGCTGAGTAGCAATGCATCTCATACCTGTACTTCACAACAAGTAATATATAGGAACTATAGTAAGGCAAACTGGGTCTTAGTAGAATCAATGCTAAGATCCTCCAAGTGGGATGAATACCTCACTACTGATGACCTATCGAGAGCTCTAACCATCTTCTACCATAACTCAAACACATGCTTAGATGCTGTCATTCCACTCCAAACACTGAAGGTCTCCCCACACAGAAAGTCATTCATAAAACCAAAGGATCGTATGAAACCGAAGAAACTCTGAACAAGTTACTTCAAACACCATGACTTTGACACTCTAGTTCTAATACTTAACACCCTTAGCTCCATCTCACAAGCTCGAGATTTCCGTATGAGAAAGGAAGAACGCATCGCAGTAGCCAGTTCTGCTAGAGTGTATGCACTCACAGAAATCTTAAGGAAGCGAGTGAATCGCAAAAATCACAGCATTTCCCTCCTCATAGACAAAGGTAGGCTATGCACTAACTCTGCAGACATATGTGAACTATTCAACAAAACGTTTGCAGGTAACTACCTTAAGCCCTCAGTCCAGCTATTCGATATACACCCTGTTACTAATATGGCACAGACTCCATCTCCACTCACATCAAACCAAATAAGCACTGTTGAATTCACTTACGCTAATATTAACCAAACTATAAGAACCCTCAAAAGTTCAAAAGGTTTCGGTACTGACGGTATATCATCTTACTTCTATAAATATGGTGGCCCTTACATTCCCCTACTGCTTCTTAAAATATTCACAATGTCCCTAGAAACTCAAACTTACCCTGACATATGGAAGACAACATTCATTATGCCTAAACACAAATCTGGCTCGAAAACTGAAGTCAGTAACTACCGGTCGATCAATACCACACCTATAGCATCTAGAATTATGGAGAGACTAGTTAAATACAACTTAGTCAAACATATGCTTAGCCGCAATATTATAAGTCCGAACCAACATGGATTCCTGAAATCCAGATCATGTTTAACATGTCACCTAGACTTCTTCAATTTTGTAACCAGCAGTCGTGACAGACGGCAACTAGTACTTGTCATCTACCTTGACATTTCTAAGGCATTTGACCGTGTCGACCATATACTGCTAACAAATAAGCTGAACTCCTTAGGAATACGTGACCCATTATTAGGATGGCTTAAATCATTCCTTAACAATAGGTCCCAAATAGTTAAACTCGGGTCTGCAACCTCCAAACCTAGCCCTATCACTTCTGGTGTAGTACAAGGTAGTGTCATTGGACCCCTCCTATTTACACTATACATCAATGACATATGCGCTTGCTTCACGCACGGGAAACCATTCATCTTTGCAGATGACCTAAAAGTAGCTTATACATTCCAATGTGATGACTTAGGGTACTTCGAGAATGTAGTGCAGAAGGAATTTGATAAAATGACTGCTTGGTCGTCCTAATGGAATCTCCAATTTAATCTGAACAAATGTGGCTGGATCTGCTTCGGTGCACCCTCAATTGACCTGAAATTAACGCTTCAATCCGCTAACCAGACTCCAAAGTGTCGTTGACCTAGGCCTTAGGTACTTTAGTGACCTGGCATTCTCTGAGCAAGTAGCATCACAGACTAGAAAATCGAGGATGCTCTTAGGATGCATACTCAGGAACTTTCACGACAATGAAGCCAAGCTAATTCTGTACAAAACATGTGTCAGACCACTACTAGAATACTGTCCATTTATTACAAGCAGCACTCGCACACGTGATAAGCTAAGGATGGAAAGCATCCAACGATATTTTACCTCAAAACTGCTTGGCCATGATTGTAAGAAAGACTACATCTCACGGTGCATGATCCTAAAACTTGACCAACTTTGGACAAGGCGACTTATTATAAACCTAATATTCTTCTTTAATGTCCTTCACAAAATATCATTCACAGGTAACAGGGACATACAATTCGCACAGGAAGGTTCTTACGATCTGCGTAACCAAACTTCCACAGTGACAACTCATTCTTTCAAGTCAACACTCCGTGAAAACGTCTTCACAGTCATGTATTCTAAAATATGGAACAACCTGCCCCTAGATGTCAGAATTTGCTCTTCGGTTACAAGTTTCAAACGCTCTCTGTACAGACTGTTTCACTCTACTGATTATATTAATAAATAATATATTAGTAAACTATTTACTCCTAGAACGAATCAACTACTAATCTACTACAGCACCTAAAAGACGCACTCCAACACCCTTAGCAATCTAAAAACTATAAATAAACTAGCAGCATGGATGCATAAAGACTTAGTACGGAACATACAGGAATAGTTTACCCTTAGAAATAGGACCTGTCACTCTATAGTAACCTGCAAACGCTTGCTATATAAACTTTTATCCCAATGACTATCCCTACCAGAACCCATCAGTCATTAGAACACTAAAACGCTCAGACTCACTAATACACATTATGACGCTAAATAAACTCTAAGACTTCGCATAAATACGTGAAAACACAACTACAACTTGGGGAAAGGTTTACTAAAGTATAATATACAATTGACATAAACATTTATAAGTGCATAAAACATTAATGTCCTTTTCATTTTCACATACTTTCTCTCTGGTATTCTGCTGCTCCTATTCACCTTCTGGTCGAGGTCGAACAACCCTGCATCTAAACTGAAATAAGGATTAATTCCAAACCATTTATCTCATGACCACTCAAATTCCATGAACGATCCAATACTACCATTTGAAGACGCTGGCGAACATGCTGTAAATGAGTATTCATGATCTGAAATGAAGAAGCAACTGGTTTTCAAACAGTTTTCAACATCTTACTCAACTTACGAATACAGTCCGCCATGCAGACACAAATGGAGCAAATGGAGAATTCTGGAATCGACCTCGGGACCATTTGATGCGGTAAAACAACTTAACATGACCTTATCTAGTTTTTGCATCCACGATCAAATTTCTTTCCTGTTATGAAACTACGATAAGACTGCTGAAAAATGGAATCAATATATTACTGATCTGAACATAATACATCAATAAACATTCAGCCAAGGGTGCTGTTCACAACAAAGTTATATAGGAGAATTGACTTCAAGCTTTATTTTTCCCAGACACCTGTATTACATTCAGATGATGTCTAGGTTTTTTGTTAATGCGAAGAAATTTGTCAGTCACGTCTCGTAAACCGTTAATGCTCAGCTCTTGCTGCGCTCGGGCTCACGCTGTTTCTCGAAGTTTCTCAGAAACGCTTAGTAATAACGGACGCAAAAACCAAAACACCAATTGTTGACTCGAGGATTCTTTATTGTTACACCAACATATAAATCACGTATGACTAAGGTCTGTGAACAAATATTACAATAATAAATCACAATATTACTTCTGACGGTTTATTGCTGACTTCTTTCTGAACAGCGACCGATGAGACGATGACTGTCGTATTGATGCCTCCGCGAAAATCGGGGAAGTTGATTTTGAGCGAACAACCAAGAATTGATCGTTCAATCTTCAACTACATTGACATAAGAACAATTATTACACGTTGACTTGGATGCCACTGCGAGAACCTGGGTCACACGGACAGAGCTGGAATGGAAAACAAACAGAAAAGCCAACACAACACAAGCATACTCACAGCACAATCTCACACATCGCAGACGACCTGCGCCTCCAGACAGAACAATGGAACAAATTCCATTTTGAATTCTGTTCAACATCGCAAAGTTAACTTTGCGACCAATTTGTCCCTTCTATCTGCTAATACCAATATAATGCTGTACTTACCATCTAATGTGGATTTTTATAAACATTCGAACCCTTATTGATTGATAAAATGATAAAAATAACGGTCTGGAACCAGTGCGGCTTACTCCAGCACATGTATATCACCTCTCTTCTTACATTCCATTAACGCAAAATTTCATAATTCCCGCATGAATCTGACTCACTATGAGTATATTAAATATTATAATTTAGACTTAAACCAAAATCTTATGTTCTATTCCTGTAAAGTTTTCTATTCATTTTCCAATTTTTAAATTCATAAAACAGTGTTCAATTTCAGACTGCATTTGTATAATATGTTCATGCATGTACAAACGGTATGTGAATCATGTAAATGCTTAATTTATGTGAAATATATATATATACCTCCTCTTGACATCTTCCAACACAATCGCCACTTGCTAGAATGAATCTTGCAGAATGCAACGTGACCATAGCAGCACCTCATGATACTCTTCAAGCATCCTCTTTTCTATTCACTATCAATTATCACTGAAATCGCTTGTCACTCATTCTGCCTCAGTTCTAGTAGCGGTGACGCATGCGAGCCTCAGTCGTTTACACTCTTTCTCCCCGGCGTGTCGGACCGCAGCTAACAATTATCTCCGTGTGCATTTCATTCTCAGCAATAGCCTAGCCTCTCAGACGTACACCACCCATCTGCTGTCTCTAACATCAATCGATTCATTCACTGATGTAGAAGACTCGAAACAACTTCAGAAGTAATCACGACGAAAATTTTAACAAAATTACGCAATAACAACAAGGTACGAAAACAACAAGTAAACACAATGAATCCAAAATACACCAATTGATAGGACACACCACACGTATATACAAACAGTACAAACAAACTCGCAGATCGTGTCTCAATGGAATTCCTTTGAAGAATCGCAGGACTTACACCAGTACACTTGCAACCCTTCTCACGTTGACGATTGTAAGTTGTGGAATGTCCGGACACAAACAAGATTAACCAACAATTACAATAATTGGAACTCACACAACTATTTAACACAAACATATGTACAATCACTGCATCAAATGTTGTGGATTCTGGCACGACAAACTACCCTTGAAGAACTGTAGGAATTAGAGCAGTACGCCTACAACCCTTCTCAGGTTGACGCCCTAGGTTTGAAAATCGTCGCAGAGTTCATTTGCTAACTTCCTTCTATCAGCTATATCCTCAAATCTGAACGGCAACACGCCCATGTCATTGTATCGTAGAATATAGATGACCAACAAACACACGACATATCTCATCAACCAAGTATAGAAACAGAGTAATTTACACCAAAGATAATAACATTCAATTAGTAACTTGAAACTAGAAATGCCTTTATTCATGCAAGTCAATTTAACAATTACTCTCTCGTTTACACTTGGCTTATTCTCACTAAACTGAGCAATATCTTTCGTCCTTTCAAATGCACCAATACTATCATAGTCATTGCAGAAGATACTTGAGTTGATGGGCATCTGTTTCATTGTGGATGACAACATCAACGATGACCGATTGATACCAGTTGATGAACTTAGCGGTGGATCAGAAGCTGTTGTTGCTCGACTTTCAGATAGTTGTCTACCTATAAGACCACCACCACTGGTGTCCTTTACTATCAGCTCAGGTTTAGCACTAGTATCTGATGATAGGTGGGCTACACGCTGATCAATTACACTGACTGTCTCCCAAGTATGCGCATCTTCTGGAACTGCATCTGCGTTCAATTCTACTTCACATTGTATTTGTACAGAACCTTTATATAACTTAGCAGTATTAGGTATATCTATCATCTCATCATGATCAACCAAAGACAACTGTGAAGTATCATGATCATTATCACGAATATTCACTTTACCGTCAACTTCATCATTTTCAAACTCTTTAATAACAGTAGTAGACAATTTTGGTTCCTCCTCACAAATCATTAAAGGTTGTATATCTTCAATCTGACTAGTTATACCTTGTAAACTTTTCGAGTCACAACTGCACTCTGAAGCAGTAACTCTATTCTGTGACACTCTATTCAACAATGGCTTACCAGTTGCAACTACAGACTTCTTCACCGCACCGTTATCGTCACACAATTCGGAGTCAGACCTGGAGTTTACATTTAGCTTATCACTGAACTTGCTCACTGGTTCAGAGCTCACCTATGTATGCACCTCATGCAAACGAGTAAAACACAACCGTGTTTGTCTTGCATCTTGCAACTTATCTGTTGAGGATGTACTACAGAACCTGTTACACTCACTAGGTCTATATGCATTACCATACATCATGGAGCCTTCTCGATATCCACCTCTCTGAGGCTTATTCGTCATCAATGATTGCGTTTTACCCTCAGACTGCTCTATTCTAAGGGTGAGATTCAATATACTGGCAAACATGCTCATAGATTGATTGACACTATCTTTTACTAGTTTCAGGATATCATCAAATTTTGTCTCGATACCCTCATCCTCCATACGGGAGCTCATCTTCACCCACTTCCTTTGCAGTCAAGTAGGTAGACGTCTTGCTATTACTTCTAGTATAAAACTCGAGTTTAGATCACTCATGCAATTCATCGAAATCAAGGTATTCATATAAGTCATAAGATTATCTAAAAACTCAGTAAGTGCCTTGGAGTCATCTTGAAGTTGACAGCCGTTACCTTTGACAGCTTCGTATACGTTCCTTACAATCATTGAAGGTCTTCCAAACCTTTGACGTAATATGCTCATAGCCTCAGCGTATCCCTCATTAGGGGGCATAAGCTTACAGCACTGTATAGCTCTTGAAGCATCTCCAGTGCAATACCTCAGCAAATACATTAACTTCATTTCATCACTTAATAAAAAACTACTCAACATGATCTCAAACTCCTTTACGAATTGTAAATAATCAGCTGGGTTTCCGTCGAAACACCGTGGTTCAAATTTAGGGAGTTTGATGTTCCTATTATCCCTGAACGGCGAAACAGTAACATCAACCATGTCATGCTTAACATCAGACACATCGTTACAATTAACAGACAAGTCACCATGACTTACTTTCCTGTTTGCATCCAAGACGCTCTGTCCCTTCTTTGACCCAGGCATTGTTGAACTTGATCCAATTCCAAAAACGTTCCAGATATTGCTTGTTCAAAGAGGACTTGACCGGCACCAGGAAAAATGAACGGCGACTATGCAAACTCTCAACAACTGTTTGAATCCGCCAGATCTGTTTCCATCGTCAGAAACTGTCAATCACGTCTCATAAACCGTTAATGCCCAGCTCTCGCTACTCTCGGGTGCACGCTGTTCTTCGAAGATTTCGGAAACGCTTAGTAATAACGGACGCAAAAACCAAAACACCGATCTGCCGCTTAAGATTTGTTTATTGTTACACCAACATATAAAAGGAATAAGCGAACTAAGGTCTGTAAACAAATATTACAATAATAAATCTCTGTATTACTTCTGACGATAATAATAATAATAATAATAATAGTATATTCTCATTTTGTACATGAGAGACGCCAGTTTACAGGCATCATCAATATGATAAATTACATATACGATTAGCAATCATAATTAATAATAATGTTTTAATAAAGTACACATTTTTTCTTACTTGTGTAGGACACACCAAATATACAGGCATGGATAAGCATTAATTAAATTTCATAAATTCGGTTTATGGTTAAGTTACATGGTTGCTGGCGTTTTTGTTTTAATAATAATTATAATAATGTATATTCTCATATAAACATATAAATTTACATGAAAATGCATGCCATTTTTTTAGGTCTGTGGGAACAATATGATAACCAGTCATTCAATGGAGCACATCATGAAATATAGGAATATTAACTTCGCATTAACAAAAAAACCCAAGTAAGTTTTGGATGGATTAAAAATACTTGGGAAAAAATAAAGCTTGAAGTAATTCCTCAATATAACCTGGGTGTGTACAAATCCGAATCTCATTTTTGATTTGATTTATATCCAAATTGGGTAATAAGGAAGCTATTTTTACAGATACGATCAGTTATGTTATAAGCTACAATCGTGACGTTGTATTACAAATTGATACTTTTCCATTGGTATAAGAGTATATTCCACAAATGTAATCCAGGTTGCGTCGTGGAGAAAGTTAATTCGTTATTAACCAGGCAACTGAAAGATACGGGACCAATAATGTTTGCAGATCATTTGTCATTGTAAATGGTCAAATATCCACATTATTCATTCTCATTCAAAAAGTCAAATGGAAGCTGAAATGGTGAGAGAAAAAAGAAGACAAACAACAGCAACGCAAAAGAAAGCAACGGGAGTCCTTAAGGAGTGATTAATAAATATATACATATATATTCTGTTTAGTAACTGTGGTTATTTTGGTACACAAACTAACTAGTCCCGTTATGCTAACTTTTATATTATGTGTAAACTAATATTACTGTCCTGTGTAGAAATGTTAATCATCTAGTTCCAATAATATTAAAATTTATAATTGTAGTTTGTTGTAACTACACGTTTAAACAACTTAAAATATCTATGTAGGGTGAAAAAGAGGGTGTAAGAGTCAGGCGCAAAAGTGCATTGTCATCTTTGAGCAGTCTGGTGACTGAGGAGATGAACACTGGAAGTGTGTTTGCATCGCGCACATTAGCTGGTAGTCTATTCCAAATGACTGAAAACTTATTTAAGAAGAAGTTGTACCGCACGTAAGTCTGACAGTGCTCCATAGCAGCTAGGTTGTGATGATTTCTAAGATTGTAACTGATGACAGCGGTAGGTTTAGTTATTGGCTCGGAGGAATGCAAGAGAAGATTAGTTAGCTTATAGTAAAAGATAAGGTTTAGCTTAAGGCGTCTTTTCCAGAGGGGTTCTAATCTTAGTCTTACGCATCTCTCATGGTATTCCAGACCACTTTCTAAACCAAGAGTTCTTGAGGTAAACTGCCGTTGCACTCCCTCTAATTTAAGCTTGTCATTTTGTCTTAGTCCGCTAAGAATAAACGGGCAGTATTCTAAGATAGGTCGGACACATACTTTGTATAATAAAACCCTAGTTTCACAACAAAAGAAATTGCGTGTTATGCATCCTATCAGCCTACGCGTTTTACGTCTGGCATAATCAGTCTGTTCAGCGAACGTTAGGTTACTAGAGTATCTAATACCGAGATCTACGACTGAATTGAGCTTAGCTAGTTTTCGCCCATTTATTTCAAGGTTTAGATCAAGCTTACTGTTGCCGATACAAATCCAGCCGCATTTGTCAATGTTAAAATTTAGGCAGGATTCAGCACACCACGTTGCAAGGCTACTTAGTTCAAGATGTATTTTAGTTACCATATCGCTTAATTCATGAGTGTAGCAGGAGTAGACGACTTTGAGGTCGTCAGCATATAGGAATGGTTTACCTGAGGTGAAGCACTTGCAAATGCTGTTAATGTAAACTGTGAATAAAAGTGGACCTAGGACACTACCTTGCACGACCCCACTTGAGATCTGCCTAGGATGAGACAATACAGATCCAACTTTGGTTATTTGTACCCTGTTGCTTAGAAATGATTTTAACCAGTTCAGTAATGGGTTGCGAATTCCACAAGAGTACAGCTTCTCAAAGAGAATACTGTGAGATACCATGTCAAATGCCCTAGATATATCGAAGTATAGAACAACGACTAGCTTACGTGCTTCGCGATTACTAGTGATGCAGTTGAAAAAGTCGAAGTGGCAAGTAACGCAGGATCTATTTTTGAGAAATCCGTGTTGAGACCTTGTAACAAGATCTTCCCTAATTAGGTAGTCTGACAATTGATCTTTACAACTTTCTCCATGATTCGTGAGATAACTGGGGTTATATTTATGGGTCTGTAATTGCGGACGTTTGCCCTATCACCAGATTTGTAATGTGGAATTATGAAGCTAGTTTTCCACTCACTAGGGTAAGTGCCAGTGTCCATAGATATTGAGAAGAATTTAAGAAGTAACAGGGTATATCACACCCACTGTTTTTGAAAATTATCGAAGCGAGGCCATCCGGTCCCGTACTAGTGGAAGGTTTAAGGCTTTTAATTGCTTGTACTATTAATTGATTAGTGAACACAATGCTTTCAAGGGAAGAGATAGTAAGGGGAGCGGTTTCACCAGGCATATGTGTTTCTAAACTAAAGTTTGCAAACCAATCACTGAAAGTTCACAGATAGTGGCAGGTTCATTGTAGATTACTTTGTCGTGAAGTAAGTATGGGATTTCCCTCGCTGACTGCATTCGTTTTTTAAGAAGTGCCGTTAAGTTATAAACTTTGGAGGTACTTTCAAGTGCCGTTAACTCTTCGTCGAGGTCCTTTTGAGAGCGTAGGCGCTTGATAGATTCAAGAGACTCGTGGATTGAGAGCAATAGTGATATGTCCTTAGTGGAATAGTACTGTTTCTTCAGTTTCCTTAACTTATTACGGTGTGCCCTTGGAATATATTCAGTTCGGTGTCTACTTAATTTCACTATTTTATTTGGGGCAACTGTATCTAGACAAAGGGTAACATTCCTGTAAAACAGGGTTACTAAGGCCTCCAGGGAGTCAGTGGTAAAATAGTCATCCCATTGACAGAGTCGAATAAGTTCTTGGACTAATCCCCAGTCTGTATATTTGTAACTACGACATATTGTGCTTCCTGAGTCTTGTTTGTTTCCTGTATTTAGTGGTGAGAAAGGCAGAGAGCAGAGTACCATTCTATGGTCACTACTGGAAAATCTATTACCAACATAAGTGGATACTGGGATTGTGTCATGACAAAAAACAAGGTCCAAATGTTGTCCCCACGAGTAGGTGTCTGGACGTGTTGTTGCCATCCATAACAGTCTATAGTGGCAAGTAATTCGTCGAAGCGTTGGGGGCCGGAACTAGTTAGCCAATTGACTTCTGGAAGATTGAAGTCCCCTGCAATTATTTTGTAATTAGCACTAAACGAGGATGCATGTGCAAACGATTTAGCTAATAACGCATCAGTTTCTTTTGTTGCGCTTGGTGCTCGATAAACACAGCCTATGAGAAGTTTGTACTTATCTCCATGTAAGACAACCCAGAGTGAGTCAGGTACATTATTCATTGTTTCATCTTCCACCTTACTGACTACAAATGAGTTATGTATATATATGAGACATCCTCCACCACGCTTGCAATCTCTGTTTGCACGGTGTACAGTGTAATCATCGATACCTATATGCACATCAAGTACTGAGGATGAGCACCATGACTCAGTAATCAGAGCTACAGTAGGCTTGGCGACTAATAATAATGTCCTTAGTTCAGATATCTTATTGATTAAGGAGCGTGCATTAATTAGCAATATCGTGAATAAGTCACGGGATACTACAAACTGGCTTAAAATGTCACCATAACCTAAATCTATTTGTGCGTCAGCACCGCAAGAATTTATGAATGAAAAGGAGGTCGGACTGGGTGTCTGCACATCGGAGTTGGTGTGCAATGAGGTGGTCCTAGGTGCCATGGGTCGTACCAGTGATTCAGGACACCTGGAAAATTTACCATGTGTTCCTGGATATAAGGGTAGTACAGGTTGGGCCTAGGTTGGCGGTTAAAAGGCATAGCATCAGAAGGTCTACCCATCCAACTGCTATTCGTCATACCGGTATACACCTTCGGGTTGTTTTTATAACTTAAAGGGAATTGTGAAGGAAGGTGCTTTGGCTGCAAGACTTTAGGAGTCTTGGAGCCTGACTTTCTATAAGGTGGAGCATGCGGAACACCTCCAGATGTACTTATGTTTCGAGAGGAGTTTTTCGTAACAAGTGATGGTTTGTTGGCATTCTTACTCTCAGCAGGCTTATTGAATACAAAGTATTCTTCCCCATCATTAGTCTCAACCCTGCGAAATTTGTTCATCGTGGTGAGGTTACTACGTTTGGGGGGAAATTTCTTAGAACAACTTGCAGAAGTTCTAGTCATTTTAACATCTTTCGATGAGGCTTTGTTTACAGGGGTACTGGTATCTAAATCAGTTCCTAGTTCCATTGGCAGGTGTGGTTGTTGTGTAGTTTGCTGAATGCTAGTTTCAGCACTAGGTGTCTGTTGCTGTGCACGATCCTTATTTGGTAAATCAAAGCTAGAGCTAGAGGAGGTGACCAGGTTATTACTACGCATTATTCTGCGCTGACACGGTGTTTTATCCTGAGCTACGGTTATAGACTTATAACTGCTATTCAGTCTTAAGTGATCCTGACATTTAGTAAACTTACTAGCATCAAGGGAATTACTGAATTTAAAAATGATTGGGCAATTAGCCTGGTTAGACTTTTTACGAAGTCGTTTGCATTCACATGGAACACTAGCCATGCCGCAACAAATCAGGATTTTGTGTCTTACAGTTTTCAGGGGCAGAGAATCTGGGACGTTGTAAACTATAGCTTGGTGAGAAGAGGTTATACGCTTCATCACCTCCGTAGCCAAGCAGTCAATCAGATTTTCAGCTTTATTTAGGTTGTCTGGAGATATTTTAGGATGCCTTTCTAAAAGACAGGCTATTGGGTCTAAATTCAAAAGCTTATTTTGAGTTACATCCAGTAAACACTTAACCTGGCCAATATCAGAACGGCTCTCCGTGGTATTTGAGATTGGCAGTGACATACTATCAAACTGATCTAATTTTTTCTGAATTTCACTTACTTGCCTCTGCATATCTTTCAAAAGGAGGTTTAGTTTACAGAACTCAGAGTTCTCTAACAGAACATCTTTCACCTGTATCACAGGAGTGAGATCTGCACTCAAACCATTTTGAGAGCTAGTAGTTGATACTGTATTACGAGGCGGTAATGCAGTTATAACCGAATTTAAGCCACTATCTAAAACAATTGTGTTTCTACGAACACGTTTTTTAGAGATTTGGACCATAATTTCAAGAATTATATGACAATAAGCAGTAAATAAATTTCAGAGCAAACACGTGCAAAAATGTCACCAATTTCGAACGTACCGCCGAGAGTTAACATCAGACACATCGTTACAATTAACAGACAAGTCACCATGACTTACTTTCCTGTTTGCATCCAAGACGCTCTGTCCCTTCTTTGACCCAGGCATTGTTGAACTTGATCCAATTCCAAAAACGTTCCAGATATTGCTTGTTCAAAGAGGACTTGACCGGCACCAGGAAAAATGAACGGCGACTATGCAAACTCTCAACAACTGTTTGAATCCGCCAGATCTGTTTCCATCGTCAGAAACTGTCAATCACGTCTCATAAACCGTTAATGCCCAGCTCTCGCTACTCTCGGGTGCACGCTGTTCTTCGAAGATTTCGGAAACGCTTAGTAATAACGGACGCAAAAACCAAAACACCGATCTGCCGCTTAAGATTTGTTTATTGTTACACCAACATATAAAAGGAATAAGCGAACTAAGGTCTGTAAACAAATATTACAATAATAAATCTCTGTATTACTTCTGACGATGTTTCACTCTTCTTTCTGAACAGCGACCGATGAGACGATGACTGTCGTATTGATGCCTCCGCGAAAATCGGGGAAGTTGATAATGAGCGAACAACCAAGAATTGATCGTTCAATCTTCAACTCCATTGACAGTAGGACTTACAGCAGTACGCCTACAACCCTTCTCAGGTTGACGCCCTAGGTTTGAAAATCGTCGCAGAGTTCATTTGCTAACTTCCTTCTATCAGCTATATCCTCAAATCTGAACGGCAACACGCCCATGTCATTGTATCGTAGAATATAGATGACCAACAAACACACGACATATCTCATCAACCAAGTATAGAAACAGAGTAATTTACACCAAAGATAATAACATTCAATTAGTAACTTGAAACTAGAAATGCCTTTATTCATGCAAGTCAATTTAACAATTACTCTCTCGTTTACACTTGGCTTATTCTCACTAAACTGAGCAATATCTTTCGTCCTTTCAAATGCACCAATACTATCATAGTCATTGCAGAAGATACTTGAGTTGATGGGCATCTGTTTCATTGTGGATGACAACATCAACGATGACCGATTGATACCAGTTGATGAACTTAGCGGTGGATCAGAAGCTGTTGTTGCTCGACTTTCAGATAGTTGTCTACCTATAAGACCACCACCACTGGTGTCCTTTACTATCAGCTCAGGTTTAGCACTAGTATCTGATGATAGGTGGGCTACACGCTGATCAATTACACTGACTGTCTCCCAAGTATGCGCATCTTCTGGAACTGCATCTGCGTTCAATTCTACTTCACATTGTATTTGTACAGAACCTTTATATAACTTAGCAGTATTAGGTATATCTATCATCTCATCATGATCAACCAAAGACAACTGTGAAGTATCATGATCATTATCACGAATATTCACTTTACCGTCAACTTCGTCATTTTCAAACTCTTTAATAACAGCAGTAGACAATTTTGGTTCCTTCTCGCAAATCCTAAAATGTTTTATAACTTCACTTTTACTAGAAATACCTTTTAAACTGTTAGGATCAGAACTGAACTCTGAAGCAGTAACTCTATTCTGTGACACTCTATTCAACAATGGCTTACCAGTTGCAACTACAGACTTCTTCACCGCACCGTTATCGTCACACAATTCGGATTCAGGCCTGGAATTTACATTTAGCTTATCACTGAACTTGCTCACTGGTTCACAGTTCATAATTGTATGAACTTCTTGCAAACGTGTAAACACAACCATGTTTGTCTTGCATCTTGCAACTTATCTGTTGAGGATGTGCTACGAAACCTGTTACACTCACTAGATCTATATGCATTACTAGATATCATGGAGTCTTCTGGATATCCACCTCTCTGAGGCCCATTCGTCATCATTGATTGCGTTTTACCCTCAGACTGCTCTATTCTAAGGGTGAGATTCAATATACTGGCAAACTTGCTCATAGATTGATTGACACTATCTTTTACTAGTTTCAGGATATCATCAAATTTTGTCTCGATACCCTCATCCTCCATACGGGAGCTCATCTTCACCCACTTCCTTTGCAGTCGAGTAGGTAGACGTCTTGCTATTACTTCTAGTATAAAACTCGAGTTTAGATCACTCATGCAATTCATCGAAATCAAGGTATTCATATAATAATAATAATAATAATAATTTATTTTCATATAAACATAAATTTACATGAAAATGCATGCCATTTTTACAGGCACGATCAAGGATGATATAATGTCAAATCTTAAATTGTCTACAAGTTAATAATGTTTCAACAGTTAAATATTTGATATATATATATACACTCATTGTCTGAACCAGGCCGGATAGTTATTGAATTGTACATTTGTCCTCCAGGTTGAGCGGGAAAATCGACTTCGTTTCGTTTACATCCCGTGGTTGTCGGCATACGATAACCAACCAATATTGAGGTAAGTACAACGTTTACAAGGGATTGGAAGCTGTTTTAGAAAAGTTAAAGTGCTAAGGTGAAACATTAAAGTGTAATAGATTAAGTGAGTGAAATATATCATTAATAAATACATTTATATAGAAAACAGAATGGGGAAGTAATTAATCCTTAGGCCGACAACGTTCATTTGCAATGTATAATGAAACCAATATATTTTATACTATAATGCGTTCACTTTTGGCTTTAATACAATTATTTTCAAGCCAGTTGTCTTTATTTCATGTCTTTTTTTCTATTTGGTGCACAACCGTACCCTCCAGAGAATAGGAATAGAATAAGTCGAATCAAATTCATAAAGAGCTATAAAATGTTAGGTTTAATGGAATATAATGAGAATCAAGTAAAGACGTTATTAGAAAATAAGTGAGACAAGATATTGTGAAGTGGTATTTAAAGATCCGACAATGGACAGCAAGTTAATTTATAAGATGCCCCATAAATCTGTGCAGATCCCACGTGGTCGCATCTCAACAATAGGCTGAGCGAATGGTATATATTTAAAGGTAGAAGCATTATCTGTCAAGGCGTTCACTATTATCTTTTTCAAGATAAAGATCTAAGCCCTCATAAAAATCAGAAATATCTCGAGCCTTTAATTTGTATATTGCTGTTCCTGCAGAATGGGGCGATTCACCTTAGTGACCACCACCATATCTACTGATCAGCTAACGCCACCCTCCCTCCTTTTTTGATGTTAGGCTCTGAGACTATGATTATTATGGCTACCGCAAATATATTGCTTGGTACCAGACATGTTCGTACCCCATATTCCATCTCCCTAGCTTTCTTAATGAGTGCTTCCAATAGGTCTCCACGTACATCTTTACGAACATATTATATATGTGTGCATGCATCCTGATGAACAGATTACTTTATAAGAAGTTAAAACCTTAAAGAGTAAAACGAATAGGTATTGTGAATAGTGGAGCAAGATTTAGCAGAATACTATAGTTAAGGTTCAATTTAGGTAGTATGGACTGAAGGTAAGGTCGGTTGGCAGGACTTAGTGTACTAAATTTTCATGACAGTCTTATATATAGTAAACATCTGACATTGCAAAGTAACGTGTCTAGACATATTATAAAAAGATATTAACACAGAACCAACGAAATTTTGGCGTTTTTTAACAATACTGCAGTGTGTGTATACTGAAGAATGGTGGTTAGTCTACAGGGAGCCGTAGAGTAAATCAAACCATATATGATAAGAGTATAATCAATAATATAGTTCGTATATCAAATATTACACTAGGTTCAATAATTGAGTGTTATAAGGGAAACAAGCGTGGTAAAGCAAGAGAACATTTGATGCATAAATATTTTAAGTATTTTAACATCCATCTAATTTAAGAGTTGAACATGCATGATTAATAAGTATTATTATATTAGTATATACATATGTAAAACGTTAAAAGGTGTGGATGCTATTACAATTATTTCCAGTGTTACTTTCACCAACACAACTTAGTGAAAATTATAGAGAATAGAAATCAGTAAATTAGTTAACGTTCGCTGCGTGAGTATTAGAGTCGAGATATACGTATGTGACTATACTGAAGACTGGACTGGCCTTCAATTTCCGTTCTACCAACAGTTGTGGTCTTTTAGACGAGCTAGGGTGGACATGTTAAAGTGTCTTTCTAGGCTCCGTTTGAACCCATCAGGGTTTTCACAACATCTTATTTCAGGTGGTAGTTGGTTCCAAAGAGTGCAATATTTTATGGTGAAAAAGTTTGCCCTAATGGATTTTCTGTGGGTAGCCACCTTGACAAGGTAGTCGTGGTTTCGCAGCTGATATGATTTAATATATATATGATATATATATGATAATAATATATAAGTCATAAGATTATCTAAAAACTCAGTAAGTGCCTTGGAGTCATCTTGAAGTTGACAGCCGTTACCTTTGACAGCTTCGTATACGTTCCTTACAATCATTGAAGGTCTTCCAAACCTTTGACGTAATATGCTCATAGCCTCAGCGTATCCCTCATTAGGGGGCATAAGCTTACAGCACTGTATAGCTCTTGAAGCATCTCCAGTGCAATACCTCAGCAAATACATTAACTTCATTTCATCACTTAATAAAAAACTACTCAACATGATCTCAAACTCCTTTACGAATTGTAAATAATCAGCTGGGTTTCCGTCGAAACACCGTGGTTCAAATTTAGGGAGTTTGATGTTCCTATTATCCCTGAACGGCGAAACAGTAACATCAACCATGTCATGCTTAACATCAGACACATCGTTACAATTAACAGACAAGTCACCATGACTTACTTTCCTGTTTGCATCCAAGACGCTCTGTCCCTTCTTTGACCCAGGCATTGTTGAACTTGATCCAATTCCAAAAACGTTCCAGATATTGCTTGTTCAATGAGGACTTGACCGGCACCAGGAGAGATGAACGGTTACTATCCAAACTGTCACCAACTGTCTGAATCCGCCAGAATCTTTTTCTGCCGTCAGAAACTGTCAGCCACGTCTCGTAAACCGTTAATGCCCAGCTCTTGCTACACTGGGACTCACGCTGTTCCTTGAAGTTTCTCAGAAACGCTTAGTAATAACGGACGCAAAACCAAAACACTGGTTGGCTACTCGAGAATTCTTTTTTGTAACAGCAACATATAGTCAGCTTTAAAATTAAGTCTTAACTAAGATCTATTAAGAAATATTACAATAATAAATCACAATATTACTTCTGACAGTTTTGGCCTGACTTCTTTCTGAACAGCGACCGATGAGACGATGACTGGTGTATCGAAGTCCCTGCGAATATATAGGGAAGTTGGGTTTGAGCAAACAACCATGAATTGACCGTTCAATCGTCAACTACATTGAGACTTAATAATACGCCGAACATAATATACTACACTACTACATGGATAGACCTCGAGTTGAATCTCGCGAGTTTTATTTGCTAATGGCAAGAACCAACTCAGATGGCCTTAAATTGAGAATAATAAGTATTCAGCATCTCTACTCTTTGGGTTCTGCGTCAGGCTATTCATTTTTTTCCCTTCACGTTCCCAGTGGAACATAGGGCTTCAAGCTGGAGGCTTGAAGTTTCTGTGGCAGTGTTTGATTTTTGTTTTACAGGACGGGGTTGCTAGCCTCATGCCCAACCTTTCCTCTTTGCCAGCTTTATTTCTGTTTCAGCGAGGTAAAGAAGTGAGTCGGCCGGGGTTTGAATCCCGGACCATGTGCATGGTCGGCGAGCGTCCTAACCACTGTGCCACCGACGCAAGCTATTCGTTAGTAAGTGCTACTCTAATTTGCTTAACCAAAACATAATATGTCGCAATGCCAACTGGTTACCAATAAAAACAATAGTAAAAGCAGTTTTGTATTTCTTCAAAAAATACGGAAAATCACTACATACTTAATTTTTGTTTTTTGACAATATTTTTATATATGTCGGCTTTTGAGGAAAAAAGAATCAGGCATTTTTATGCCAGTTATTCGTTCCGTAGTTTTGCCCAAATTTTTCACAGATTAGCAAGATGAGCCCATCCTTCTGAGCTCCTTAATCACTTACAGCATCTGGGCGGCCATTTTCAGCCTGATAATCATTCATTGAGTAACACGTAGGGGTCTAGAAGCTTTTGTTAAATGCTAAACAGCGCAAATAAACAATCATGAATCCGGTCCGTCCAGCGGAGATTTGAAAGAATGAACCAACTTTCTGCTGCGAGAACTCATTAATAACGGCAATATTAGGGCCAAAACAACTTGGTGAATCAACATAGAAGCTTATGTGTCTCCAATCGCCTGACAGGAGGAAAATATCAGAAAATTAGGAGCATATACGTAGTTGCAAATTTAGACACAATGTCCAAAATGAAGAAAGTTTGGTAAGACATAGGCGAGAGTTTGAAGTACATGTTCAGGTCTATATATGGTCTCTTAGGATTAAAATTATCATGGAAGTATTGACTGCCTAACCATGCAAACAGTTATAGAATGGTAACCCGTAGATTTGTGTGCATTTGAAGACATTCACCTGAAGACTGTAGCCCAATATACGGATGTACAGAAGTGATGAATAGCTATTTAATAAAGGGACATTTTTTAGATAGAACGAAAATAAAATGAAATAAAATTTCAAATACCCGGAAATAGGTGAAGATAATTCCAACAAAACTGGCCGTAAATTCTGTCCTCAACAATCAGATGGGACGGAACACATTTCCTACCATTTCCTGTGAAACAAGCACTCAGTTCAACACTCGACTTTGATTTCTGTCAAAACGAATGTCAACAACGAAAAAAACACAAGTGGTAATCGCACGGTAAAAATGCGTAGCATTAGGAATAGGAATGGACGGAAGACCGAAAAACCAAGAGTGAACCAAGATGCGCAGATTGTAGATAGACTTTTAGGGGCTGAGGGTATTGACCTTCACAGATAGTACGAAGTAGACTAACGCAAGATCTACTGCCTACAACTTCCATAGTATTCGTTCCGTGTAGACCAAAGAAAAGCAAAACACCACAATCGACCGTCCTAATTTCCAGTTATATTTCGGGACTAAATCAGAGTGCGAGATGATTGCTTAACTAGCTAGGGATAGTGCACAAACGAACAAACATGACACGACGGCATGTTAGATGGCGCGGACGTTTGACCGGAAGCCTTCAAGTAAACAAGTTGACTTAAACAGTGAGAGTCAGCACCGAATGTTCAGTGATGAATGCAGTGCCCAATAATTCTGGGGAATTACCTACCACTACAGTCTAGAGACATATCAGAGGTGAAAGATATCAATCGTGACACTACTAAATACACTCAAGTAAATAATAGTAATGTGGATCCATTATTCAGGGAGAATTTAGGGATTAGTCATTCTGCTACATAGATGAGAGAATTAGGTCATAATTGAGAGTAGAATTCGCTAAAATTCGAGGTTTGTTGTTAATACACTAATTAACATAATAGCTGTGTGTTTCTTCCATACGTTGTTTAACGAATCAAAAATGAACAACATGAGAAACGGTGATCAACGGTTTATTTAATGGATGAGGCTGTCAACTCTAGGTAACTACTTAGCTTCTGGCAGACCACTAAAAATGTTTGGCTGTTTCACCTCCACTAGCGAGAGTGGTCGAGCAATTGACAGTAAACCGAAACATTGAAGTGTGATATCCAATGAAAAATGCAGCAAATGCAGCCTCAAGTCGCCTATTTTAGATATTCCTATACTTTTTAAAAATATTGTCCTACTTTCTACACATAGAGAAAATGTATGGACCCGATCAACCTCAAATGTCAGTGTTTCATTCAAGAGGTGACCGATAATTTGCATTCCAAATCCATCACAATTACTCGCATGGCGAGTTTTTCTTGCTAGGAACCTGTAACAATTATCAACCTAGGATTTATCCTCTGGAACTAGACAAATTGTAGTCATCCATTCGATGCCAAGAAGTGAGCTTCGTACACTGAATCGTAAAAACTTTTCAAAGAAAACTCTTTCAGGCTGAGACAAAATGATTTTGAATAAAAAAATATGTGGAGAATCAAGAAAACTGGTTTGAGACAGAAGAAGTACCGGCCTTTCTCGGAAACGGAAGTTTGATTTTTGATGAAATGCTACTGCTTTTATCATCAACAAACAATATTGGTTCAGCATTTTGGACATGATTTGCATCTGCAGTGCATAAGCGTTTCTTGTGGTACCATTCTGGGGTGAATTTAGCCATTTATTTCATGGAACCAGATATACTGCGTCACTTTGTTTTACACTACAAAGCTGTCAATCGTTGACCTAACGCGCGGTGAAGGAAGGCTTAGGCTTGAGGGTGTGAAATGGGTGTACCAAAGTTTTTCAGATGGATTAGTGCTCGATATCCTTGCATCAACCAAGTTCTGAGGCCTGGCGAGGTTAGTTTGTACTCAATTTTGTTTGTTCCTGTGTTTAATCTATAATTGCAAACCATACAAGTATGACCTAAATCCCCTCCGAAAAATGCAATGCAATAAGGAAGTAAAGCGAATTACGAATGACATCCATTTTAAAATCTATATTCATTAGGCGAGGAGTAGATATGAAAAAGCTCGGTTTAGTCTGTATAACTAGTGTGGAGTCATACATATCACATTATGTACTATGGTTCACGGTCGAAAAATACATCAATGGTTTGCAATCCAAGTTGCTTTAACTCATTTCCTCTTATGCAACATTCACTTAAAGTTAACCTTAAAGGTCTGCGAATCCACCTAATTATCGTGTTACTGCTTACTACAAGGTGGTTTGCTATGATTTATCCTTGTTCATTTCTGTGGTGCTTCAGCTGAGATGATTGGGTTTTTTAGCGCTGCCCACATAAAACTCCCTACTTCCTCAAGACAACAAAAATAAGGCCTGTTTAAACGGTAAGGTAGTTGTGTTACACTTGCCTCCCTAAATATTTAGCAAGACGTCATGTGAAAAACACATGGTGGCTTTGATTTGATTTTGATTTTTGATTTACAGCTTGATTCCACACTGTATTTTTGGTACAAGTATGGAATTTTCAGCATGGATACCGGTAGCCCAAATTTTGCAGGCCGACCATAGATATCAGGTGTGCGCCGGCGTGGGCTTCTGTATGCCATGGTATTAGCTTTTTCCTACGTTACTCTACTTAGTACGGATTAACATTTTCCAGGATAGTTGTGAGAATAGGTATCAGATAAGACACCTAGACGTTTTAGTTCTCTACGGTTATCTTAGTAAATGCTATTTACAATGTTTAAAAATAGTTACTAACCGAGAATTGCGTTTCAACAAAACGTAATTACGGTGTATATCTTCATTTGTAGTAGTAATGTAATTGAATGTGTTCATTAACTTCTAAGCGTAGTCACCTGTCTGAAGCATCTTGAATACACTTCACATTAGGACAGTCTGCTTAATATTTCCGTATGGTTTCTCTTTGACTAATCATCTTGATGTACCAATAATACACACTTAAGACAAATGTGGAATAAATGGAAATGTCAGCATTTTGACAACCAAAAGACTATAATGCGGAAACGAATATACTGCATATTATCACTAACTATTCAGTGGTTGCTAAGTGCTGTGCAGTATTTCTCAGTGTTCCTGACTGCATTTGCTTCTAATGACGTCCGTATGCAAAGCAATGCAGATGATGATAGTAAGCCGTGGTTAATTAAGGCACCGATTATCTATAACTGGTTATTTTTCTATTTTTAAATATATTTGCTCTTAAGAACAAATCATTTTAAAGCAAAAGTAAAGTTACTCATATTTTGTGAATCTTAAAAGCATTAAGGTGTGTGGGTGGATAGGTAACATCAGACTTCTATTTAAGCTTAGCAAGGCAAATGTGTGAAACAATCTTTGGGAAAAGCGGCACTATAATTAGACCTCAGGTTAGACTACTGGAACGTTGGAAAGAAAACTTTGAGGAGCAGCTTAATTGGCCTACAGCCACACTCAACTTACCCAGCATCCATCACCAACCTGAATGGAATTTAGACAGTCCTTCAACTATAGCTGAGGTTACAAAGGTTGTCTGTAGTCCGAAACGTGACCAAGCAGCAGGGTCTGGTGGAATGACTCCATAGTTGTGTAAGGACATAGGTGGCAAACTGCTGTCTGGGTTAACTATGATATTAGGCAATGTCTGGGAATCACTAGACTGGCGTAAGTCATTGATGATCTCAGCATACAAGAAAGGAGACAGGTGTTCCTGTGATTAACTCGACTAATATGGTAAGTTGTAGTCTCAATAATCATGCGAAGAATAACTGGTGCTCGGGAGAAACACACAAGAGAAAACCAGGCGTTCTAGACTAGTTAGGAGGCGTACTGATCATATCTTTACACTGACAGATTCCGGAACATAGGCATATTTACAGGCGTCCAACAACTGCCATATTTCTGGGTCTGTAGGCGGAATTCGACTCCGTCAACCCATAGGTAATTTGGCAATGCTTGACCGTGAGGGGAGTGCCGCGAGAGTACAACATGCTAATCAAGGCCCTCTACTCAAACTCATGCAACCATGTGAGAGTCTACGGAGAGTTGTCATCTGAAGTGGTGACAACCAGTGATATTCATCAGAGATACTCACCATTATCCCCATTTCTGTTTAATTTCATAAATGTACTAATGGACTTAACGCTAACTCACTTCAGAGACTCGGGGATTGACTTGCTACCAGGGAATAATCTTGTTGACTTAGAATATACAGGTGATATAGTCCTTCTAGGTGACGACTCTGACAAAATGCAGGGTCTTCTGAACACCTTGAGCAGCAATATTCGAATGTTTGGCATGCGATTCCCTCCTGTCAAATGTACGATGATGCTACAGGACTGGGCTATATTGACTCCTAGCTTAGAAATTGGGAGTGAAGTAGTGGAGCCTGTTGACCACTTCACTTGTTTGTGGAGTTGCATCAGCCAGTGCCAGCTGATGAAGTCTCAGCACAGATAGAGAGGACTCGTTTGGCATATGCCAACTTGAGCTATCTGTGGTGTAGACTTGGCATTCGACTATCGACCATATCCACTAAACCCTATTATTTTCTATGTCACTATTCTTCACATATCTGCTTATTATCGTTCTCTTGAATCTCTTCTTTTCTCTATTTTGTCTTCCTTTGTGTGCTGCATGGAGTGGGGTAACTCGAAATGCTACATTTCTGTGCAGTTGCTCGGTGTTGAAACCAGTCTGTCAAGTGGATGCCTATTTACCTTCATGCTACTGGTGTTATAAATTTAGCGTTTACTCTGTGCTGTCGTTAGTCCAGCTTAAGATGACGAAGAATCAGTCTAATAGATTTAATCCTAGTTTGCATTCCAGTTTCACTAACTTTGGTATGCTTGCATGCTCAGCTAATAACTCAGGTCATAAAGTCATACGCTTACAGGTTATACAAGCTAACTGTAAACTGAAAATATCACGTAACCTGTTATTATGCAGTATTTCAGTCAAATAGGATTGTTAGTTCATACCGGATTGCTCACAAATTCTTTTTGTCAATAACGGCTTGTTAAAGCCGATTGACCTAAACGAGGTAAAACCATGCTCCATAGGCTCAGAAATAAGATGTAGGGAAATGTGATGAAACTAATGAACTATGTATTAGACAAAATGACTAAATAATAATGGGCAGTTTTCTGAGTATGGAAGGTGGTAAGAAGTAAGTACGTCTGCTCGTTGTAAAGGATTTTAAACCACATGATGAAGGACTTCCAGACACTGATTTATGGCTATGCAGTCTGTCTTTCAATTTGACTTAGACGAGGGATCATTCACTTTATGGAATAATGCCACGTGTGACTTTTCCTTTTACAGCCTAGCCACATGTCAAGTAGACGATCTGACTAGTGTGTTCTAGTTATTTCGGTGGATAATTTCACATCCTTATATGCATACTTTTCCTTCTAGTTGGATGCCACACCTAGCCTCATTATTACTTATCATTTTAGACTTTTGATCATTGGTTTCTGTTAGCTTTTGACTGCACATCTACAGCTGTCTTTAACTACGTTTTTAAAGATGCCGTATTTCTTTAGAATGAGTCCTTGTCTTGCTCATATAAATACTTCGTTTTCTGCCTAGACATGAACCCCTTGTGCACATCTAACTTTATCATTGAGTTTTTGCCTGGTGTTTATGGTCAGTTATAGGCACTTACTTAGATAAAACAGTTCATAGTCGGAGTCCCACTCAGGTATTCCAGTAGCAGTAGTCATCTTCCACCAATCGTCTTCATGCCAGTAAATTTTTCTGTGCTCATTGGTAGTGTAATGTCTTTGGTCATTAAATTCAACGATTCCTGTTCTACTGACTAATCTTTGATTATCTAAAAAAAGGTAAGAGACAGTCATCGTTGTTGGTTCGTGGACATATGACTGCGTAAATATGCTTTAACATCTTGCACTTTATTGTCAACTAATCCCACCCTTCTACAAGAATTTAGATTGGTTATAATAGGTTTGAACTGCAAACTTCATATGTAGTTGAGTGCTCAGCAGGCACTGCTTACCCTGCTCCACTCGGAATGAATACTACTGCTACTGCTTATACTGACTAACAATAAGAGGTAGTCAAGTACGTGTTGCGTATAATTAAAACTTCGTGTAGATTTACATTTAGTACATGTTCATGTGATCTGAATTAATCTATAAACTACCAGTTTGATTGCATTAAATCTTTCCTAGGAAAGTACATTATATTCACAGATTTACTCTTAACTTATTATCTTTCTTGTTAAAGGTTCCAGTTATCGATCACTTTTATTTGGATATAAATGGCATATTGCATACCTGTTCACACCCAGAAGGCAGTAAGAAATCGGTTTCGGAAGAGGCGATTTTAAGGAATGTTACTCTTTACATTCAGGTAAATGTGTTGTGTTTCCTTTAATTCCCTTTTAGTTTTTATTTAACCTAATTAAACCACGTAAAACTTTCTTTATGGCTGTTGACGGTGTTGCTCCCAGAGCTAAGATGACACAACAGCGTGCTCGTCGCTTTCAGTAAGTCCCTCTTCCAATGTGTATCATATAAATCTCTGTAAACCTTTATTTTAATTCATCTTAACTTTGTTTTACAGATCTGCTTTAGAAGGGCGTATAGCTAAAGAAAACTCGAAGGATAGGTCACCCGATGGCAAACATTTTGACCCATGTTTAATTTCGCCAGGTATGTCGATATTGTTGGCATTGATACATCATTCCAAAAAAAGTTCTGTTTTTAGATTTTATTCCCATTTCATTGTATTGTATTGATCAGCCTGGCTGATATACGTTTTTGTTCCATTTTTGTTGAATTATCGCATGATACGAACGGTTTTTTATGCAGTTAGCTAAGGACTAGATGTTACACTTTTATTCTATCAAATTTTAATATAAGTGTAGAACTCAAGCACTGTGATAGAATGTAATTCCATATTAGGATATCTCACTAGGCCAGAAGCGGTCCGGGGGTAGAATTCTGATGTACAGCAGGTTGAAGCTGAGGACAGTTACTCACCGAAGACATTTCGAAGTGGTCGCGCTATGTAGTGAGTTGGAAGAAGTTAGAATTCATGGGCTGGACCATGCAGCTCAGACAACACAACTACACCAAAATAATGGTAGCATGAAATGTGATTAAAGTATTTGTGATTACATTCATAATTAAATGCCAAACGGCAAAACAGTTATATAGAATAATTCATAAGATGTATAGATGTTAGGAAGGGATGTCTAATTATAAGGTTGGTAGGCTTATTGTTTATTGACTTATTTAAACACAAAAAACTTGGTACCATATGGCACCAAGAAGATGCGCCACACAATAATAATAAAACAACATACATTAAAAGTAAAAATATGGGTGGAGAACGGATAAAGAACTTCATCTCGAAGGAAAACAGCCATACTTAACAAGTTCAAACAATACTCGTCAACTATCATCGGGAAGGGAAGAAAGAAGGAAATTGCAGCACGTTCGGCATTTATTGCGATTCTTGGCCATATCCGATAACGCTTCGAACCATCTATTCGAGCTATATCTCTGACTTCAACCAGGGAGTCGTGACACACCAACCGATGCTAATCTAGCACAAATATCCTTCATCCTATGACACCTAGTCATGTGCTGACCACGTCTCCGCCTTTTCCAACCCGTCCCAGGCCTAACAAACAGAGACCTGTACGAAAGCCTCTGGGATTACATTGTAGCACATGTCCAAGCCACAGAAGCCTGTGTTTCTAGATGATGACACTCAACGAATTGTGATCTTCGACCTTAGCCTTCATGATACGGTTGGAACTCTCGTCCGTCACCCCTCTATCAGCACTTACACAACTACTCAGATACACAGACTTATCAACAGATTGAAGCGGTTCATCTGCAAGAGTGAGCGCAGGTACAGGGCCCTGTCTAGTCAAGAAATATGACAATTGTTGGACGCCGAAAAGTGTGTCTATGTTCTAGAATCTGTCGAAGAGTGAAGATATGATCTATGCACCCTCTACCTGGTCTAAAGCCTGCTTGATTTTCCCTTGTCTGTTCCTCCCGAGTTCTGCTTAGTCTATGCATGATTACTGAGCCTAGGATTTTAGAGACTATGTTCGTTAGGCTGATCCCCCTATGATTATCACACGAGGACTTGTTTCCCTTCTTGAATATCGGTATAATAAGTGACTTACCCCAGTCTGATGGAACTGTCTCTGATTCCCAGACTTTGCCTAGTACCTCAGTTAATCTACAAACTAGTATGTCACCCCCATATTTAAACACCTCCGGAATAATTCCGTCGGGTCCTGCCGCTTTGCCTCGTTTCAAATTACTGATAGCTTTTGTGACCTCACTTACAGACGGCGGACCAGTGTCTATATCCCATTCGGGTGTGGTGGATGTCGGGGAGGTTCAGTGTGGCTGTAGGCAAGTTAAATTGTCCCTCAAAGTGTTCTTTCCAGCGTTCAAGGCGTCTATCCTGAGAGCTAATTAAGGAGCCATTTTTCTCAGAAATAGTCTCACTTATGATTTGCCTTCTCCCACCCGTTTCCTGATGAGTCTAAAGAGTTGCCTAGTGTTGCCTATCGCCGATGCTTTTTCCATCTCTTTTGCCTTTGTCAGCCACCACTGTTCACGGTCCTTGCGGAGACTTTTAGTAAGTTTCCTTTTGTGCAGCTTTCGCTCCTCATTGAATTCGGAGCTCGCCGGAATAAGTCTTCTAGCATCTATCAGTTCGGATGAGGCAGTCGAAATCCAGTGGTTTTTACTCACCTTTGGATTTGCCTTATTCACAGCTTTTACAGCTGTATCTATAGCTGACTGAATATTCTTCCAGGCTTCTCCAGGGTGAGCACAGCTGTCGAACTCAGATATGCGTTTAGCTAGTTCTTCCTCAAATAGGGATTTAGTTTCCTGATCGAGCTGGGGACGTGATGGTTTTACCGCCAGCTGTTTCCTACGTCCGTTCAGTCGTAAGCACACACGAGCCCGGACCAGTGCGTGATCGGTATCTACACACGTGTTCCAGAAGGAGCGACAATCTCCTACCGACCCACGCCAACGATAGCTTATTGCTATGTGGTCTATTTGTGTCCAGCGTTGGTTTGATGATGGGGGTCGCCAGGTTAAACAGTGTCTCTCCTTGTGTTTAAAGTTAGTGCTTACAAGAAACAAATGATTATCTGAACAGAACTGTAGGAGACGGTCACCGTTGTCGGTTCGCTGGCACGGAACTCCATAGGTGCCACCGACATCCTTCTCAGATTGACACAATTTCCCTACTTGAGCATTAAAGTCACCAGCTAGAACGACTATATCTGAGCGTTTAGCCTTTCTCACCAAACTAGACAGCTTTTGGTAGAACTCATCCTTCGTTTCATCCGAACTGCAGTCAGTGGGGGCGTAGGCGGAGATTACGAAAAGGCATCGGCGAGTAGTGCAGTCCTTTCTCCTTCTTACTGATCCGTTCAGACGGACAGCACACATTCGGCTATCTACCGGGATCCAGTCAAGCAATGTCTTTTCTGCCCTAGTACTCAAGCCTATCCCTACGCCAGCTAATCCTCGTGAACTAGCTGTGGCATCTCCTGACACCCTCAAGGTGAATTTTGAAGATTCATCCTGTTGGCCAGGTGGGGTTAGGTGAATAACCACACTTGGGTCTTGTATGCGTGTTTCTGAAACACAACATACATCAATGGCTCGAGATGCCAGGGTCTTAGCTAGTGATGCTTGTTGTCCTATTTGGCAAAGTGTCCTAACATTAAATGCTCCTATATGAAATTGGTGGCGTGGCTTTAGGAGACTATCGGTGGTGGTTTTTTGGCTTCCGTCGTTTTTAGTGGACACAGAGTGAAGAGGGAGTGAGGAGCCATCAAGTAGAGGAGTTGCATCAGTGGAAGGAAGGCAAGATAATAGAGATGAAGATGAAGACAAAGATAAGTGAGGATTAGAGAGGTTTTGTGTGCGTTTCGGATTGTGAGGGCGATTGTTACTTCCCGGCTGCCCACACCGTGGAAGTTGGTTGCGTGACCGCAGAGCCCAGGGGA
The DNA here is from genome assembly GCA_944472135.2 of Trichobilharzia regenti. Taxonomy (NCBI): domain Eukaryota; kingdom Metazoa; phylum Platyhelminthes; class Trematoda; order Strigeidida; family Schistosomatidae; genus Trichobilharzia; species Trichobilharzia regenti. The sequence continues at coordinate 132,227,354 of OX235262.1, read as the reverse complement.
CAACTGCTTGAGGCCGGTCACACGCGGCCTGTTTTTGTTCGTTCTCTTTTGTTTGGTGTGCCTCAGTAGCATACTTATCACTCCTGCCCTGTGACACGGCAGCAGGAAGCGCGGTCGTTGTTAATCCGGGCCACGGCCGATCCGGCATGAAATTTTGTGAATTTGTTTGAATCATGGTATTGGATGGGTAGCTGCTTTTTGTTTAACCGCTATCCAAACAACCTGCCTGGCATGGTAGAACCTCAAGAGACATAAGTCTCAGCCAGTATAGCTTGATTAGGTCATTGCGGTGTTCAAGCCCGACCACCACGTCAAGGTAGCAGCTTTCGGTCGGATTTAAACACTATCAGGGCGGGGCGCATGCATATAGCACACAGCCTTCTTCAAACCTTGCACACAACCATTAGGTCGCGTACTATCCCATCGCCCTTGGCAGATCTGGCAACAAAAGTCACGAGGACACCATCAGAGCATATGACAGGCTACGTACCCCACAGGCCCCTGTCAATGTCGTAACAGTACTTTGCACTTAGACGGTGCAAAACACATCATACTGACAGACACTGATCCACGACTGAGTAAGTGCGATTTGGACAGCCTGCATGCTATGGCACAGTCATACGCCATCTTCTGCATACTCGAAGTCGAAAAGTCTCTCTCCAGAGAGCAGATCTACACCACCTTCACGCACGTCCTTCAAAGCTGATTTCAGAATGTCATCGATGGCAAAGTCAAAGAGAAACGAAGAGATCGAGCAACCTTGTCTAACCCCACTGTTGGTTGGGAACAGTGATGATAGTTGGTTGTATGCTGTCACTCTACCTGAGGTGTTTCTGTGTGGGGCTTTCAGGATGTTCACTCCTGAATAATCCAGTAAAAGCCACTACAAGAGTCTCGCCACCATCTTTAAAAAGAGCCGCGGATAGATTGTCTGGGCCGGGTGCTTTATGGCATTTTAATACTTGGAGTTCCTTATGGACCTCCGCTTCGATTGGTGGGTTGGTACTAACCGACCAAGGATCACTGAAGCTGGTGACAGTGAATACTGAAGTCGGCGTCCAGCTATACTGCTTCCCGAAGTACTATCCCAGGCGTCTTTTCAGGCTGGTAATTGGCGTGTCATCTGCCTCACAGACTGCCTCGCTAACACCTTGTTACTTACTGCTGGTGGCTTGAATGATCTGGAACAACTTCAGACTGTTGCCAGATACAGCTGCTGACCCCATATCATACACACGTTCTGACCACCAGACTTCGCGGTCCTTACGTAAACACTGTCTAATCTTGCGCGTAAGCGCCTTTTTCATGTTGTTGCATTTACTGGCAGCCCGAATGGACCGTTGTCCATCCAGGAGTTGCAAGGAACTCTCAGAAGTCCAGTGGTTTTTAGCGGAGCGGTCTTTTAAGCCGTGAGCGGCTACACTCGCCATTTGCATGGCGCCTTTCAGATGAAGCCAATGTTCACCTTTACTACTTCGGGGGTTTCTAGCAAGCATTGGTTAACTCATTCTGGTATTTCAAAGAAGTAGCAGGTGTTACCAGTTTACCCACATCATTATTTAGATATCGCCATTTATGAACCCCACCAAATCTCAAGACAAACCTGGCACACACTAACGCATGATTGGAGTCCAGACATGTACTCCGGAAGGAGCGACAGTCTTGTATGCATCCTCGTCACCGGAAACTAACAGCAATACTATCAATCTGAGTCCAAGCCTGATTCTCAGAGGAAGGACCCCAGGCTGTGCCGAAAGTTGGTGCTGGCTAGAAATAGGTTGTGATCTGCACAAAGCTGCAGAAGACAGTCCTGATTATCTAACCTGCGACCATGTAGTCCCCATTAACCACCTAGACGATTCCCCTCTGAGCTTAGACGCCTGACCTGTGCATTCAAGTCCCCAGTCAGCACTACTATATCCCCCCGACGCGCCTGTTTCAGGAGGTCGCTCATTTGGTAGTAAAACTCATCCTTAATTGCATCCGGGCTGCAGTTCGTCGATGTACAGACAGAAACAACAAATAAGCGCCTCCTACCACTCCTTACTTTCGTATAACCTTCCAGCTTCACAACATATAAACGACTGTTAATGGGGATCTAGTCGAGTAATGCAGCTTCGGCTCTAGCGCTTAATGCGACACCGACACCAGCTACGCCGGATGCCGACGCCACAGTGTCCCCAGTCAAGCGCAGGTGGTACGTACTACTAGAACTTTCAGATGGAGAAGACAATCGAACCACTTCACTGGGATCTTGAATGCGGGTCTCCGAAATGCAGCAGGCATCGATAGTGGGGCTTTCCAATGTTCTTACCAACCCTCCCTGTTGTCCGATTTGCATCAGTGTCCGAACATTGTGGGTGGCCAGCTTGAACGTGGCACGAAGTTTCAAGATATCTCCATTAGGTGTCGCATAGGGGACAACCATTTTGAAGGCTACTATTTAACATCTGGAAACGGCACACTTGGGCTGGGAATTCAGACAAAGACGAAAGGCTGACGAAGGTAAAGACGTCAAGGTTTGCAAAAGTAAGTCTGTGTATGAAAATAAAAGTAAGGTTGGAAAGAGACGTGTCATTTGAAACATCATTATTATTTGAGAGCATTGCTAAGAGTGTGCAATAAGTTTTACTGACAGTTTATTGTTTCATTTCATTAATTGTTTGAGGGCTGAGACACTGCCTGGGTGCCCAGACCGAAGCAGGTGGTTGTCGTAAGGGTCCACCCCCCCCCCACGAGCCTTTGACTTGTAGTCTAATCCTCAAGGTAGCAGAGCAGCGTCAGGAGCTATGTTTCCATGGTTGCCAGTGGCCATTACAGGTTCATACACTATTTGATCCGATTGGATTCTGGAGCCCATGTACCCCTTGGTAACTGCTTTTAGTCTAACCACTATCCAAACAACCTTCCTGACATGGTATGACCTGTAGGAACATGAGTCCAAGCCAGTTTAGCTTGTTGAGTCATTGCGATATTCAAACCCGACTACCAGGACAAGGCAGCGGTTGTTAGCCGCGGGGTTGGTAGGCCAATGTAAAACGTTACATAACATGGTGTGAAATTCAGTAAGATAGGATTCAAGAGTGAGAAAAAGGATTTAGAATAGCAAGTGGGACAAGTGGAAACAATTCAGTGAGAACATTAATAATAACAATAGTTGTAGTAATCAGGAAAAGGTACATAAATTAACTAAATAAACAAAATAAATAAATGTCTATCCATCTGTGGTAGGGAACATACATACTTCTTTTGTACACAAAGGTCTGACTTAAACTCATGCATAAAAACCCATATATATATATATATATATATATATATATATATATATATATATATATATATATATATATGGAATTCCGTATATGATCTTTCTTTTCCATAACTTCCCAATTTAAAGATAGGGTGTGAAGTGGTTGTCTGTTTTGACTACTTCACTTGGGAAGTTGTGTCTTCCGTAATGGACTAATCGCTGATGTAGTCTCAGCACTCATACAAAAGGCTCGTGTGGTATTTGCCTACATAAATCTTTCCTGTGTATATCCGGTTATCGATCAAAAGATATATGTACTACTCATCAGTACTCTGTGTCTTCCTTTTTGGCTGTGAGGCATGGTCGTTGAAAGTAGAAGATATGAGAAGACTATGTTTTTTTTTCGATCATAGGTGTTTGCATTCTATCTTCCGTGTTAATTGGTATAATATAATGAGAAATATTGAAGTTAGGCTCAGTGTGCTGGTCAAGAATGGGAAGTTAATTTATAAGATTGTGAAGCCACATCGTCTTAGTTGGCTAGGACACGTGTTTACATATGCTGCGCCACCGTCTTATTCTAGCAGTGTTAACTTATATAAGAATTAGGTTACGAGAAAGTTAGAGGTAGTCAAATCAAAATCTGTCATCAGTCTATGAAGCCTTTTCCAGTTGGTTCTTGTTACGTAGGGTTTAAGTAGTAATGACTTTTCGATTTGTTTGAATTCTTTATTTATTTATGTTAAGTTGTGAGAAAAAAATTAAGCAAAGCGAAGACAGTGGTTTCGTTATAAGAGTTTGCAGGGAACCAATACATTCTAGTAATGGTACATTTCTCCATGTTGTTGCTGTTGATGAGCCTGGGCAAAATTTACACGCTAACCGATCCGACTGTAGCGTCTTGATGGTTTTAAATATTTCTTTGTAGAATTCTATTCATTCGAGCAATTCTCACTCTATATCATCAAGTCACATGTGAAATTTTGAATGACAAGAAATTTTTCGATGAAATTATCATTTGTATGTTTACATGATCGCATATACTATGTATGTTCTTTAAATAATTTTTAATTTTAGGTACTGAATTTATGCAGCGATTACATCTTCATCTTGTTGCCTTTGTTGAAAACCATGTTAATCATGATGCTGACTGGCAGTGTATAGATGTAATCTATTCAGGACATGATGTGAGTCTCCCATTGTGTATTCTATTGGCATCTACAACTCTCTAGTCATACCACCGTAGTTATAATTCACTATATTGATCCTCGGTAACTGTTGTAGTAAACGATTTATATGTTGAAAAATGAGTCAGTGTATAGTGTCGTAATTTAAAGGCTCCACTTGTTGATACAAAATATTTCAATTTTTTTTTCTTTTTTTTAAGCATTGATGTATTTGAATGATCATGTGAAACTTGAAACAATGCTGTATACCATATCAATGGTATTGTCATTACGGATATCGCTCAGATGTCTTAAATTTGTTTTTATTAATGGTGGTAGAGTACTGCAATTTCTCTGTTTAGCTTCATGATACTGTGGTTCACTGGTGTAGACTCTCTATTCCCAATTACTACATCTCAGATTATAGCTCTGCTCCACCTTTAAAGGTTTGCGCATCCAAATAGTATTATTAGTTCTTAAACAATAAGTGCTGTTGCCCATTTCCAGTAATGTGGAAGTGCAAGGGGTTATTGAGTAACATTTCTACATCTAGCTCCATGATGTTACTTTCCTTAACTTCTGAACATTTGAGTAAATAGATAGTCCTCATAGTGTTTGTGTTGCGTAGGTATAAAGTGATCCAGTGTGATGGAGTAAAACGATTATATACTAGACACCAAAAGATACATGAAATAGTTCGAAAACGAAGTGTTTTGTTTTGAGTGTCACCAAGTAAAACAGGTATTTAAATAGATAGGGACGAGTGAAAAAAGCAGTTGTAGGAAAATAAACTATTTGATCATTAAAAGTTTCAATCACATCTAAACTGTTAAATTTGTAAATAGATTGTGAGAAAATTGCTCCTTAATTAGCTCTCAGGATAGACGCCTTGAACGCTGGAAAGAACACTTTGAGGGACAATTTAACTTGCCTACAGCCACACTGAACCTCCCCGACATCCACCCCACACCCGAATGGGATATAGACACTGGTCCGCCGTCTGTAAGTGAGGTCACAAAAGCTATCTGTAATTTGAAACGAGGCAAAGCGACAGGACCCGACGGAATTATTCCGGAGGTGTTTAAATATGGGGGTGACATACTAGTTTCTAGATTAACTAAAGTACTAGGCAACGTCTGGGAATCAGAGACGGTTCCATCAGACTGGGGTAGGTCACTTATTATACAGATATTCAAGAAGGGAAACAAGTCCTCGTGTGATAATCATAGGGGGATCAGCCTAACGAACATAGTCTCTAAAATCGTAGGCCCAGTAATCATGCATAGACTAAGCAGAACTCGGGAGGAACAGACAAGGGAAAATCAAGCAGGCTTTAGACCAGGTAGAGGGTGCATAGATCAGATCTCACTCTCCGGCAGATTCTAGAACATAGACACACTTTTCGGCGTCCAACAATTGCCATATTTCTTGACTTGAAGGCGGCCTTCGACTCCGTGGATCGAAGGGTACTATGGTAATGCCTGACTGTGAAGGGAGTGCCAAGAAAGTACATTGCACACTAATCACGGCACTCTATTCAAACTCACGTAGTCGTGTAAGGGCTTATGGGGAATTACCATCTGAATTGATAAAAAACAGTGGTGTCCGACAGGGATGTCCAATTTCCCCATTTCTGTTTAACTTCATCATAGGTATGCTAAGGGAAGTATCCTTAACTAAACTTAACGACTTAGGAATCGACTTATTACCAGGGAATAGTCTTATGGACTTAGAATATGCAGATGACATAGTCCTGTTAGGGGAGGATGCTGACAAAATGCAGAGTCTTCTGAACACCTTGAGCAGCAATCTTCGTATGTTTGGCATGCAATTCGCCCCTGCAAAATGTAAAATGCTGCTACAGGACTGGACTACGTCAACTAGCTTAGTGATAGGGAGTGAAGTGATAGAACATGTTGACTACTTCACCTATTTGGGAAGTTGTATCAGCACCAACGGACCGATTGGCGACGAAATCTCAGCACGGATCCAAACAGCTCGAACTGCTTTCGCTGACTTACACCATCTCTGGTGTAGGCGTGACATCCGGCTATCAAACAAGGGACGTGTGTACTGCTCATCAGTTCGCTCCGTCCTTCTCTATGGCTCTGAAACATAGCCAATACTAGTTGAAGACATGAAAAGGTTGACTGCTTTCGATCATAGATGTCTGCGATCTCTGTCTCACGTTATGTGGTTTCACAAGGTAAGTAATGTTGACGTTAGACGTAGAGTGTTGGGCAAAGAGGGAAAATCAATCGACGAGGCTATAAAGTTACATAGACTAAGATGTCTAGGTCACGTGCTGCGCATGCCTAACCACCGCCTCCCCCGACGGGCATTGCTAGCTGATATAGGTGCAGGTTGGAAAAGAGCAAGTGGTGGCCAAACAAAAACATGGCCTCATCAATCCATGAAATCCTTGACAGTTAAACTGAGTCAAGTGGGTAGGGAGATGCAGACTCCCGGGTTGGGGGCCTCGGGACTCTAGGAATCAATGGCTGGAGACAATAGGTGACATGGCTCAAAGTGATCGTTGTCAATGGCCAGCGCAGATGTATTCAGTCTCTGTAATCTTTCATATTCCCTTCTACCATTACCCATTCTGTTTCACTCTTATACTTGTGAAACTCTATTGATTCTCTTCACTCATCTTCTTGTCTACCTTTGTGTGCTATTTGGAACGTGGCAACTCGAACTGCTGGACTTCGGTGGCAAGTTCTATGTTGAATCCAGACAGAAATAGATTGTGAGAGAGAGACAGTAGTTAAGAGCTAATTAACACATGATTTAAGATGATTGCGTTGTGAAGAGGTTTTCTGTGATGTTATTTCAGATGTGAAATAAGTTATTAAGGTAGTTGAAAAGTGGTGAAAATAAAGGCTAGATTTTGATGTCCTTACGGTAACACTGTTCTTAAATTAAACCATTTTTTCTTCTTCTTTACAATTTTCTTATTGTACATTTTACATGCACTTCAGTCAAAACTGATCGGAATTGAGTTACAACTCAGGATTATTATTTGCCTTGATAGTTCACTACTTTAATTAATAAGAGGAAGGTTCACATTTGAAGTTGAATTTTTATAATTCTTAGGTGTTGTGATCAGAAGTAAAGTGTACAATATAGTTTGTCTAAATAATCTGACATTTTTTTGACCGTTTATTAAGTGCATACAATGTAGTTTCTTTTAAAAAAAACAACTATGATTCATTTGTACAAGCATTAAACCTTTCAACCGTTAGGCTGCAAGTTCCCAGTTCTTACAGTTGCCTGGCTGACCGCTTTTTTAAGAAATTCATTATTTTCATCTATAAAATTGTAAAATTACTTCTCTTGTGAAAAAAACAAACAAAACAAACTATTTCCAACTTTTATATATTTACAAGTGTCCAGGAGAAGGGGAGCATAAAATTCGAGAATATATGGCATATCGTCGTAGTTCACCGGATTATCAACCCAATGAACGGCATTGTATATATGGAATGGATGCTGATTTAGTGAGTTTTATGACTGGTGTTATTTTTCGGTTTCATTCACACTATGTTTTTTCTTTCTTATTATCATTATTATTATCAGAGGTAAGAATTTTATTGGATATCTTGTCTTAATGTTAACCACATAGAGTGCAAATGCCTGGATTCGTCTAATATTTTGGTAGTCTCATGGTCTTTTAAGTTCCAAATGAAACACACATGATCTATGTTAAAACGCCAACTAACACCACTATGTCAGTGAGTAGTTACTAATACGTTAATAATTGACGTTTCAAAAAAAATTCAGTCCTAATCTGAATTTTAGGTGTAGTGATAGACGGATGGAAAAGCAGATGAAAATTGAGAACAGCTCAGTGTAATAGTGTATGCAAAGCAGTGGATTATTGGTTGATCACTGATTTTTTTTTCATTCATTTGCCTTCCGAGTGAAGCATAAGGACTTCAAACTTGGGCTTTGAAGTTTCTATACTAGTGGTAACTTCTTACGAGTAGGATTGTGGTTAGAGCAGGCTGCTAGCCAAATTGGTAAACATCAATTTACGTCAATGTGTATGACCCAAATATTGGTCGTGAGAAAATATGAACAAGACTGATTCAACAACCAATCACAGCAGACTTTGCGTAGGCGCAGACACAGTTAACACATAGATGATCTGACATTCAAGAAACAGTCACAAAGAGATGCAAGGTCAACTTTCTGTGAGGAACAACCAATCAGAAGAGCGTATTTGTTTACTTGAATAAGGTATAATAATGTACATGAAAATATATAAATACGCGTTGATTTCCTTAATAAACGATCTGTTGCCTGGCCCTTGTCTTCTGCTGTTACAGGATTGCTAACCTCACTCCCAACCTTTCCTGTTTCCCAGACTTACTGCCGGCCATGTGAAGTTTAGAAGTGCATCGACGGAGATTCGAACCTCGACTACACGCGTGATAGGCAAACATTCTATAAGTGAACCATTGATGCACTGGTCAGATCATTAAGATAAACAATCATAGGCTTTAAAAAACTATGTTATTAGCTGTAATGTTATAGTTAATTGTATTAGGCCTTCAACTTTAGAATTTTGTTTCATCTGTCATCTACGAGATAGTTGTGGATGTGATTTAGTGCACTATCCTTTGCGTACTTAACTGCGTATTTTTTTCATCTTACCCCGAACAATTTCACTTGCAAAGGCGATGTCTGAGAACTTTGGTCTGTGTTCCTCTTCTGACGAGGCATATTTGCTAAATTACCTGATAACTTTAAAACCATACCCAATAAAATGCATTCAAAAATATCTCTTCTAGCAGAGTGTTTTATAATCCTACACCTAGTGAAATAACATTGGACCTAAGACAGTTTCTATAAGAAAGGAGAAAGCAGTCGATACCACTAAGCATTCAAATGGGAATCTTCTTACAATAAATTATTTCTATATACTATATCGTCCTGATTGTAGGTAGCCTCGCTACTCTTGTATTCTACTGAAATTTATTTTAGGCGCATTAATAAGATCAACAGCACTGTGCGTAACATAATATCACCTTGTTTTAATTTTGTTTTTCTTGTTTTTAGATATTCTTAGGCTTAACAACTCATGAAGTCAATTTGTGCATCTTACGCGAAAATGTTGTTAAAGCTCAGTAAGCTTTAAGTACACTAATATATTTATTTCATGTCTTATTTTAAACTGTATTATTAAAGAATATATTTTAAGGCCGATCATAAACTGACTTCAGTTGGAGAACTACTGAAAACTAGGAAGTACTGTTTTGGGGACTCGTCAGCAGTATGCATCCTCACAAACATCAGGCATTGATCCTCAGGATCTTCAGGTTACTAGGTCAGGTTTTTTGACCATTCAGCCACTAAGGCCGGAATTTAATGACCCGTGCCTACTAACTTTTGTCAATTCGTGACATATGGCGCAACCAGCAACCAACAGTATTGGTGATTAATTTGACGTCTTACGAGACTTGGTAGACCTCTGTAGTCATGCCTTCTGACTAGAATTCCAGGCAATTTCATCCTGAAGTCAGTCACTAGTGAGCACTAGACTCATTTTCAAATTCTGGTTTGCACTTCATGGTCGATTTTGACACCAACCAAATCTTTGCAAGCAAACACTTGAGAATATTTGTGATGTTTGTATTATTTGGTAAATCCAGTTCACGATTTTCTTAGATTTCAATTTCAAGCTTTAATAATACTGAACGTTGTTTTAGAACTCACTTTAAAATTCCCTACTTTCACCTATTTCCACTTATTTCTCTAAGAAATTTTAAATAATGGTTGTGTTCATCTCTTGAGTACTAGATTTTTCGAGGAAGCCTGAATGTAGTCAGTTTACGATACTTGAATTTGTGTAAGCAAATATTTTTGTTTGATTGATACTTACTATCTGTCATTGAAACTCTCAAGTGCGTGACTGTTTACTACTGACACGTTATCGATTGTGGTTTAAAATCAAAATCACTTAAAAAGTATTAAAATTCAAGTGTTTGCAGGGACTTGATTTGATTGGTTACAGCGTTTTATCATGCGCTGACATGGGTTGGAGAAACATTGGAAAACTTGGGAGTACCGAACGGCTGTTTCTTCCTTGTTTGGGACTCTTCATCAGTGCTTACCTACCCACCACAGTATTACAGTTATTTTTTTTTCTGCTGATCAGTGAAAAACCTACAGTGACATATTTACATGTTTTTTGTCCCAATTTAAGCTACAATAATCAGTTTTAGTCATTTTGATTTCAGTTGTTATACTTCGTCATGAATCAGCATCAGTTAAAGGGACCGCTGGAAACCAGAGGGCTTAAGATAGCTGTTTCGTCTTCATAAGTGCACACCCGTAATCACACCAGGCTGCGAACCTTCATGTTACGAAGCCAAGCCTGTTTGACAATTCAGCCATTTGTGTCGGGATTCTATGACCCGTGGATTCTAACTGATTTCATACTATATCACGAATAGGCAGGTCCCGGGTGTAAACCCTAGTGAGATCGTGGGCGCTCACTGATGAAGGGTCCCATAGTAGGACGGAACAGCTGTCTAGTGCTCCATGGTTTTCAATGATCTTTTTAAGTGATGTTGGTTCTTGATCAAAATATTACAATGGAAATTAAATTAGTCTAAATCCCCACAAATCTTACTATCAAAATTTCAGTTACGTAATAGCTTCAAGGAGTTAGAAAAACAAGCAGACGAATCAAGTCAGTAGAAATTAACAAGCTTGTTACCATAATAGTAGAACTTTTTGAATAATTTTCCATACATAACTTCGGTTATTCTCACTGAATGGATAAAGATTCAGAAATGCAAAAAAGACGAAAGCGAATCGTCCCGTCCTTGTCAGGTTGCTCTTCATTCTGTCGATTACTTTGAAGGAGGCGTTTGTTGAGATGGAGTCACTACTGCAGTTATTGCACTCCTTATAGGAACCACTACTACTTTTCTCTAACCATTCGCGATAGTGTTCTTGAACCTTTTTAGACTGGATACACGTCGAATGACCAGCGTATCCGGGGCCATAGCAATAGGTGAGCTAGTATATACACATAAAAGTGGTAAGATGCAAGATCTTATCAAGGCTTCTGCTTACAAGCGGATTACTGGAGAACGCCACTTTTAGCGTTGCTGCGGTGAATGTTCTCAAAGATTCTGAAATTCTTCTCTTAAGGGTATCTCAGGTAAAGTTTCTCGTGAAATCCAGGTTCATGTAAAGTTATTTTATTCGAGAAAGTAGTGATTTTCTCCTCTGGACTTTCGGTTTGATATTCTTGTCGATAAATTTTGTTGGTTATCTATTTGGGATGAAGACTTCTTTCAGAAGATCTAGTTCTGCTTCTAGGACGTCAGGACTACAGATGTGTCGGATCCGAGTGGCGTAGGATTTATTTAGATTATGTTTTCGTTCAACAGACGCCCAACTGTAGACCTCAGGTGTATTTAGTATTCGAGGAAACTAGTTAGGATACAAGCTTTCAAGTTTATTTTATTTGGTTTTTTGATTATTTCCAATTGTGTATTACAAGTCACTGGAATGTGACTTTCATTGTTTCCGTTTTTGTTTGTTAATTTTTTATAGAAATTCCTCAGCAGATAATAAACCATTTTGTATTACCTATTTATCCGTTCTTCGTGAATACATAGATTTGGAGTTTATAGAATTAAAGGTTAGTGATCGCTTTTCCCGCTTTAATGCCCAAAATGTTATTATTTATTATTTTTCTTTTTTTTATAAGAAATGATGCTAATGCGAACATCCTGGTATAGATGTATGTACAAATATATATATATATATATATATATATATATATATATATATATATATAAGCTACATATACGATGATTTATGCTACTAGATTGTTTAGATCCCAAGTCTGCAATTCATCGATCGAAAGTGCTTAAATCGGAACATCTAAACCTTCAAAAGTTATCATTGATTTAGATTGTTTAACAATTTACAATCTAATAAAGTACAATCAGTCGAGCTTCAAGCGTTTGAAATTCAATGCGTCCATTAGGTTGTATTTATTGCCTAAGCTATAGATCTGCATGCCATGCTACACTATGATTCAAACAAACTTTTCATTACTGGTCAAGTAATCGTATTCTTGCCTAAAAGTTCATATTGCATGTAGTATCATATCTGTTCTCCAAAACTTCAAAGCTCTAGCTTAAAGTCATGTGTTGCCTGGAACTAAAAGGAATGAAAAAGGAATTCGCACTGTCGTGAATTGGCAGAAGTTAGTATTCAAACACCATTGGATCGGGTCCCAGTGGTTCAATGGTCTACGAGCTCGCTAGCCACGTAACCAGCAGGTCCTGGGTTCAAATCCCGGTGGGTGCGTACTCCTCAAGAGGCCCAAACTAGGACGAAACAGCTGTCCAGTACTCCCAGGTTTTCCAACGATTCCCTCTCTCTCCCTATATATATATATATATATACCTAATTTCTAATTTAACTTTATTCCTTTTACGATTTCATCATGAGCTGACACCAGTTAGAGAACCACTGGAAAACCAACTGGGAGTACTGGACAGCTATTTTGTCCTGGTTTGGGACTTTTCATCAGTACGCACCCAACACTATGGTTCGAACCCAGGACCTTCCGGTTACAAGGCGAGCTCGTATACCATTAAGCCACTGGGACCCGATCCAATGGTGTTTGAATACTAACTTCTGTCAATTCACGACAGCGCGAATTCCTTTTTTATTCCTTTTAGTTCCAGGCAACACATGACTTCAAGCTAGAGCTTTGAAGTTTTGGTAGCAGTGGTTTTATTCTCACTGGGTGGGAGTGTGTCAGTCATGCATCGAACCCCGGACCACTTGATTAGCCGGCGAGGGTTCTAACTCTGCACTCAGTCTCATTATTTTCACAGTTGGCTGAGTATACTTCGTTTGTATTCGATAACTGAAAATATAGCCTATCTAATATATATTTGTATTTTGCCCTATCTATACATAAGTACCGTCCATCATTAATTACTGTAGTTGATATGTGCGTTACCAAAATTAATATCAGTTGTAATAAGATATTATTAAACTTCATGTGGCATATAAGTGTTTTTAAATAACTCATTGTAATAAAAGTCAATCTACTGAATGATAATAAATAGGGATTCATGTAAGAATAATAGTGAATTAATTGCTAAAAATAGAAGCAAATGAGCTGGAAAAAGTTTAAGACCATGGTTAATTAAGAAAAAACAAAGCTTTGCTGCATGCAACAACTTTAACCTTATCAAATTTCAAATCCCCTTTTTTCTACTATGTCGTTGACTTCTACGTAAACAGATACACTCCACTTTACCTTGCTTCTCATCGATTAACAATTTTCATATAATGGAGAAGATTTTTACCTCAGATGGATGATTTGGGCGTAGTTGTGTTCTGTGAACTGGACGGTTTTGTTGCGCCCAGAGAACACAACTACACTAAAAACAATTTTATCTCATAGCTTCTTTAAACAATGAATCAAAAGTAATAACGATTTATAGACCGTTTTTGGATGATGGAGGTTATCTGTAAAATGTTATGTATCTGCTCAATACATTTAGAATACTCTGATGCATGCATATACCTGTCAAATCACTCCGTATGAAAAAAGCCAGTTAAAATAGACAAAATGACGAGCGATTTAAGAATAAGAAGGATAATACTAAACACTACCAAAGTAGGTGACGGGTGGTAATTAATTACGTGTTTGTACACGCAATGACATTAGTTATAGAACCATTGGGACTCGTGATCAAACCTGCAACCAGTCAAGTCCCTGCAAACCAAAACTTCATAATAATTGATTAATTTACTGCACCCATGGGTTAGGAACAGCCTAATTTTATGGCTGGCGTATTCCCGATACCCAGATCGATACTTTGTCTGGAAAATGAACTAATCAATTGTCTCATGAAAAACTGGTTAGATGACCAATGGATTGTCTTTCGTCACGCATATATCATCAGCCATGCACACATTCTTTGTTTCTTTGTTCCCCCTCTCTTTTTCTTTCTTTCTTTCTCTCTCTTTTCTTTCGTAAATTTACTGTGTACACGTAAATGTAGCTATGTACACTTTGTTGGCATAGGCAAGCGATATACGTGATCGCGTCTGTACTGTATTGGCATCCCCAATCCAATCCAACATTTCCCGAAATCTAAAAATTTCAGTATACGTCCTTGACACGGTTTTTATAGACAGTCTTGAAAGCCAACTCGGAATAATTTAGTGAATGCAGTGGAATTCAGAATACGCCTTTCGTCGTATCTAGGAGTCCTCTTCTGGATGTACCTGCCTTCTCCATCCAGTTATAGTGTTCCCATTGAGGCTGGAACCCATCACCCACCGTTTCAAACACGGAAGCGTTATCCACTTGACCACTTAAGCCCCAAGAGCCACCTCTTAAGCGACGGGTGTCAGTTATTACTTACTTTTTCATTCATTTTTAACTTTCCCATGAACAAATGCCCAACATTTTGCTCCAATCAATCAATGGGAAAGTCAAGATTGAATCGAAAATCTAGAAGACTGTTTTGGTATCAACCGTGTGGTTAATATCAGTTAAATATTTTGCTATGGAAAAAGTTCTTCAGTTTGCTGAGTGCGTTTATCGAAGAAGTTCCACAGTTCAGTTTTTCACAGTTTCATTTTTCATATAAATCAATTTGACAAATAGATGTATGATCAGGTTTCTTGAACTGATTTGGTTCTCTAAGCTGAATCAAACTGGTTGCACAGCACTGATGAGCTCTACTCCGAACGAGCGAAATAGCCACCGCGTGTTTCACTCACTTCTACCTGGTTAGCGCAAGCATTACTGGTTGATGTGAGTAGTATACAACTACTCGTCTTCATCAATCACTAGTATACAGTTTCATACAATTATGCTTGTTTTCTTGGTTACCTTCTATTTAAGGTATCAAGTAGACTATATATCGCGATATGAATAACTTTGGTTCGCAAAGGAAACAGTAGTAAAATCTCACCTCGAACTGTGTAAATTTGCAAATTTGTTTGTTTAGATTGTTCAACATGTATTGCATAAATGCATCATATTTTCCAGATAAACCTCGTCTTCAATCTAAAATTTGATTGATATTAGTTACCGACTCATGAGGTTTTAAGCAAAGCGGGTTAACTCTGATTGCAACCATCATTATTGTTTCTTACATGGAGGAATAATTCATCATGAGCTGACATCAGTCAGAGGACCACTGGAAAACCTGGGAGTACTGGGCAGCTGTTTCGTCCTGGTTTGGGACTCTTCATCAGTACGCACCCACCACTACGGTTCGAACCCAGGACCTGCTGGTTACAAGCCTAGCGAGCTCGTAGACCATTGAGCCACTGGGACCCGATCCAATGGTTCTTGAATTCTAACTTCTGACAATTCACGACATAGCGTGACTATTTCGCAATATTTTCTTCGATGAGTTACTGCCTCATCTTCAACATGCTGTACCCTATTGTTTCGTAGCTCTCTTTGCTATTTTTTCTTTCTGTTGTGTTGTATGTATGTATTCATGCCCTTTTGCAGATATGAGTTTTATTATTCAGAAATTGTCGATAACTGGCTGATTCGACTTTTCAGATGTCCCTCATATTTTAATAAATTGCAATATTAGACTTGATGACTTGACTATACCTTTATAAATCTAAGATTTCTTCAACTATATACAAATATATACGCACAGTTTGATTTGTATTTCATGTTCTTAAAAAATGATTTGTTCACATTTTATTGTTTTTGTGAAATTGTTTTTTTTCTGTAAACAGACGATGTTGCCATTCCCTTATAATCTGGAGCGTATAATTGATGATTGGGTTTTTATGGCTTTTCTTTTGGGAAATGATTTTATACCGCATATTCCTAATTTGCATATACATGCGGAATCATTATTAGTACTTTGGGATACTTATAAAGTTGTATTACCGAAATTAGACGGTGAGTAGTAATAGTAGTAGTAGTATAGTTTTATTTTTTCGTAATTTTAGTTAAACATTTTATCATTGTGTCCATGAGTGCCTTCATACTTCTGCGTGTTTTCTCAATCTAATGCATCTCTTTTAGTATGTCGGCAAGTTTTCAGCGTTACTGTGTGCGTTCGTATGCGTGTAATTTCTAAATTCATGTACTCAATGTAATGATGCTTAAGTTAAAATGCCAGACACTGTCAACATGATGTATTATGCACGAAGCAGCATTATTACAATGTGAATGTCTTTAGCATAAAACCAAGTTGGTCTAAATTCCAATGATTCAGAGAGACTGTAATAGGCAGAAATCTACGAGAGAATAAATGATAACATGCGGAAACGTTAGAGTTTAATAGATATGGCAGATGACAAAAAGTGAATTCATCTGCACCTTTGAACTATATCATCAACAGTTAGTTTCCAGTCATTGGTTCTTGGAATCTCAAGGATCCCAACCAATAAGTCTAAACCGTCCTATGTTGCTCAAACTAACTGTCAAGAGGTTCATAGATTGATCCCACTTTACAGTTTGACCATCCATAACTTTTGTCCAACCCAACCCTATGTCAGGTAGCATTGCTCAACTAGGAAAGCAGTAACTTGTGTTCTAGCCATTTCAAAGAATACAGCTTCACATCGTCATCGATTAACTTCCCATACTTACCTTGCACCCTACGCTTATCTTCAATATTACTCAAATCACACCACTTAACACGGGAGATGGAATTCAAACAACCTTGGTTGAAACCAACTTGTCGTTTCATATATTCCACTTCCAATGATCATATTCCACAACCACAAAGAAAGACAGAGAGAACTGCTGGGCAGTAGACAGCTAATTTAATCGATAAGCTGGATATCACGTCAGTGGAAGAAATGACGTAACTTGGCGAATGCCATATCACCCTTTTCTATTCGTCCTGAAATTTCATTAGCAATTAGTCTATTGGATCTAATGTAACTTCCCAAATAGGTGAAGAGGCCAACACGCTCTACCAATGTTAATTATTTATTTATTTAAACGCAGAAAAACTTGGTACTATATGGCACCAAGAAGATGCGCCACACAATAATAATAAAACAACATACATTAAAAGTAAAAATATGGGTGGAGAACGGATAAAGAACTTCATCTCGAAGGAAAACAGCCATACTTAACAAGTTCAAACAATACTCGTCAACTATCATCGGGAAGGGAAGAAAGAAGGAAATTGCAGCACGTTCGGCATTTATTGCGATTCTTGGCCATATCCGATAACGCTTCGAACCATATATTCGAGCTATACCTCTGACTTCAACCAGGGAGTCGTGACACACCAACCGATGCCAATCTAGCACAAATATCCTTCATCCTACGACACCTAGTCATGCGCTGACCACGTCTCCGCTTTTCCCATCCGGTCCTAGGGCTAGCGAACAGAGACCTGTACGAAAGCCTCTGGGATTACATTGTAGCACATGTCCAAGCCACAGAAGCCGGTGTTTCTAGATGATGACACTCAACGAATTGTGATCTTCGACCTTAGCCTTCATGATACGGTTGGAACTCTCGTCCGTCACCCCTCTGCCAGCACTTACACAACTACTCAGATACACAAACTTCGCGAATCAACCCGTCACGTGTTTTTTGCACAGCCTGCGGAGCAAGACAGCAGTCAATATTTTAGACGCAACTGGTAGCAGACTGATATCTCTTTGGTTGTCACATGAGTTAAGTCGACCCTTTTTAAAGATGGGGACAGTAATGGCTTCGTTCCACATTGACGGTACACTCTTAGTCCCCCCCATATCTTCCTGATTAATTCAGTTAAAGCCATTACGAGAATCTCGTCACCATCTTTACCAATGTACTCCCTGTCTTTACGATATTATCAAGTATTCATTCGACTCAGAAAAAAACAATAGTGATTTTTTTTAAGAGTGAAAATAAACAGATTATATACGATAGGCCGAAAATTCCTATCAAACCTCTTGTATCAATCAGTGGTTAATAATCCCACTTCTTTTATACAGTCGTGTTTAAGTAATGTTTAATTTTGTCAGAAGTGTGAGGAAATATATTGTATCAAGAAAATGTATGCAGAATCTACCGAAGTGTCTGTTCAAACGATAAATATCCATAGTTTGTGCAAAAATAATATAATATACAACTCAACAAAAAGAAATCAGTGTTTCTAAGGTGATGAAGTTTTTGAGGGGAGTAAATGCTTTTATGGTGCAATATTAAACACCTTATTTGGCGGTGAAACTTGTTTCACTGTGCAGACTGACATGGTCGCTTGTGTACTTCTTGTTTCACGTGTATCTGTAGTTGCAGACATATGGTTCAGTATCTTATATGGCTGTGCCGATCACAAATTTGAAGAGGCATTTATTCAACAATACAAATACCACATGATTTTGTTCGTGTATACGAATAAGTCGACACATTGAAGTGGTTTTCTCAGTAATCTAATAATAATAGTAGCTTTATTGTAAACCGTACATTTGGCGCAAATATGGAATTTCCAGTACAGTATTCATCTTTCTCATTATAGGATTAATAATAAAAGCGGGTCATTTACATTGATAATATGGTTAAATAAGAAAATGAATATAAAATTAAATTAAGTGAAAATATTAACGACAATATAAGGATGAGAAAAGTGGGGTCGTTTACTGAGAGTTCGCAATAAGCTGGTAATTTCCTGCCTTACACTTTTCTCATCCCATAATATGTGTGCTAAATGAGATATTGTGGAGTTTCTGTACTTATTCTTCCAAGCATACAGTCTTTTGTATTTGCTTTTAGTTCTACTCGATAAGATGCAAGGGAAAAGTTGTGTTGTGTATAGAGATGATGTTCAGAGTTTGACCCGGTCGATAACTGCTACCTCGCAGTGGTGGTCGGGCTTGAATACCGTAATGACCCAACATGCTAAACTGACTGGGACTCTGTCCCTGCAGGTTCTACCATGTCGGGAAGGTTGTTTGGATAGTGGTTAGACTAAAAGCAGTTACCAGGGGTTACATGGGCTCCAGAATGGAATCGGATCAAATGGCGTATGAACCCACATAGGTCACCGGCAACCATGGGAATGCAGCTCCTTACGCTGCTCCCCTGCATCGCGGATTAGACTCCAAGTCAAAGGCTCCGGGGGTGGTCCCTTACGACAACCACCTGCTTCAGTCTGGGTACCCAGGCAGTATCTCAGCCCTCACACAATGAATTGAACAAAGCAACAAACAATCAATGAAACTTATCGCGTGCTATTACACGTGTTGCAATTCCTTCTTTCTTCCCTTCCTGATGATAGTTAACGAATACTGTTTGAACTTGTTAAGCGTGATTGTTTTCCTTCCAGATGAAGTTCTTTATCCGTTCTCTACTTATATGTATATTTTTCTCTTATTTCTTTTTTGTTTTTCTTTTGATCTATGTTGTTTTATTATTATTGTGTGGCGCATCTTTCTTGGTGCCATATTGTACCAAGTTTTTATGTGTTTAAATAAATAAATAAGAAATATAAACAGAGTCTGACGGGATAATATTTGCTAATATCTTACAGGAAACTAAGAGAAGCGACATGAGTTCCTTCAAGGTTACAGATATGCCTTGCTGACTGACGAGTGCCAGCTAGCACGAAACCTAGGTCCAAGGCTTCCTGCCGATTGCTTCCAACCAACTAAAACCAAGAGTTTATCTATAGTAGTAATACAGAGTTGGTTTAGCAACACTCTATTCACCCTACTGAGGGCTTTTATTGTCCTTTGTAGTATAACAGTCTTTTTTAAGTAGCCCATAAAAAATTAAGGGAGATCAGTAAAAAAAAATATAGGCAGAATACAAGAGTTAACAAACTTAAAAAGGAGAGACGAAATGATACCAGATTGTCTTAACTTCTGTTCATAGAACGTCAAACGAAATAACATGTAAGATGACGAGGAAAGATCAGAGGAAATACACAGTCCAAAGTATTTAACTTTCGATTTGGTTTCAACTTCATTATCACCTATGACAGTGGAACCAAGAGCACTAACCAGTTTATGTAAGTCGCGCTTGCGTCTGAAAGTGAAGTTAATCACCTGACATTTGGAGAGATTAAGCTTAAGACCATTTGACGAGTACCACTGATAAAAAATTTATTCATTTTGGAATGGTCTGACTGAGAAGGAACAGGAGTAGAAACAGTCAAATCATTGACATACTTAACGAAATTGCCTTCGTCAGAATGAGCCAAGTCACGTAAGAAGAAGAAGAAAGAACAGTTCCTTAAGGAACACCAGCTAGAGTAAGTGAAGCAGGGGAGGACTTCCAATTTTAAACAGTTTACTGCTTCTTATCAGAAAAATAGGAATGAAACCATTTATTAATCTATCTATGCTTGCTTGTCGTTAAACACTATGTCGAATCAACCCAAGCATTCACCTAAGAATAGTGACGCTGATTTCTTTTTCTTTTTGGAAATTTGTGATATTTTCACAATGAATTTATTGTGTTTCCTCAGCTTCGATATGCCATATACCGCAGTTTATGTATATCTCTAACTGTGATTGTTGTCTTAAATGGTGGTATGTTTCACTTACCGGTTTTGACTACACATAATCGCTTCCGCTTGACTCTAGCACGTAAAATATGCATGTAGCTTTAAATCATTTGTACAATTAATGTATACTGAAGTTTATTTTTTAGTGTTTATCTTAAAAATTTCATTACACGTTTTCATCAAATTATTTCATTTTTCAACGTTTTATTCCAGGCTATCTTGTAGAATATGGATATTTAAATCTGCCACGCTTTCACAAATATCTAGAAGAACTTTCACAGGTTTGTAAATATGAATTCACAATTGATATACAAATTCATTTTGTATTATTTTATTGTTCAGACATCTATAAAACACAAAATAATCGAGCAAAGAATATTCTTTTCGATAAATTCCTCTTCCAGCTCTACAATTATATATATATATGTTTATACACATTGAATATTCTAGACTAGTAGTTAATAACAATATTAGTGTTTTTTTAAATAATATCGATTTGCAAAGTATGATCAGTGGAATTACAGATCATTAAAGATGCTTGAATTATTATGATAATAAAGATATAATATCGAATAGAATATCAACTAAAATTAGGGAAATTTCACAAAAATTCAGGATTATTCAAGCCTGGATGACCAAGGTAGTGATAATGTCTGAACTAACTTCTTTTTGGATGCATAAATTAGGCTTTTTAAAATCGATCCCCACAGTCAGCCTCAGCGATATTTAGTAGTCGAAATCTTAAGGCAAAATTGAGATTTGTAGGTATGCGGTAAATGACCCTGAGAGTATGGTTAACGTCAATCTTGTGTTCTGTCTCCACAAGATGAGACAGAATAACGCTGCGAATAGATTTTGTTTGTCTTTTGCTTAACCATGGCAGGATGATGTTCGGAAATTCAACGAAAAACACACCTAATAGTACGGCCTATGTAACTGGCTCCACAGGAGCAGTTAAATTGGTAGATACGCATGGAAGAGACGAAACTAGGTAGTTTGTCTTTTACTCCCGAAAGCAGAGGAGGAATGGTTTTAAAGACACCGCGTAAACTAACCATTGTTATTGACTACTAATCTAGAATATTCTATGTATATAAACATATATATATATATATATATATATATATATATATATATATAATTGTAGAGCCGGAAGAGGAATTTATCAAAAAGAATACTCTTTGCTCGATTATTTTGTGTTTTATTTCATTGTGACATTTGTTTATTATCTTGATGATGATAATAACAATAATAATAATAATATCACTTTATTCTAAACAATAATTTTTATACGAAACGAGATTTTCAGTATTATACGGATTGAGAAAAATTATCCCCCTTTACAAATAAATAAAAATAAACTGCAAAAGCTGCATTTAATAGAAAAATAAAATATATTATGATACTGGTAATAAGTTAGTGTTGTGTCACCCATGCCAAATACGGTACGGTTGAATTCCTATATCTAGCTGTTGTACAAGCATAAATCCTTACGAAGTATCTTCTGGTTTTGGCAAAGATAAACTTTAGACACCACTAACAACCAATCAGCAAACGACCTTGAACGGACCAGTCACATTAAAGTTGCATATATGATGAATGGAAATGTATATTTGTAGAAAAAAGCATAAAATAGATAATAAAAAAGTTACATGGGATATCTTTCTCGAACATGTGAGAGAAACATCTCCCAGTTTAGCATGGGACTGCCACTGGAGAAGTTACACCATATCCTGTACATATATTCATCCAAATGACCATAAATGAGATCCATTTATAGCCCTTATCCTATTTTTCAACCTGCCCCAAAATCCTTCAATAGAATTTGTATGTGTCCTCGTAACGGGATCCACAAAATCACTTGAATGGTTGACTCTACGATGAATATATCCCAGAGATGACAGTGAATTGTAGGCTTTCCACTCGTCGGTGTGTATAATTGACCCCCGCTTAACAAGTCTGGTAATAATAGGTATAAGAGTAGTTGCTTTTCTATCTGCTATCCTTAGGGAGAGGAGCGACCTAGCGAAAAAAGTTCCTACGAAATATTAAAATCATCAGCTTACTCTCTCTAGCGTTAGTAGGCTTCAAACATATAGCACAACGATGAACAAACCCATCAGTTGATTTGGTATAGCTTTTTAAAGTCATGATACCACCACACAAACAAATTCGCTATTTCCGGCGCAACTCAAATCCAGGAAATACTGGAAAACGCTAACTTCCTCGAATTGCAACAATAGCTTTGTAAGGTCACGCATTAGAAATGACTCAACCGCTATAAAACATTGAACTGCGTTCGTGAACCTCATTGGATAATTCGATATCGTTCGTGAATCTCATTGGATAATTCGCTGATTGGTAGTTTGTGGTGTCGAAAGTTTAACTTCGCCCTGGTTTTACCCGAAGAGTTACAACAAGGAAGTTACAAATAATAAGGATGTTCAGTATCCAAAAGAATGGCCTGTTGTCTGTCTAATCAACAACATTGTCATTTAGTTGAGTCAATGGCACATCCCTAACTCTGCACACACACACACACACACATACACATAGCCCTCAATACCCTATGTACTATAACGTAGTCTTTTTCTGCAAAGCCCAGAGAAGAATAAAAGGGAACAATAGAGAAAAATCGGTAGGATAGATCAAGTAATAAATTGCAAGTGAAGAGGTTGAGTTATACCAGAAAATCTGATGTTATTTATATAGTAACTAAGATTTTCCTAAAAATTAATAAAATATGAGACAATAAAAAAAGTTGGACAAGAAACTGTTACCAAGATAGGTAATAGCCAACTTATTTTCTAACATAATGCCGTCAGTCTCCGAAGAATCATGAGACTGAATCAATTCACACAAGTCTTGTTTACATCTGAAATTAAAATTAACAGCCTGTCGTTTTTTTCCTTCACCTTCCCCAGTGGAACATAGGGCTTCAAACAAGTGGCTTGAAGTTTCTGTAGTTGTGTTTATTTTACAGGATGGGGTTGCTAGCCTCATACCCAACCTTTCCTCTTTACCAGCATTATTTCTGCCTCAACGAGGCTGGGGATCGAACCCTGGACCATGTGCATGGTCGGCAAGCGTCCTAACCGCTATACCACTGACGCTCAACGGCCTGTCATTTAGAACAGTCAAACTTAGGACCATTGGTTACCTTTAAATAAGAAATTATTCATGTCAGAAAAATCGAATTGAGAAGCAACTGGGGTAGAAACTGTCAGATCGTGAGCATATTTGATAAAATTTGCTTGAAAAGAATGGGGTAATTTATGCAAAAAGAAGAAAAATGAAGAAATGGAGAAAGTATAGCAACTTGAGGAGTGGAAAGTTTCCTGTTAAAAATAGTGTGTCGATTCTACCCGAAAAATAAGGAGAGAGAGAGAGAGCCACCTTGTATTTGGTATTTGTCACAACTAACCACTTGCCTCAAATAATTTAGTCTGATAAAATAAATATGTTGTAACAACAAACTTCTTCAACTGTTTTATAAATATCCAACCTTAACATTTGTAAATTAGTCTCCAGATAATAATGGATGTAACTGTTTTCAGTCATAGGAGGCGTTCACTGAATCGATCCATCTCGATGATTACATTTCGATCAGCACATTTAACTAGACAGCTACGTTATTCTGTATTCCATGGTTCACTCTATCAGACTATCAGTTACGATCTGAATAGCTGAATGGCTTAAGTTACGTTATCTCTAGTGTAGACGCGATATTCAGGTACCGATTGAAGGACGCATGAACTACCTAGAAGTTCGCTTTGCTCTCGTTTTTGGCTGTGAAACATGAACATTGAAAGTGGAAAATATGAGAAGACTAGCTGTCTATGGTCACAGATGTTTGCGTCCTATCTTTTGTGTTATGTAGTATAATATGGTGAGAAATATTGAAGTTAAACACCGGGTGTTAGGCCGGGAGAGCCACTCAATCGATCAGGTTGTGAAGCTACATTGACTGAGATAGTTAGGGTATGTGATACTGTTGCCAAGCCGCCACCTTCCTCAAGCAATGCTACCTGACATAGGCTTAGGTTGGAAAAGAGTAAGGGGTTGTCAAAACAAAACCTGCCATCGATGCATGAAGTCATTGGAGGTTTATTTGAATCACATGAGGAGCTTTAAACTGCCTGGTTGGTGGTGGGTCTTCAGGATTTTATGAACCAATGACCGAATACTGTTTCTGATATGACTCAAAGTCGTTCTCAAAGGTACAAATGCAATTACTGTTTGTAATGTTCCAAATTCATTAATTCATTGCACTTTTCCTTGTTACTATTATTCCTCCTGTGCACTGTAATTCTTCCGAGTTTTTTCCCCTTTCCTTTCTCTATGTTCAAGTAATACATGTAATGTGACAACTTCAACTGGTGTATTTCTGTGCAAAGTTTTACGTTGAAACTCAGTCAAAATAACCTAGTGGTGTATATGTTAGTATTTCCCTTTCACTTTTATTGATTTCTAGTTTGAGCGTGATTGGTTTGAAGAACGTGAGGCAGCTTTTCATTGGATGCGTGGAAAACAGGGAGAACGAATGGCAAATGAGCTAGAAAATCTAGGGCAACCAACTCAGCGAAATCAATTTTCACAAAAGTCTGCTGCTGCAGTTAAGAAAAATATTCAAAATACGGCTAAAAGTGCCTCGGTAGACAAATCTAACGGTTAGTCACCGAATTGAATGAATCTTTTATTGTGTGTTATTTTCCCCAACTGCATTTCACAGTGGAACTTTTAAATCTGCTATTGGAATATTATAAAGCGGTTTGGTTATTAAACGATGTTAGTAAGGTGAAAACGTAGAAATGCCTGTGCTCAAACTGTAAATTATCCTCGTTAAAAATTAGTTTTCAAATATATTGTAACACCTACAAGTTTTATCCTTCAGATATGAATTTTTCCCAGAATCCGATAACTGACAACAGGACCGAAATTCCATGTAAATTCTTTGTTCTTGAAGACAGATTTGTGATAAGTAAATTGGTACTTCACTGCCACTCGAGACGTCTGGGTTCCATTCCTGAATGACCCTCTTCTAGACCTCACCTAATTTATTAGCCGGTAGTAAACCCAAAAAAGAGGGGAAGTTGAGAGTGCGGCTAACAACACCATCGCCACTACAACTTGTAAGGCCCTGTGTCTCACCTGGAACTGAAGGTACATTTAATTGAATTTTAGGTTTTCCCATCGATTGATTGAACCGAAGTGCTCGGTCTCAGGTTGACATGTTGGCTTCTTGTGCAGATGCTTCGACGATGCCTGATCATTCAATTACAATTTAATTGGTGGATGGTCTAGTGGATAACGCTTCGGCGTTTGAAACTATGGGCACTGGGTTGGAGCCTCAGTGGGAATATCATCACTCACTGGGAAATGCGGGTACATCCACGTGACGAGTCTCAAATAGGACGAAATGCGCATCCTGGATTCCACTCCTAGTCACCATCTACTAATTCAAAAATAGTACAGTTCTAACGCTACATATATAACATAATTTTTGTTTATGAGTTATAAAAAATTAAAATATGCCTTAAGATGTTCAGAAGTATTGCTTATTTTGCTTAATTATTATTTTTATTTTATTCCCTTGCCTTCCTAATGGAACATAGAGCTTCAAGCTAGAGCTTTGAAGTTTCACTAGCAGTGGACTTATTTTTTTATGGGATGCAGTCTCTAGCCTCGGGTGATGAAGATTCCTAGCCAACAGCAACAACAACAACAGACAACAATCAGCATAAATGGGAGGTACCTGAAAGAAACAGCCTCCTTCACCTACCTAGGAAGCATCGTTTCAACTACAGTCGGAACTGACGAGGATATCAAAGCCAGAATCGGAAAACCAAGACAAGCTTTCATTACTCTCAAGTCTATGTGGAGGTCAACAACACTCACCATCAAAAATAAGATCCGGATTTTCAACTCCAATGTGAAGTCAGTCATGCTACTATACGGATCAGAGACTTGGCGAGTCATAAAGAGCATCTCAAACAAACTTCAGACCTTCATTAACAGTTGTCTTCGCTCAATACTCAAGATCAGATGGCCGGCCAGAAAAGATCAGCAACAGGGATCTCTGGCAATGAGCGAACCAATCAGGAACCGATTGTGAAACAAACAGGCAGGAAGAAACGGAGATGGATTGGCTGGCCATACTCTGAGGAAACCATCACTAGACAAGCCATCGCTCGAGTGGAACCCGAAAGTGAGGCGGCGAGTTGGTCGTTCAAGGGTGACTTGGAGGAGGTCATGCGAAGAGGAGATGAAAGCATGTGGACAGACCTGGAGCAGGGTGAAAAAGTTGTCAGGAAACCGAAGTCAATGGAGGTGCGCAACTGAAGCCCTATGTTTCTCTAAGAACTAAAGGATACAATAATAATATAATAATAAGTCTCTAGCCTCATGCCCAACCTTCCCTCTCTACTGGGATTACTGCCGACTAGACGAGATAAATGAGTGCGCCGACTGGGCATCAAACCCTGTACTACATGCATGGTTGGCCAGCGTTGTACCACAGAACCACCGACGCTAATTTTCATTAATTAAGTACTGTTTATCTATGATAAAGTCGATTGATGAAATCCAGTTTAAACCAAAATCTTTCATTTCCCTTTTTTGATGTTCTCCGGCTTCTGTATAACTCAACAGAATTAGATTTTTGTTTTCGGAATCTTCAAATTAATGATACTCTTACGTTTTCAACACTTTGTTCTATTAATTATTTCCATGAAGTTATGACGAGTTTAAAAAGGCCTTCGATAACGTCAACCGTCAAGTAATTTAGAAAGTGTCTAAAAACTACGGAGTGTCCCAAACCTTTAAAAACCTCATTCAACAGTTATATGATGATGCCCCATGCCAAGGAATTAATTCAGATTGCAAAGCTGACCGGAGCGTTTGAAAGACAGACAGTAGTAAGACTGGGCTGTCTACTATCTCCCATAATATTTCTGATTGTGATGTTCCGAATCATCCGGACCACAGTTATTGCACAATAGTTCATTTGTATGTGTGTGTATCTATTAGTATGTTATTATCATTCATTACTGTTTAATTTTCTTAAAAAATATATTTTACTTTATTCTTCTTATTTTCAGGATTAGATCAATTAAATGATTTAATAGATTTATTTTCACCATCATCAAATTCTCGATATGATAATGTGATATTAGATGAAGCAGCTGAATTAATGGAAGAAGGTGTTGTCGTGTCATTATTACCTCCGAAAAATAAAACTGATTATAATGATGATGGTGATGATGCTATTAATAAGAATAAAAAATCAGCTAAGTTAAAAAAGGGAATGAAATTATCTAATAGTTTAATCAATATTGAAATAGGAGAGGATGTTGTTAATGTCGATAAACAGTTAAATAGTAACGATGACGATGATGATAATGAATTCGAAGAGATTGAAGACGAGGCCACTGATGATGATGAGGAGGAGGAGGAGGATGTTGCTGACGATGATCTTATTGAAGGTGATACAGATATAGATGAAGATTTATTAGTTTATAAAATGCATCGACGTGATTATTACCTTTCTAAACTTGGTATACAAATTAATGAAGATATAAATGATAATAAAGAGAATTCATGCCTTATGTCTTTAATACAAGATTATGTTAAAATGTTACAATGGATATTAAATTATTATTTCTTATGTGTTGCGGATTGGGATTTTTTCTATGCATATCATTATGCACCGTTTGCGCATGATCTTATTTTATTTACAAAAAAATATGAAAATATGCCAAATTTTGATAGTATTAAAATGGATTGGTCTAATTTCCAAGTTAATTCACAACCAGTTCTGCCATTTATTCAACAATTAATGATACTACCACCAGATTCAGCGTATATAGTACCCAAGCCTTATCGTGATTTAATGACCTCTTCATCGTCTCCATTGGTTGAATTCTATCCAAATGAATTTGAAACTGATATCAATGGGAAAATGTCGTCCTGGGAAGCTGTAGTAGTAAGTTGTCTACATCTCTATTTGCCAGTCAGTTTTCAAGCATTGGTAAAACACTGCTAAAATCGCTTAATGTTATCTATGCTATTGAATTCCTTACGTTCGTTTTATGATCTTTTAGAATCCATTTATTCTCAGGTTGGTTGTTTCTCTTACTCATACTTACTTGAAACAGACCTTTCACATACCAGCATATGAACCACACTTATTCTGTGCTATTGTTATTACTCCCTTGGCTTCCAAGTGCAAAAATACGGCTTCAGCAGCACGTCTCCACTTCACTCTGTTCTCTGCAGACCTTATAGGCTGGCTGTGCACGATATACTACTAATACTGCTTTGAATTTGATGAGGCGGGATTCGAACCCGGGACCTATGGTATTCAAGTCAGTTGTTTGAGCCAGTAAGCCGCATCGCTTATTCAAGATTACTGTCCGTAGTTGGATCATTCATTGTCCATTCAATTCAAATGATAGTATAGCATTTGTACCGTTCTACCTGTAGTTCCTAACCGACTTTTTCGATTTGCTTAACTACTATCGATGTGACACATATTATAATTCTCAAGTGTTTGTTTGCAGGGATTTGATTAGTTTCAAGTTAGATCATGGATTCACGTCAGTTAAACAACCATTGAAGACCAGGGAGCACTCTACAGTCGTTTTGTTCTATTGTAGGACTCTTAAGTCATGCGAACCCATGACAGCCCCCGCCTCCCTCAGCAGAGTTTGGACCTGGGATCTTCAGGTTTACGAGACCAAGCTCGTTGGCCATTCAGCCACTTGAGCTTAAATTCACTGACCCATGAATTCTAACTCTGACAACTATTGCATTGTATAACTCTGCTCTCACCAATGCCTTTGACGAGCATCCACTTCATCTTGACATAGTGGACTTCACTGATCGTAACTTCCCATTGCAACTGATTATGTATACATTACAACTATTGTTCATGTACTTTATTCGACTTACCGCATAGATCATGATTTTTTTTACCAGAAAAATTATTCCCATATTTCCAGTGTTAGATAGTTGATGTTACCTGTGTCATAATAAGCCTAATATATAATTACTCTGTGTATGTGAAGATAAATTAATTGGACGATTTTAAACGTTTTATAAACATTCTTCCAGATTATATGTCTATATAATTTAATAATCCATTTATTTTTGTGTTAACAGTTAATTCCATTTGTGGATCAAGACCGCCTAATCAATGCAATGAAAGATTTTAATGATAAACTAACTACAGAAGAAAAAGAACGTAATCAGCATAAATCACACTTATTTTATCGTGCTTGTCCAATTGGTCGAGTAAAATCTCCAGTTGAATTAATCACCTATGATTTATATCGTAAATCTGTGAATTATAGTGAATCACAATTTATTGAATTTTATGCTTCTTTAACTAGTCAATCTGTTGCTGAAGATTTTCCAAGTTTACATAGACTTCCATTTACTTATAAAATACAAAAGATACCAGTTCATGTAAGTAGTAGGATGCTTTTTTATTTTTATTCAAATAATTATTGAGTGATTCAATAATATTCAAGTTCAAACAGTCATTATTTTATGCTTAAATTGTAACACAATGGACAACAGTCACACCAGGAAGAAGAGTAGAACGAGAGCTCAGTAAGAGCGTGTATTTGATGCAATCGCAGAAATCAGAGAGCGCAGGCCCAGCCCCCATAGACAAACAGTCTAATTGTCATCGTTGATATTAAGTCCTGATAAATGTTGTGCCTCTTACTCCACGGAATAAACTCCTGGATGTTTTCATGAAACGGAGAAAAGAAAAGTACCTACCTATAACAGCTTTTATTTTGTTACAAGATAACATCTACATATCGGTGGTTAGGCAAATTTTACTTACTTGTCGATAATTGAAAACTTACATTTAAAAGAAAATAGAAATCACTCACTCTTGAATGTGTTTCATTTCTCTAAGTAACAATTGATTGTTGTTTAAGTTGTTTTTACATTTCCTATCGATTGATAGTGTTGCGCTGAGATGTTTTTTCTCTGTTGATATGTCGTCGACTCCTAGTTACGGCGAAGGCTTTGACAATGCTTAGACATTAACAATATGTTATTTTGATTGATGGCAACTAGCAGTGGAATTCAGAATGTACACTTCATTCTATTCTAGACTCGCCAATTGAATGTGCCTGCAATCCCCCCAGTAAATAATGGTGTTCCCG
The DNA here is from genome assembly GCA_944472135.2 of Trichobilharzia regenti. Taxonomy (NCBI): domain Eukaryota; kingdom Metazoa; phylum Platyhelminthes; class Trematoda; order Strigeidida; family Schistosomatidae; genus Trichobilharzia; species Trichobilharzia regenti. Next base: position 132,196,258 of record OX235262.1, on the reverse strand, counting down.
ATGAGACTCAAGCCCAGTAACCACCGTTTCAAACACCAAAGCATCATCCACTGAGCTAGGAGAACCACCCCTTGTCTAATGGGTATCAGTTATTATTATTGTTGTTTGACTTAATTCATGTTTCGTAGGTCTTGAGTAGCTTTGGAAACGTGATCATTTATTGGGCAGGGTGTGGGGGGATTGGAGTACGTCCAACTGACCAGCCCGAATCGGATGATATCCATCTTCTAGATTCCACTGTGATTCACTGTCAAAAGAAAAAAAATAACAACAGCTGTTGTCATTTGTATTACAATAAGATGTTGCAATTTTATTTCTATTCATCTCTTATCTGAAAATTCTCATAGCATAGAATTTAAAGGAAACCAACACTAATTATATTTATTATTGTTCTCTTGTGATTTTTTTAAATAAAAAACAAGGTTTTTGAAGTACCCAGTAAATTGGATAGTATGGCGTTAACTGTGAAACCTCATCAAGATTTGTTAAAATATAATAGTCTTGGTGAATTAGCTGAAAATATTCTCTGTCGTCCAATTCGTGTTCGTTGGCCGTATTGTGCTATAGTAATGCCTGTCCGATTAATGAACAATAATGAAATGTAACAGTTGGTTATATAAACATTTGATTTAATGTTATTTGTTTCATATTAAATGTTATGCCAACTATTATTATATATATATCAGATTATTTTGTCATTTAAATTTATCATACACTGACAAGTAATATTTGATCTTCATATTTTATGTCGAGTAGTAAAGTAGCTTCCATTTATGCATACAGTAGGGAAACAGCTTAGCAAAAGTCTGTCCACATCATGTCTCGGTGAACTCTTGTTCTTCAGGGTATACCTTTGGTCCTTTCACATGATGGCATTGCTATGTTGTGGATTGGCATCTTTTCTGGAAAAAGGGACCAATTAGAGGTGTCAGAGACGGCTGGGGAGGCAATCAATAGATTATTATTTCTCACGCTTACGTCTTTGGCCCATGTATGCATTCTTCATTCCTGGTTCACTACATACATATTGTCCCACTCCTTCGTGTGTTCTCGCCTCAGTAGCTGTTGTATACGTTATTGGCGTAGAAGAGCGATATTCGTAATCACTGCGTCTGTTACCAGCTCGGTGTCCCCATTCAACTCCAACGTTTTTATCAAAATATAAAAGTAATAAGTAATGTTCTTATTCCATTCTCAAAATGATTTCTGACTGTCGGTATTTGTCATTCATAAGCATCTTTAAATCATGTTTAAACGATTTTTAAGACATTGCGTTGGAGATTGAAAATTAGTGATTAAATTACGTTCAAGATCATTGGGATATCATGAGTACCCCTGCTTCAAACAATAATATCGGACTGGATAAAACTTCTAAAAGTCTTCTACCTATTTCGCGTACTATTGACTCTGATCACTTCGTTAAAGGTTTGAATTAATCTACCAGCACTCAGATAATATTGTTAGTCTTTTCATGGGCTGTATACTCCTTTTAATAGTATATATATAACATAGTTTTCTGTGTGGCCGATATTATACAATTTGTAACTTACTTGATGAGCACTGTTGTGTAGGTTGATGCCTTGTTTTACTTACTGCAAACAATTAAATTGAAGCGGAAAGTGAAGAGCTTTACTTCATGAGACTGAACATTATAAAAATTTGCCAATTTCTGGTTATCTGCTCAATAATCACATGGGATGATCATCTTCAGTTCCAGTTTGTGTAGTTGGATTGGAAATTTTATAAGGATTTGGCGACTTTCAAGTTGCTTATGTATCTGTTACTTCAATTTTTGCCTTACAAAGATGGATTTTTATGGATGAGGTTGAGAATATTTCTTAATTTAAGAGCTACTATATTCTATGCTTTACAATGTAGTTTGGTGCAGTATCAACTTAATTGAATAGGAAGAATATGTGACCTCTAATTATCGATCGGGGAAGTGGAATCTAGAAGTCTAGAAGTCATCTTCGGGTTGTTGGTAATTGAGGACCTAGAGATACTTCATGATTTATCTACTGTCTACGACTTCCGGGATTCTGTCACCACTGAAGTTATCACTCCTGTTCCATCGTCCTGTATCTGTTCTTGTTTCCGATAGTTCCCTTTTTCTAAAGTGTTGTGGAATTTGAATAGGTTCTTTCAGTTGTGCTTCTCGTCGGTTTATCGGTTTTGGATCACTCTGCGCATTGTAGTTTAAGTGTTTATAAATATCATTAGGTTGTGTATAAGAGAGAAGCGTCTAAACTACTGTATTTTTTAGTATTTACTCCCCAACTATTTCAAATTTGACTCATGCCTAATTAGGCTTCCCTGTAATTTTGTTTTCAAATGTCCTGCACATAAAATCTTTAATTGTTTTGTATTGAAACAGTGTATTTTTGCATTTTTAAAACATTTTAGCTGGGAACTGGTGGATTTCAATGCAGATCCAATAATTGATTCCTCTACCACTTTGCCATCTACATCACTGCGTTCTCGTCAAATTTTGTCATCAGAAGAAGTCGATTGTCAGGATTTCTCTTCTGAGGGCAAACGTGAATTGAACTGGATTAATCACCAGTTATCAAACTTAAGACAACATTTCCGTAAGCGTCGAGCAGTATTATTCGAATCAAATTCTGATGAAAAAGATAATGCCTCAGATTCGGATGTGGATTCATTATTATCGTCTGTTTTGGTGTTTTCTCGACCATTGGACGGTTGGTCTGTATTGCCTGTATGCTCAAAATCTTCCCCTGAATTCTCTCTTATACCAAACTTTGTTCGTTCTCGGGCAAATAATGGTGATGATATGGAACTATCAGAGACTCCATTTGCATCTGCCTGGTTTCATTCATATAATTCAATGGATTCCACTGGAAAACGAAGTAAAAAACAAAAGACGCTTACAGAAAAACCATCAATGAGCATAGAATGCGCTTATGGTCAATGCGATGGTTTAAATCTTGATCTATTGAATCTAGCTCTTCCTGGTATTCCTCCACCTCCAGCACTTGGTCGTGTAGAAGTTGACTGGGGATATAATAAACCTGTTCTACTTCATACAATTTTCCATCCTGGTAAAATAGTATTTAGTTTAGCTGAAGCAAATTATGGATCAGCTGGTGAAGTGAGTTTAACTAATGCATATTTTTTTGTTGTGAATACTATGTTTTTATTCTGGATACATCTTAGCATTTAAACTTACTGTAGCAGTTATTTCTTCAACTTCCAATATTACTGTATCGCTGATAACATTTCTGTCAGTTGCTAAATGTCTAGAAGTTTGGTTTTCCTTAAATGATGTAGTTGCTCTGGATAATTTTTGTACTTCAGTTTAGATTTCGTCATAAACCGTCACCAGTCAGAAAACATTGAAAATTAGAGAATACTGGGCAGCTGTTTCCTCCTAGTTTGGGACACTTCAACAGTGTGCACCCACAACTCTATTAGGGATCCAACCCCTGGGCATTTAGGTTACGAAACCAAAGTCGTTGAACACTTAGTCTCTTGGTCCAAAATTCAAAGATCAGTGAATCTCTAATTACTACTATCTTGTGATATAGCTCTACTCCCAACGAATGCTTCATGATAAGAGATGAAGTCTGGGAAAATCGTCCTTGTAATTCGTATACTAACCAATTACTGTAGGTCAGGACTGAAATTTCACTGCGAATTCGATGAAACTATCTGGATTCAGTTGATTTTTGTACACGTTTCACAGCATATATGGACGGCAGAAGTCAGTTGTATTCATTCCACTGTCCTTTTTAATCAGGTCTTGCGTTTTACTTTAAAGTTCAGCTCATGTAGCCTTTTCAAAATGTTATTCGAGTTTTGTAATTATAATCTTACTTTTTCTCTACAGTTGTAGTCGTCAGCAATATTACACAGTATTTTTCTTCATATATATTTTTTTTGTCTAGGTTGTTACAGTCGACGAGAAGAAAGGTAAGGTAATGGTTCGCTTCTATCCTAGATACTCTTCACCCCGTGATTTGACTGAATTTCGAAGTCAACTTGAAGTAAGCGATCTTTATCGTGTTATCACAAGATTTATCTAATTCTTTCATTTTAATATATTTTCTCCTCATTAACAGAATGTTAGTAAATTGTAAAATTGGCATCAAACTTTTTAATTGATCTGTAGCTCATTAATTTTAGCTCTCGATATCGATTTAATCCGGCATGGGTTCGAACCCCCCAATCTACCTACCGAGGTTTGGACAGTCGAATAGTTTCACTAGTCCTCACACAATAGGTGTATTGTTTATTTATTTATTATTCCCTTGGGTTCCAAGTGGAACGTAGGATTTCAACAACACATCTCCACTTTGTTCTATTTTCTGCTCGCTTCTTCTTCAGGGTCCATGACTGCCCAAAATCTCATCTCCTCCCACGATCCCCTACATGTCACCCTAGGACGACCCATTTGACTGCACTCGAGGGACTGTCGCGCGACGTCATTCGACAGCCTCCTCAACGTATGCTCGATCGATCTCCATTTTCTCTCACGCATTTGTTAAGCAATCAGCTCTCGGTTGGTTGTTGCCAGCCAGAGTTTCTTGTTGGTAATTCTTTCTCGTCTGCCATTTGATCTTCAGTATGGAGTCAGAGAAGACAGCTGTTGATAAAAGTATGTAACTTGTTGGAAATCCTTTTCGTGACACTGTTATGTACTGGTCAAGTAATTAATAGTCCTGACGCAAGAAGGCGGAAATCAGAAAACCACCAGGTTCACGATGATACTTGTATTTTTTTTTAAACAAGGAAAATCAATGTCTCACAAGTGTATGAGCGAATGTTCAAAAATGAACGAATCAATAGACAGTCTTAACATGATTGGTTGTAATGCCATGTGACAACAAGGTCAGGCATGTTTGTTTAGTTAGTGGACAGACGGAAACATACTGTCAATTATAATGGAATATCGATCCATATATACATAGCAAAATATAAGATTGTCAAAAACAAATCCATATATTATGTGGATACATATCAGACACACAGTGCAAGTTTCTGACCCGTGTAGAAGAACTGTCTGAATTCACATTTATGTTGCAAAAGGCGAATCTTGTTGTTCATGCTGGCTGGATGCAGTGCAGAAGATTTCCAAACCGAATTCAGGTTGATGAAGGCATATCTTGTCTTACCTATAATAGGTGTACTTCGGTCCCAACTACATGGAATTACAGGTTATTATTGGATTACCTTAACACTTGAGGTAATGATTGCCTAACTGTTTTTAAATGACTAAAACTACTCTTCATTAGTAAGTGCACCTTATTGTGTTACCCTAATGTGTAGATAGATCGTGGTTGGTTGACATCTCTTGTTTCCTTTTGCATGCACAAAACTTCAATCCCGATGTTCTCTTCAACATCTTGAAACTCTTAAGATATGTATTGACATTGTTAAAATTTAAGTAAAACATATTAGCGAACATATATTGTTTTCATTTAGATCTTCAGGTTTCATCCTAGTGTGTACATAGCCTATTATATATGAAACATTTTTAACCAATGACGATGGTTTTGTGGATCAAAAAAATCACTAGTGTTAAATATTCTAAATATGTTAGTAATAACAGTGGTGATAGTTTGGTTAATAATAACAAATGTATGAGCTGTTGACGCAGGTGGCAATGAGATTAACGCAATTGATATAATAATGTAAACAATTCCGTAATTAGAATAACCCAAAATCTTATAAAATTAAAAGTTACCTAATACTAAAGATGAAGTGGACAGATTATCGAGGTTTAAATAAATAAATAAATATATTTGAAAAAATATACAAAAGAAGTGAAGAATAAGAAAGTGTAATGATTTTCAATTAGGTTTACCTAGATCCAAGATAAAGATAAATGTAGAACAAAATTATTTTGTATACAAAGACTAGGATTACTCTCTCGAATTCTCATAGCTTCAGGTATATGTGTAATAGGTGAGTTCGAATAACGTTCGATGGAATGTGATAGGATAACCTTAAAAAGCGCTTCTTCCTGTCCACCTGGTGACCACTATCAATCAAATGAGACAAAACGGTGCTTTTTATTGAATTTTGTTTGTCTTTTTCTGACCATGAAGGAAAATGCTTAATAATGCGTTTTTTTAAGCGTGTCTAGTTGTTCGCCTTACATTGTTTTCTTCACAGGAGCAACTAAACTTGTAAATGAATAACACTGTGTGTGGCACAGCTAGGTAGGTAGCTTATCTTTCACTTGAACAAATATAATTGGTCGGTTGGAAAATGACAAACAAAGGCTGGGAGCACTATAAGTTTGTATTGATAACTGCTAACTTCGATTCATGAATAACCTTCATCCTATACATTACTGAAAGCGAAACTTTCAGTTCAGAGAAGATGCTCTTTTCGGATAATTCATTTTCTTTAGCTGTACAATCGCATTTATGTACAATTTTTTCTTGGAAGAGGGTTATATGTAACAAAAGTGATCAGTTGTCATAAACATGGGTGTTAATATTAGTCAATGTATAAAGGGAGTTAAATAAGTGTGCTAGCGTTAGGTGAATAATTTAATGAATGAGTTGTGATCGGGATGCACATAGAAAACGAAGAGAACCATGAAGTTATAGAGAGTTAAGAAGAGAAACAGACAAAAATCAAGTTAGTAGGAATCAACAACATTGTTACTCTTAAAACAGAAGTGGTTGAATAAGTTTTCTTTTGTATGCATAACTACTTTTATTCTCAACGAATGACTAAAGCTTCAGAAATGCAAAGAAGCCGTAAGCGTATTGCCTTTGGCAGGCTATTTTTTCACTTCGTAAACTACTCTGAAGGAGACGTTCGTTAAGATGGAATGTGACCAGTGTCGAAAAGGTGTTCGATTATCACACTCCTTATAGAGAACCACTACTACTTCTTTCTCTGTAGCCATGCAGGATAGTATTTTTGAACCCTTTTGGAGAAGATATGAGTCGAATGGCCACTGTACTTGACCCGATAGCAACAAGAGAATTAATCTATGCACACAGAAGCTGGTTTGCTAATTACTTACAACGGCCTGATTCATATTTCTTTTTTAGTCTTATACAAATCGTATTACTTTTTTCCCATCTGTTCGAAAATGGTTAACATTTCGATGTACATATATTTTATTTCCGATTTATTTTATTTATCTAGGAATGGGAGCATGATGATTTCCTTACGAATGTTGAAGTAGCCCAACAACTGAATGTTCCAGTCTACATAGTGAATCGTTTTACGGGCAGTTTAATGGTTCAAGTCATACAGGATAGTAAAGATAACCAAACTCAAAGAGTAAATACAACGTCGAAATCAGACAAAACTAAGGATAATGATAATTGTGAAGAAAATGAACAAGATAAAACTGAACGAAATTTATTCAGTAATATTGGTTTAAATTTAAAACGAAATCGTTCTGGTGCTCAGGTAAATAAACATTTAAATGTATATATATATATATACGTCTTTAAGCTCAAGTCTTGAAGTTTCAGTAACTTCAGTGTTGTTTTTACGAGGTGGGGTTGCTAGCCTCACAACCAACTTTCTCTCTCTACCGGGCTTCCTATCGCTTAAACGAGGTTTAGAAGTACGTCGATTGGGTATCGCAACTGGATTAAGTACGTGGTTGGCATATTAATCCAAACAAATAATTTTTGGATTTCATAGCGAGCTGACATATGTCAGAGCAACCATTGGAAGACCTGGGAGTACTGGACTGGTGTTTCGGCCTGACTCGGGACTCTTCGCAGCATGCATCCACTGGGTGCTGATGAAGAGTTCCTAACTAGGACGAAGCGGTTGTTCAATACTCTCAGGTCTTCCAGTGGTTCATAATGAAATATTGGAACCAATCAATTCCATGCAAACCAATATTTGAATAATTGTTTTTTGTGTACGTTTTTTGCATCAGCTCCAATGAAATGATTCCAGATGAATCTCAGCACTGGTGCAGAAAGCTCATGTGGCATTCTCCGGCGCCTATTTGACTCCAGGTTATCAATCAAAGGATGTGTGCACTACGCAACAGCTCACGTCATCCTTCTTTATGGTTTTTTAAACCTAGCTATTAAAAGTAGAAGAAATGAAAAGGCTAACTGTCTTTAGCCACAGATACTTGCGTTCTATCTTCCCGTTTAAGTGGTATGATATGATGAATAATACTGAGGTTAAACTTAGTGTTGAGTAGCAAGGGTAAGGGTATGAAGGGTAATCGATTGAGATAGCTGGAACACGTGTCACACATTACAATCGATCATCTTCCTCGACAAGCAGTGTTATCCGACATTGAATCAGGTTTGAAGACGGCTAAGGGTAGTCGAACCAAAACCTGTAATCAGTCGATGAAGATCTTGAGTTTTGGTTTTAGCTACGTAGGGAAGTGTAGGCTGTCTGGTTGTGGTCTTCGGGAATGCTAAGAACCGATGGCTATAGACCATTAGTGATTTGGCTTAAAATCGTTCTCAATGGCTTAGATGTATTCATTGTGTAATATCCTATATCCACTAAACTGTCATGTTTTTACATGTCATATACATTTCCATTTATTGTAGGTCTTTAAACCCGCCTTCTCTCTTTTATCATCCTTTTTGTGCTATTTGGAGTGTGGCAACTTGAACTGGTGCACTTCTGTCCACAGTTTTATGCTCTAAACACAGTTAGTAGAAAAAAATTTCACTTCTGATCATTTAACATAACTCTAAACTGTGTACATGTTATTCACACTGTTTGCAATAAGCTATCCCTTACGTGTGTAAGTTGGAAGTGCAGCGCTTGAATTCATCAGCTATTAGTTCAAAATCGAGTATTCAAGCCAAAGAAAAACTCGGCCTTGTCAAACGCCTTACTACTTTAGGTATTTACAAGGTACACTTTAAATCCTTTGGGTAGACAGTTTCGTTCATCACCTAGTCTTCAAGGTATTCTGTCAAACAAATCAACCAGGAATCTATTGCCCCACATGTATGCCGAAGAAAATGGAAGTGGGTCGTACAAACGTTGATAAGACCATAAAGTGGCATCACACGCCAGGTCATCGCTCGAGAACTGCAAAGGAGAAAGTGAAATGGAAATATGCGGGTGAAGCTCTGTATTTCGTTCAATTCCTAAGAGTTATCATAAATATATTAATTTTCTGCTAATACTTATTTCACATGAGTACAAGTCATGTTGATTTTTCATTCAACTTATTGATACGTCATTGTCTATCTAAATGGTAAACATTTCTGTTATGTACTAGTTTTCCCCGTCGCCAAATTGTTATGTACTAGTTTCCCCGTCGCCAAATTGTTATATACTAGTTTCCCCGTCGCCAAATTGTTATGTACTCGTCGATGAATTATCGTTATGGACTGGTCGAGAAACTAATAGTCCTGACGCGAGAAGGCGGAAATCAGAAGACCACTAGGTTTGCGATGATACTTCTATTGTCCAAACACAAGGAGACGAAAATAAATGGTCTCACACCAAAGTGGTAAGCAAGTCAAGTAGTTGTAAAGTAAAGTAGTTCACACAAATTGTGAATGCGAATATATATAAATAATTCAGACAAGCGTGGGAAAAATCATTAGACAGTCTTAACATGAATGGCTAATTATAATGGAGTGTCGATCCAATTATACATAGCGAATATAGCAGACATGCCAACAAACATATATGGATATATGTCACCAAGCAACGGACTGTCAACAAACACTCATATTATATATAATATAATATAAGGAGAATACACATTATTAAAGGAGACAAGTCCATACAAGTGAAGTGGTCACAGACTAACCGAGCAAACAGAAAGAGAGACCAACATGCACACACACACATAAATATATATATGTGGATACATATCACCTCCCCTTTTGAGAAGATGAATGATTAGTAGGATGTTTACCTGGGGGTTTATCTGGGACCTTTGGGCTTGTTGTTGACGCCTGTCGTTTCGTCTGATTGTTGGGTTTGCGGCTTCGGCTCCGTCCGGAATTGTCTAGCATTTTATGCTTCTTCACTGTATTGCGTAGAGAATTTAGTGGGACATCAGCCAGATGCAAACGATCGAACCAATCAAGTCCCAAAACATTTAAATCATTCTTCGTGACGTAACAAATTCCTGTGAATTTGGTATTGCGGAAGGAAACAGAACATTTGAGTTCACCAATTAGTTTGAGCCGCCCACCACAGGCGCTGACAAGAGACTGGGAAGTATTGGTGATAGGTGGTCTGCCAATATAATTCCAAAGTTTCTCTGATATAACAGTAATATCAGAGGCGGTATCTAGCTGCAGACGTGCATCATGACCATTCATCTGAAGATCAAGATATTTCCGCATAGCTGGTGTTGTGACTTGACGGGTTGCGCGTAGACTCAATGACTTTTTGGGGATTTAGGACCAACATTTTGTTGAGCTTTTGCTGGATTTTGACATCTGGGTTTGCGTGGCTGACAAAAACCATTTTTGTGACCGATGATCTTGCACTTGCTGCAACGATGATTTTTGTATGGACAAGACTTTACAAAGTGCCACGCGCCACAATGCCAGCATGGTGATGGAGGGGTCTTCTTTGCAGTATTTTGTGAAGTTGGACGAGTATGTATAGATTTCCGCGGACATTAGAAGAAGTAGGTGGGTCAGGACTGGATGATGAGAGATTTTTGCTCTTTCGTAATGCACGAATATCAGAGCTTCTCGGAGGTGTTGATTCGACCAGGTGTGTGTCTTTCTGCAGATTAATCAGCCGTTGATATTCATCAGCTATGTCATGTAATGTTAACTTGGGATTTTGTTCTAGCTGATTGAGCAGTCGAGTTCGGATATCTGTGAAACGAGGAGATTGGAGACTGCATATGAGAATCAAGGCTTTGAACTGATCATCTGTTAAGGACCTGAGTCGAAATCTCTCACATTCTCGGTTGACTGTGCCAACGTGAGTAAGAAAATCATCATTTTCATTCATTGCCAGCTTGAGGCAACGATAACGTATACTGAATAATGAGGAGTGGTCTCCGAAATGTTCACGCAGCAACTTTATTGTATCATCGAAACAATTGTCACGTGGTTTCTGTGGTAAAATTAGGTTGCAGTACCGTTCATATTCTGCCGGACCCAATTTACGTAGCAAAACTCGCACCTTCCAGGCATCGTCTTGTGAGGCGAGATCAACAGTGAATAAATCCTCATAACGTTGATACCATGTGTCAAAAGTGACATTAGCCTCTGGGTCATAATTGAACTGTGAAATGCTGTTCACAATTCCGTCGACAGATGGTAGCATGGTATGATTGGGATTGCTTGAAGGTGGAGCTGGACCAGTCTGTTGGTTGACGAACATTTCCATTAATTTCATTTGTCGTTCAAACAATAATTCCAATTTAATAGGATCCATAGTAAATTGTTATGTTGTTGCTGCTGTGTGGTTAATAGTAGTTTTTCCCGTCGCCAAATTATTGTTATGGACTGGTCGAGAAACTAATAGTCCTGACGCGAGAAGGCGGAAATCAGAAGACCACTAGGTTTGCGATGATACTTCTATTGTCCAAACACAAGGAGACGAAAATAAATGGTCTCACACCAAAGTGGTAAGCAAGTCAAGTAGTTGTAAAGTAAAGTAGTTCACACAAATTGTGAATGCGAATATATATAAATAATTCAGACAGCGTGGGAAAAATCATTAGACAGTCTTAACATGAATGGCTAATTATAATGGAGTGTCGATCCAATTATACATAGCGAATATAGCAGACATGCCAACAAACATATATGGATATATGTCACCAAGCAACGGACTGTCAACAAACACTCATATTATATATAATATAATATAAGGAGAATACACATTATTAAAGGAGACAAGTCCATACAAGTGAAGTGGTCACAGACTAACCGAGCAAACAGAAAGAGAGACCAACATGCACACACACACATAAATATATATATGTGGATACATATCAATTTCCTTAGAAGTTTTGCATAGAGCAGTCTATTACTAAACAGTTGTATTGTCACATTAAAAATCCCATTATTATTAAACATTATTCTGTATCATCATCGACCATTATAATCAATCAACATTACAGATATTTCAGGTGCCTTATAAGTAATGTGTATTTTTTTTGTTGTCATTCTTTTACTCCCTTCTATACATTTTATACCTGATGTTTTTATCTATTTCATTTCTATTTTAGGTTTTAGGTTGGTCAAGATTTTGTACTGTTCGTCATACATGGTTATTTTCTAACAGAACTATTAACTTACTAAAAGATTTCAGTGAAAAGTTTCCCATCGTTTGGAATAAAGTTTTAAAGTCATCAGATGCATCCAGTCGAAATAATACATGTGTCAAATTATCGTCGTAAGTTTTTTTTCTATTCTACTGAAAGATAGTTTATTTTTCAATATGGTACAAGCTAAAATCAGTAATCACTTTCTGTTAGGATTCTGGCTTTATGTCTTGTGATTTACCGGTGAGTGTGTGAAGTGTAGGATGCTGAATTACTAATATTTTTATATGTGAACTTTCACGCGGTGGTAGTGATTAAAAGCATCTATTTGATAAATGGCTAGTTGATTGTATGGTGGATTTCATCATAAGCTAACATCAGTTAGAGAATCACTAGGGAACCCGGGAGTACTGGATATCTATTTCTTCCTAGTTTGGGACTCTTCATCGGTGCGCTAGTTGGCCTAAGCACTTAGTTCTCAGTCCATTGGCCCTAGGTTCGAGTCCTGCTCCACCTACTTCAGTCTGAGAAAATAGGTCGTATCATCACACCTCTCGCAATAAGTGTGTTTCTCATAGCTTTTTACAATAATAATCTGTCCCACTTAACCGAGTCCTGAAAGTTTCTATTGAAATCGCTGAATAATCTCATTTTTTTTCAACGGTTATTGTTAGATTTCAGTGTATATATTATGTATTATTAAAACACGAACTTGGTACATTATGAACACCAAGAGATGCATTACACAAACTTCCGCAGTTATTTTTCCTAGGGGTCACCTCCACCTTGAAATCTAATCCACAAATCAGTTGAATTGCTTCAGGAGCTGCGTTACCGTAGTTTTCAGTGACTAAAGCAGTCTCATACGCCATTCGATTGTTCAGATTTCGGAGCCCATGTACACCATAGATGTGTGGAGTCAGTTTTTCAGCTATCCCACATAGAGCTGTATGTACACCAGTCCTCTCGTAAGCACACTGGTTACAAGCGTCAGAACTTTCACCTTTGTGAGGAACACCTGCCGCCGTGTGATAGCTATGAATAGGACTTACTTGGCAAAGACTATGAAAGCGTGATCACATAAAAGCGTCTTGAAAGGGACACCGGAATGTCTACCCACCCTTGGCAGGTAACCACCGATGAACCTTGCTTCTCTGCGGTCCTTAGAATGTTTAGTAAGCTAATGTGTAAAGTCGTTAGCAATTGCATAAACTACTGCTTCATTCTTAATCATCATTGAAACTTCACTCTCAATGACTTCAATAATTTATTTTATCGTACTCAATATTACCTAGTATAAGTGTTGTCCTGTTTGTGTTTTTGTACGTCAAAGTAACATTAGATTAACAAATAAACTTGTAAATATGTGTATGAATACATACTCCATTTACTTGCGTACTTAGCGGTTTTTGTTTTACCATTTATTATGTCTATTTGTAGAAATGAAGTTGATGAAATTACAGAATTTATTACCAACTCTGAGTGTAGAACTGCACCCGTTTTACCACAAAGTGGTATGTATTTAGATAAAGAATGGTTGGATAAATTAAAATCATTATATCCAAAATCTAATGATAATGACGGTGATAATAATAATAAAAGTAATAATAGAAAAGATGTTTGTGAACCATTCGATCGAATTGCTTGGAGTAAAAAATCTCCTGTACTCTGTCCACCAACTTCTTTATTTGTTGTAAGTCGTTTTCTTTTTCCTTTTGTCATGTTACTTTTTATTTTATGTCAATAATATTCATTGTTATTTAATCAATTTACCACTACTTAATAATATTAAATCATCATATTTTATATGTGTCGGTGGTTCAATGAGCAGAACACTTGCCAACCACACTCGTAGTCCGCAGTTCGATTCCTGGCCGACACACTTCTAAACCTTGCTTAGCTGGCAGATAATGTCGGTAAGGAAAAAAGGTTAAGCGTGGAGCTAGCAACCTCACCACATAAAATGAAACACCGCTGCTAGTGAAACTTCTAAGCTCATATCCTACACTCGAAAAGCAAATACATATATGGGGTGAATTAATTCGCACTCATTGGTGTCTTCATATTGATGAAAATTTCCAGGGTCTTATTAGTTGTTCTTCTGAAATATTATTCAGCTTAGTAGTAAACTGTAGAGGTCAACAAGTGCAATGTTGTGACTAAGATAGTGAAGAATGACTACTAAGAAGAATAATTTCTATTTGAAATATATCATCCGGTTATTGGATGATGTCATATTGAGTAAACAATCTGATATGTAGCTGTCCTTCGTCACAATGCTGAATACATACAAATGTTTAGCATTCAATGAAATCTGCTTAAATCATATTTTAATGTTAAAAAAAAACAACTCAATAGTTGTGTCAGTGTGTTTCCGCGTGTAGGTTAGTGTGTCATACATGTGACGATCTATGTCAATATTTTATTGCTCATATATTATTGTAAGATTAACTATGTTTCCAACGGATAAAATTTTAAAGTTTGATTATTGATAAACATCAGTTAGACAAACTAACAAAATCAGCGAGTACCGGACAGGTGTTTCGCCCCCTCCCCCTTTTTTGAAACCCTGAAGCATTACGCACTGGGAATCAAACCGTGGACCTTGATGCTACAAGGCGAGCTCATTGACGACCAGCCTAACACTGAGCCGGAATCTAATAGCTCATGAATTCTAAATTCTGCCACCTCGTGATATATAACGCCACCGCTAACGAACGTCATTGGTGAGTATTTGTCCTCACACGTAACTCGGTGGATCTGGACCCCGCTGGTTACGACTTCTTCCCAGAACTTCAGGCAACTTCATCCTGTAATTGGTCACTAGTATTTCAGGTATTCTGTTAAGATAACAATTTCGATCATGTAGTGACTTCATTTAGAGAAACTGTTGAAGATCAAGGGGTAGGGGACACTTGTTTTATCCTTATTTGAACTTCTTCAGCAGTACACATTCATACCTGAAGTTAGTTTCTGGAATAACTTGAAATCACTCAGATCTGTACAAATCAACACTTGGAGATAACATTTTCATTGGATCAATTGTTATAATTTTTGGCGTCTTAGAGTTCTGAGTAGGACATCGGACTTCAACAATACATCTCTATTTTTCATCCTGCTCTCTACAGTCCTCTTTAACTGGCTTTATGATTGCCTATCAGCTTTCCTTATCATGCACATATCTAAATCGTCTTTTTGGATTTGGTTTTCACTCGAGGGTTTGTCTGGTGCGTGACGTCAGCCAGAGTGTCCCTCCTATCCATCTCCATTTCTTTCAGCACGTTCGTTAGAGTTGCTAGAGTTTATTCACTGCTTATCCTTTCTGACTGACTGACTGACCAATCTGGTTTTCAGCATAGAGTGTGAAGGCAGTTGTTGAGAAAAGTCTACACATTAGCCTATTGCAAATGCTTTTCGTAACACGCCAAGTCACTGAATCATATAAAATTACTGAATAACTTGACATTATTGTTGGAAATCTGGACATTGTTCTTTAATGCTGATTGCAGCAGGTTTTCTCAGATTGATCTTAGAGTCATGAAGTGTCTATCTTGGTTTTCTGATCCTGGCTTTGACATTCTCTTCCATATACCGTCTGTAGTTAAAAGAATGCTGCCCAAATAAGTGAAAGAAGTGATAGTGTTTCATGACTGAATTTTTCTCCACCTGTAGTTAGAAGTCTACATGAAAAAGTTATTCCAGTCTTCCTTATCGAAATAGACTTGCCTTAAAGTGAAAGATATATTAACGATAATTGAACTCTTCGGTTAATCCACTCACAATATCAGAATATTCAACGGATTTAGTTATTAGAACTAAATAGAAAGTTTTTATATTCATTGAAAAAAAATACTACCACTGCTTTTAACTGATAGAATTGATATGATTGTGAGCAATAATTTGTGCTCTAAACGTCATCAATAAATATTACTGTACAACACACTGTGTGACTTTATCAAAGTAAAATTTTATCCATAATGGAGTTATACTCTAGCACAGTGTCCAAGTTTTTATGCTTATATCAATAATACTGATAGAATTCAGTTTGCACCAAACAAAGGACAATTTCAATTTCATTTCCTTCTTTCTATTTAATTTCAGTCAGTTAATTCAAATACACGAATCTATCCATCATCATTCAAATTAACACTCTCTGATCGTTGTTATCATTCATCAAATTGTTCATCTGTATTCAGTACATTTACATTATTAGACAGAGTTATATATATTGGTGTTGGACAAAATATTCCATTAGGATTACATGGAATTGTTATTGGTGTAGCTTGTGGTAAGTTGCTGTTATAATATATATATATCGTAAATTTATAATCTAATAAATCTACACTATATGTGATTAATGATTCAGATCTCTTTTATGCACCAGTTAGAGATCATACAAATAAACCAGAGAGCACTGGACTGTTGTTTTGTCCCACTTTGAGACTCTTCATTTGTGTACACTATCTACCCCACCAGGAATCGAACCTTTAGGTTACAGAGAAAACTTGTTTACTATTCAGCCGTTTGATGTGAAATTCAATGACCCTTGAAATCTAAATTCTTTTATTACGCCACATAGCGCTACTGTAAACCAATGCCTTCTATGCGCATCCACTTCAGTTTGACATGTTGGATGGGCTCTGCTGACTGAGTTTCAACGCAGAAATTCGCATCGATATGTATCAGTTCAAGGAAGAAAGAATAGCAACATAGAAAAACATTTCGGTTTCATGGGTATGAGAGATGGCAAGGAATGAGTGGATCTGAGCCATTGAGAATAATTGGTGCTTAAAATCCCGAGGACCCCAACCACTCTGCACTCCCTACGTGACCCAAAGTAACTGTCAAAGACTTTGTGGATTGATGACACTTTTCTAATCTAATCCTGTGTCTGTTAACCTTGCATGACGAGGTAAGCGATGGTTCGACATTCGCAACACGTACCCGAGGTATCTGGGGTGACGCAGCTTCAGCCGTATGCAGCAATACACCAGTCATCATCAGTATTACCCACTGTATTATGCCATTTAACACGGGAGACAGCGTTTTTGGTCAAAGACAGATAGTTTTCATATCTTCCACGTTCAGTGGCTACGTGTCACAGCTATAAATGGGGGGAAGGACAAAGTGAACTGGGTTGCACACGTGTCCTTTCATCAGTAGGCTGGACATCAAGTCTACACCACAGATAATGTATGTTGGTAGGTGGTAAATGAGCCTTTTGTATCCGTGTTGAGATTTCATCACCAATCAATCTATTATGGCTGAAGCAACTTCCCAAATAAGTGAAGTGGTCAACACACCACCTTTTTACTCCCTATCTTTAAACTAGCTGTCAGGATACTCCTTTTCCACACTGTCATCTCACATTTTACAGGAGCGAATCGCTTGCCAAACATTCGAAGATTTTGCGTTTAACGTGCTCAGAGGACTGTATGATATCATCATCTCTACCTAGGTGGAGGTCAACGTCATCCTCATCCTCTTAGTCAGCAAGACCTTACTCGCGATGACTCATTTCAGCCTTACGACAACCATCAAGTAGTCGTTAGTGAAACTGCAGACTGATATTTGGATGATCGGATTTGTGGTGTGTTTTGATTAATAAAAATATGGTTATGTATATATATATATATATATATGCACTTTGTCTGAAGAATATTATTAATTGTGATAAGCCTAGACGTCGGAAATCAGTATGACTCTAGAGAGTTCTGTATCGTTAAATTATGGCCTCATGTGATTTTAATTCAGACTAGTTCACTTTTTTTATTCTCCTTTTTTTGAAATCGGTTTTTTGATCTAATCATTAAAACGAAAAAAGAAAATGGCATGATTGATCATATGGTTTATTTAATATTATTTCATTTCGTTTCCGTCTCTTTTTTTGTTTTCAGTGGAAATAATTTTAACTCTATAAATAGTCAATTTTTCTTAGTGAATCTCTCAATTTGATTTAATCATACGCACATACTAGAAAAAAAACTCATAGACGAAAAATCGATGTTGGCATTCTTGTATCTTTAATGAAGGAGTTTTTTTTTGAAATTATACCATAAATGTTCATTTTGTTAATTAATAATAAATTCTACAAACAAATTGATGATATGTGGTGATGGGGGGTGGGGTGGGGTGATCACTGGGACTTATTTCATGTGAATTTTTTTTCCTGGCAAATTTAGAGAATAGACTTTTCATAGATGATGTAATATGTGAACTAAAATTCCATTGTCGTTACATGGATGACACATTTATGCGTATGAAAAAAAATGGAATCAAAGCACAAAGGACCCTTGATAAATTTAACGATGTGCATTCCTTAGATAAATTTTACCGTCGTGAAAGAAAGAAATAAACGCTAATATATCATTCCTAGACGTCCTTATGATAAGAAAAGAGGACTGTACAATAGAAAGTGTAGATAAAAAGAAACTTGTCAGAATACTCAATTTTTGAACTTTCTACCCTTGAAATATAAACGCAGTTTATTAGTGTTTGGTGACACAGTGAAGAGAAAAATCGGCAATGGTAAATATCTTAATGAAGAGCTCAATATTAAGAAGCAATTACTGAGTGAAAATAGGTTACTCAGTGAAATTCATTCAAGGCAACATTAAGTGCGAACAGTTCTGCAGAAAACCTTGTTCTAAGACCCTTAATTCCCAGGTAGTAACACAATACTTAAAGAATGCAGTAAAACGAGCATTCAGTGCCTTCAAAGTTCAATATCTTTTCTCACCTACTCTTGTATGACTTTTGGAAGTTAAAGATAAGCTATCTAATATCTTCCATGTGCATTTATCAGTTGGATTGCTTCTGTGAAGCCAGTTAAATAGAGCGTACAATTAGGCATGTTTATCATTGAATTTCTGAAGATTTCTCTGCGTAGTTAAGCAAAGGACAATCAAGGTCTATTCGCAGCTGTGTTTCAGTTCATCTTGTGGATACAAAACACAAATTTGATGTCAATAGGGCTTTTAACATCATCTGCCGTATTCGCATTAATCTTAACTTTATCTGACGTGTTCGTCTGTTACATATTACTGAAGCTATCTGAACCCACATTAAGAAGCCTTACTTATGTGTTCAGAAGAATTTCGTTCATACGCTTTCCTTATCTAAGTCATCAATGTCTTAACTATCTGTAATTGTCGAATAAATTCTCTTAAATTTATCTAATATTCAATTCAGCATTACATTTTTATGCTTGCTATATCTTGGCATCTTTCGTCAACTGTAATTTCATTAATCCTAACAAACTGATATTATTTAAGAAAAACATCAGTATTCGGCTTACTGACTAACTGACATAACATAATCTACAAAACTCACACTTGCATTTTCAATGAATGTCACTTACTGATTCTGAACCTTATCAATTTGTCGATCCTCTATTTAAGTTGGTTGTTGTCGTAGTAGTATTGTGGCTTGCATGCATAGGTTTCATTGCCTTTCTAGACAACATTTTCAGCGCCTACTACATTTTAAAGTCTCGATGAATGGTATAATTGTCTCTCTTAATAACTTTGGTTGTAAATTTGCTGTTAGTTCGTATTAGTATCTGACAATCGATACGACATTATCATCCACTCAAACTAAAAATCTTCTGGAACATTTTTAAATTGGTTATTGTTTTTGCTAACTTATTTAATTCTTGTGTAAAATAGTGATTGAAATCTACCAATTTTTTTAACAGTGTAGTTGCTTAGGGTGCCTTAGCGGTTCAGTAGTATCACAAATGCCAGCCAGCCTAAAGGTCTGAAGTGGATTTCTTAAACCTTACCTAGTTTATTAGCCGGTAGTAAGCCCTGACGTCAGGGAAGGTTATTCGTGAGAACCTTTGGAAAAATAAGGAGTACTGGACGGCTCCGTCGACCTAGTTTGGGAGTCTTCATCAGTACACTGGAGTCCGAGCCCAGGATCATCTGGTTACAAGGCTAGCTCGTGAAGCAGTCAGCCAGTGGGACCCTAATCCAATGGCCCATTAACTCCAACCTCGACCAGTTCTTGATTTGAACGCGACTACCATCCAATGTCATCGGCGGGTATTTGTCCTTACGCCTAACCTTATAGACTCCACTGTTCACGACATCTCACTAGAACGTTTCTTATTATTTGGACTAATTATTAACTATATGCACCAGTCTAACGGAACTATTCGGGGTCTCCATTTATTATCTAGTGCTATATTTAACCCAGTAAATAATTCATCATTATCAACCTTTAACGTCTTGGAGGTCAAAGCACCGAATTCCAGTTGTCATCCCCTCTTTTGATTAAAAACTGCTCATTCTTCTGAGCTAGAGTCAGAGGACCATTGTCCACCCTGCGTTCATACTGAGATTAAATTGTGTGTGACTGTCATTCTTCTGTAGACTACCAGAATTACTTCTAAGCGATTTTTGCCCAACCATTTCTTCTTAGAAATCAGTAAATCTGCATTAACATTCGATATAATTTCACTTGTCTTGAATATTCTGGGACAAATTTTTTTTGATAAGGTAAAATATTGTACAGATATATTCTTCAAGCAATCATCTGAACCCAGTTACCAAGAAATGGCTCATTGAAACAGGGGGGTCAAAACCATCAAAAAATAATAAACATATGTCGAATTTTATTGATTTTATTCCTTTACGTTCCCAGTTGACAAAGGGTTTCAATCTGTAGCTTTAAATTTTCGTTAGCAGTGATGCTTATTTTTACGGAGTGCGATCGCTAGTTTCACGCCTAACCTTGCATCCTTACCGGCTTAACTACGATAAGGATTGAACCCTGTATGTGTAGAAAGGCTTTCATTATTTCCTTATTTTTCTTTTTTTTGTAAAATTAGGTGTTAGCTCACAAAATGGCGATCAACCACTGGAGATTATGTTTGATAAACCATTCACGGATGCTATAGATATTCGGTTAGTTTTTTTGCTTTCATTATACTTCTGTTCATGTTGTTTTGATTGGTCTCTAATATTATTTTAAGATAAATCATTGTAATTATTATTATTCCTCTGGGTCCCGAGTTAAAATTAAGGCCTCAACAGCACATCTCGACTTAATTCTCTTCTCTGCTAGCTCCACTATTTCCAATGGGTTTTCATCTCCGTCTCACTCTCAAACGATACACTCATCCTTTCCTATTCGGGCTCTCCGCTCAACGGTCTCCTCATCGTGTGTCTGGTCCACCTCCATTTTCTTTGGGATATTTGTTGATTAATAAGTACTTGGTTTGGTGAATTCCCAGAATTTCCCGTTCTTAATTCTTTCTGGCCATATGATCTTCATTATAGATCCAGAGAGGGTATTTTTGAGAAAAGTCTTCAGTGGCCTGTTGGAAATGCTTGTCATGGCGTGCACACCCAGGCTTCTGACCCATATAAAAGCACTGACTGACTTAACATTGGTGTTAAAAATCCGAATTTCGTTGTTTGTGCTTCAGTGGAATAGACAAGATTTCCACACTGATATGAGAGAGCTTCAGTTCTATCTGGACCTTTGGATCCTGACTGGTTTTGACATCTTCATCTGTACTGTCGTGTGTAGTTAAAATGATACTTTGTAGATAAATGGAGGGAGTGATCTCTTTCAAATTTCTTCCGTAGACAGTGATTGGTGCTTGTTGTTGTCGGTTAGCTAGTTTCATCGCCTCTGTTTTCTTTGTGTTCACATGGAGTCCTGTCTTTATTCCTCATTCTAAAATCTTGTTGGTTTTTGGACTGTTCATCGTCGAGTTTGTGTGACACTAGGCACGAATCATCCTCGAAGTCCAGATCTTCTAGTTGGCCCAGCGTATTCTTGTCTTCTTACTCATTGTGAACCTCGTAATCCAGTCCACCAACATTAGGAATATCATCGGTGCTAGTAAGCAACCTTGCCTTACTCTTCACTTCAAGGGCAAGTTTAAGTTTTCTGTTGTGGATTAGTTGACATATAGCATAGTCATTTAGCTGCTGAATGAGGTTGAGAAGGATTTCTGGCACTCCGTAGTGTTGAAGCATTTTCAAATTACTTCGCAGTCAATGCTATCGGAGGTCTTTACAAAGTCGTTTAGGGTGAGGTAGAGATTTGACCGCCATTCTATGCTTTGTTTGATGCTTGTGCCAGAGGTTTGCAATTATTGTCAAAGTTAAAACATCGATTGTGTCAAGTTTATTCTATGGTTCTTCATATATTCCTGAATAAATTCTGGTTGGTAGTTATTCAGTAGTTATATAATATCTAGCCTAACTAGTAGGCTAGAAGATCTAAATAATGACATCAAACAAGTAAAGGAAGTATTACTAGTATTAATCACTAGAATTTATTTAGAAATATATGAATAATCAAGACTAGCAATAAAAGTGATAAAAATAACGAAAATAATGTCGAGTTCAAAGCCTTTGTAGTACTGCCGTATAAATTAGGAACATCTCAGGCCTTACGTAGGGAATTCTCAATGACGCTGGAATTAGAGTGGCATTTAAACTAACGAAGTCTCTCAGAGATTAACCTTGTCGGCTTATAAGGACCAAATAAATCCAATTGGGAAAAATAATATAATCTACCAAATACTATGTAATGCGTACAGTGAGGTCAATTACATAGGTCAAATTAGTAGATCACGGTCAACTAGATTATTGGAAGATAAAAATTTAGCTAGACCTAGAATAATTGACCTTGCTAAGTTAAGTAACCTAGAAAAAAGCTCAACCATTCCACTGCATTCACTTGCATATAATCACACAATAGGACGGGGCAGGGTAAGAGTATTAAAAAGTAATATAGTTAGGTGGAGAGAGAGAGAGAGAGGTTAATCACTGAAGCTTTGTTTATCATTTCAACACCGCACACGTGCAATCAGAATGACGCAACGCCTATACCGGAGATATGGAAAGTAGCAACAAACAAGAAAGAAAGAAAGATTGGAGAGATAGAAACAGAAAACACTTATGTAAAACACATTTTGAAAACGTGTGACTGAATTGATATAATTTTGAGCAATAATTTATACTCGAAACGCCATCCAGTTGTTAATGTTACATCACTGTGTAATTATTAAAATAAACGTTGGTGGCTTAGCTTAGCAGTGAGTGTTCATTTAAACAAAAATAAGTATTTTTACGGTCACAAGTAATCTTCAGCCCATACGGGGTTAGGAGCCATAATAATGGCAAACTAATCAATATAAGATGACAAGTGGAGCATTTGCGAGCTTGAAGTTATCATCACACGACTTAGTGATATTATAAACGCGACCATCAGGGTATTTTCGTTATTTTTCAAATAACCAGATTTATTTGCGCTGTACAGGTAACATTTCGGATTTCTTTTATTGATGTGCTTCGGTGGAACAGCGGTTATGTTATGACTCTCGTCGATCATGCACATGGTCCGAGGTTCGATCCCCTGCTGACGCACACCTGATATCTATGGTCGGCTTGCAAAATTTGGGCTACCGATATCACATGCTGAAAATTCCATACCTGTACTGAAATACGGTGTGGAATCAAACTGTAATCAAAAAAAGAATTAGTATGAAATTTCATTTTATCAGAAGTTTCGTTTGAGTGTACAATGAATCCCTTTACTTATTTCAGTAATAATAATCTGTGTTAAAGACAGCTGAACTTTTAGTTACATCTCAAGATTTCTTCTCACGACAAGTACATCTCTTTCAGTATGACAAGACTAACTCAATGTTTAAATATTCAAATTTTTCAACTCAACACACGCATTTAGCTTGCTTGTGTTTTTGTTTTTGATTCATTTCTCCGAATATCGACCCAACTGACAAGAATTTCAAATGTAAACGAAACAGAGTCACTGACGAGTAATTGAACACACATTTTTGTAGGATCTTCCGAAGATTTGAATCTTATTTCTGTAGCTTTTCGACTTTTCATTACGTTGGGACTGAGTGTGTGTGTGTGACATATTCAAGTATTTCAAAGTATCAATTCATGTGTAGATAGCCTTACATTCTTATGTCGTTCAACTTTTCTCATCTTTGGATGTAACCACTGTATCATCTAAAAAAATGTTTCATTGTCACGTGATTTATGGAATTCGATATAATACCACCACTATCTGTTGTACAAGGCTGTAGTGGGCAGTATTCTGAATATCTGACAGTTTTCTTCATGATCATATATATATATGATAGTTGATTTAACGATCATATGATTCAGTTATGAATACATTTAATGTGAAATAATAGACTATGTTTTCATGGTAATTATTCTGTGATGCTTATTGTTAGATCAGTTTCGCATTTTCCTGTCAATTATTTATATCAATTCGAAATACTCTGTCTCTGTGGGCATATCGTCTTCAGTAGTACGGGCGCTTTGACCGAGTATTGCTGTCCACTATAATCGATCAACAAGAAATGCAAAGTTTACTTAAAAACAAATGACAACTGATACCTATTGCATAAGAGGTTGCTCTCGTGGCGCTGGTAACTTAGTGAACAATGCTTTTATCGTTTGAAAGGATGAGTGCGAAGTTCGAACCTCAATGAGGAACAACACTCTCTGGTGGGAGGCATTCATATGATGAGTCTCAAATAGGATGAAGTGAGCTTCATGAATTACACTACCAGTTACCATCCGCCAGAAGTTTTATTTTTCTGTTGATTTACTAACAACTATTCTTTCTGAATACTTTGACACCTATTCACTTTGAATATAATTGAGTTGTTTTTTTATTTTGTAAGCTGACTATTCGAATCGCTTTTTTATTGTGTGATTCACAATCGGTATGATAATTTTTATTGTTTGCCTTAATTTCATGAAAATTTTGCTTTAGTACTCTGGCTTCTTCACATTGGAACGTCACTTAGGTTAATAAAAGACGCGGTAAACTAACTGGTATTATTAGTTGTCACTCGGAGGTTGGGACTCATTGCATTGTTCGTCTGCGCTTAATACACTAACAAGTTTTATTGGCATAATAAGCAGCGATAGTCCGTATAACTTTGACACATATAATGACATAACATAAAGTTTAATTTTGCCTGCAACAAGTCCGGTTTATAGTCGTCTAGTATGTGACAAATTTGTTTTGGGTTAAAAATTCCATGTAGAAACTGAGAATTACTCAGTTTGTTCTAAAACTGTGTCAAAAAGACAAGAACAAACTATTATTCAGCAATTACTTGAATTTCCCATGTAGTTAGCAATAAGATCTAATGTGACCACTCTACATGATTGGTCAAATCTTAGTAGGCAAGTAGGTCGAGGTTTGAACCCATGACACAGCGATTGCAAGTTGAGCACGTATACACACTGTACTACTGAAGCTGTGCATTGATATTCTATTATGAGATAATATATTTCAATCAGCCGATAATGTAAATGTGAGTCTTTGAAATTTCACTTATTTTGCTTCTTTTGAAGTGATATTACCCCATTATTGTAAGTAATCTGTGGATTTCTTCTCTTGATTTCTTTGTTTTCAGTGGATCGGGTCCTTGTTGTGCCTTGGTGCTACCATCACTCTTACTCAGATTACCTGAGAGGGGTAGTAAAAAAGACCAACCAACGAGTAATCAAAAGAAAGTAAATAAATCGAGTGGTACAAATACTACACCTCATGGGAAGCCATCTCCACCATGGTCTACTAAAGGACCAGTGCGTGTTTTTCGTCCATGGCCAGTAAATAAATTTGATCAAAATCCAAATGATAAGAAAAAAAATGAGCATCATAATCGTGGAAATCAGTCAGTGAATCAGTCTGGAAATTTATCAAATACGCCAAAAGTCAATCCCCAACAGCAACAATCACAACAACAACAGCAGCAAGCGGTGAAGGTTTGTTAACAGTTACTAGGATTACTTTGCTGAACTTATATTTTAAAATAAAAGTTACTGTTAGCTGGTTTTAATTTACCAACAAACTTGGGATATATATATATATATATCGACTAGGTGTTCGTTTATTTCCCTTCTTCAGTTTAAGTAGTCTATTTCTACTCATTTTGATATACTAAAAAAGTCTGTTGACAAGTCCCACACAGGACGAAACGAACCTGTGCGATTTCACCCGGTGAAATTTATCCGCAGCTGAATAACATCGTAGCTTTCTTTGTTTTCAGTTTATTTGTATTCGCTGAAACTTTTATTCCGTCCGATAATGTTTAATAATCAAATCTTTCATGGTGCTTAGCTATTATGACTGTTAGTAATTTATTACTAATGTATAAACATCTTCTGATGTAATGCTGAATAATCCGAACATGTATTCTTAAAGAATCCTTTTCATGTTCCCCATTTGTTCGATGTCATTTGATTCGTACAAGGTGACTGATGATTGTAAAATGTCATTCGCTGAATAAACATGTTAATTTTAGATATTTTGACTGACAGTGTTGAGCAGTGGAATGGAAGGTATGCATTTCGTACTTTTTGTGACTCATATATATATATATATATATATATATATATATATATACCAATGACAGGCGTGAGAAGTGATATCCATAATAGAATATATCCACACATTGTCTCAAACGCCAAAGCGTTATCCAGGAGGGGGTCACTAGAGCCACCGCTTGTGTAATGGAATCGAACATTTTGATCCATTATGATCACTTAGCAGGAAATATAAATTAACCTAGAAACAATCAGTACAAATTTCAGGTTCTAATTATTCGTTTTTATGCTTGAACCCCTCCCCACGCCCTCCCCATTCATTTACTGACTGTTGGTATTACGATTATTATTCTCGTTTCAATGTATTTCGACTAATACTTATCAGTATTATTATTTGCACTTTCCAGTCTTCGACAAAAAGTATTTCTTCAGTAGAAGACGATGTAATCAAAGAAATGCAAGGTTAGTTGATACTTTGAAATCCTTTATCATTCAATGATTAATTTCTGATTACATTAAAGAGATTGTTATGATTTTCACATATTTTGTTAGTCCTGTTTTCTTTGTGAAAAAAGTGATTTCCACGATGGTACCTTTTTAGGTGTTAAACATAAATAAGTATGGGTGAATGATTCACAATTTTGCAATGTATAAGATCAAAGGTATATTATAATGAAGGTTTTGTTGAACTAGAAAAGCTTGAAAAATCATCAGCCATAGTTCCACACGCTACAGAATCAGGCGACAAAATTGGTTTTGACAATATTGAAATAATCCAGAAAAATTTCAGAAATCACAAAGAACGTCTAACGTCATCGGAAGCACTTCATATCAAATGAAATCCGAATAGTTTGAATAGGAATGATAGACTAAAACAGAATTGGACCTGGTTACAACAACTCCCTCCCCTATCAAATGACAAAATCAACAACAATGTGATAAGTAATTTCATTATGTAAACACACGCTGATTTTATAATTTAGCACTCTAACCAAATCCAACAATCTACACCTCGTTTTGTTATCTTTACCAATTGGCCAGCTTGACAACACAAAAATGACTCCATACTGAGGAACGGTGATTAATTTGTTATATATAAGCTGAGATTTTGTAAATTCTGGTCTAATAGTACTTTGATAAAGCTATTAGCAGCATTAAATAGCGAAACGTCAGTAAAAACAATATCGTTTTGTTTTTCATTCATTGGGAAATACAAGAAGACCTTTATTATCATGATTATCGTATATCCAATACCCAAATTTTTTCAAACTGTTAAAAGTGGACTTGGTTTGGATATACATTAATCAAAGGTGTATGTTTATGACTTGGTTATATTCCCTAAGTTATCATTATTTCCTTTGATTCCTAGAGGAACATAGAGCTTCAGCCGCGCGTCTCTATTGCATTCGATTCTGTGCTAGAGTTTTCACCTGGCTCCAAGTCTGTCCTCATGCTTTCATCTCCTCTTTATATGACCTCCTCCAAGTCCCTATATATATATATATATTCATTGCCAAACGAACGGTTAGACTTCAGCTTTTTCGCTCAATCCTCAAGATCAGATGGCCGGCCAGAAAAGATCAGCTACAGGGATATCTGGGAGCGAACCAACCAGAAACCGATTGTGAAACAAATAGGCAGGAAGAAATTGATGATGGACTGGCCATACTCTAAGGAAACCAACCAGCAAGTGACATCACTAGACAAGTCCTCGAGTGGGACCCTAAAAGAAAGCGGCGAGTTGGTCATCAGTGTGAGGGTAACTTGTAGGAGGTCATGTGAAGAGGAGATGAAAGCATATGAGCAGACTTGGAGCGGGGTGAAAACTCTAGCAGAGAACTGAACACTATGAAGACGCGCGGCTGAAACCCCTACGTCCTTCCAGGAATCAAAGGAAATAATAATACATTATTGACTTATTTTCTTTTTCTTTATTTGAAGTCGAAAATTTAACTCCTACTCTACAATGTCTATCATCAGCACAATTTGATCAAATGTATTAATTTAATAAAAGTAGTTTAATAATGTGAAATAGTTTTTGTGTGCTATGCAGAGTTGATGATCTACTACCCACTACTGGTAAAAGATGCGCCATTTTTTCTGATAAAATTTTTATATATGAGTTATATTGAAAAGGGAAAAAAATGCAGCTGCCGAAAAACATTTAATTGTCAAAAATCAACTAAATCATTTAATGACAAGCTAAATTTAAGCATATGCTAACATGAGCACTGTGCTGTATGTGTGTGAGTGTGCGTGTGTATGTACGTTTGTTCATGACTGCCATCATGTTTACCTAGCATATATAATGATGATGATACCTACTAAATAAGTCGATACATCATATAGTGATTAATAGATTTATGTAAAATGACAGATGAATAAATATTATAAAGATAGGATATAGCATTACAATGTTATTGTTTTTTATAATTGGTGAACATTGCAGCTGCAAATGAAGCGTAATTTTAAAGCAAAAAGAAAACGATATAAGGTCATAACGACAAGGTTGAATTTATTTACAGTCGACTGTAGGTTTATTTCATTGAGAACCTGTTGTCACTTCAATTCTCAGCCAAGTAATTTACACAATGCATAGTAATCGTCAGTAACCTTATGAGTTGGTACCACCGCTGACTCTCTTGTACCCTAACCCCTACTTCTGTATTTAAGCCATCCGACATTCGTAATTCGCCTTTTCAATCGCCTTAATCGATTGGATAATACTATTTCGTCGACTGATTTTTTTGAAACTAAAGTGATGAAATCACTGCTGGATAGAAAGGAAGTTGACAGACGTGAGTGGCTAGGATACTAAGTTCTGTATATTTGTAGACTGCTTGATTGAGGTCCTCAGAAATGCTAAGAACCAATGGCTTTAGACTGTTAGTAATATGTCGTAAAATCGTCCTTTATACTGAAGAAATATTCCCTCATTGTGATCTCGCATATCCACTAAACCATCATATTTACCCCTGTTACTATTCTTTCTCCCTCAGATTTCTATGTATTATAGTTATATTTTGAATCCCTTCTCTCTCTCTCTCTCTCTCTCTCTCTCTCTCTCTCTTGGTTTCCTTTTGTATGCTTCATGGAATATTGTAACTTTAACTGGTGGACTTCTGTACAAAGTTTACTGTTGAACCTCAGTTAGTCAGTCAGTCAATCAATGTTAACTATGCCTATTTATCTCTCATTGCAATCCAAAGACAAAGTTTGATTGGGATAATGTCGAAATCTTAGACAAAGGAAACACCAAAAATGCCAGGGAATTCCTAAAAGCCTGGTACTCAAACAAATATGCAATTAAGAAGCACGCGAATAAAGACCAAATATACCATCTAAAGTAAAAGTAAATCAGGTGACCAGAAAGTTTAAAATCCAAGTCAATAGAAAACGGTCAATACATATGTAAGGATGGTTACCGGGAGATACAAGTATATCACTCATAAAAAATTTTAATCACTCCACTTTACGCTAAATATTGCGCTGAAGATGTTGTCCAGAAGGACGACGAAAGCTCCGCAACTAAACTAAACAGGTCAGAGAACACTACTAATTACAAATTATCCACCTGAGCTACAAATCTTCTCTTTTAATCCAAAGACATAATTAGAAGAATAAGACAACAAGAAACGGAGAAAAGTAGGTGCATTACACTGAATCAAGTATTTTGAGTATCTCAGTGGTTTAAGCAGTCTACTAATCAAACATGAAATATGATAATTCAGAGAATGTTGTTTTTTATTATCACTATACGCGTTTTATGAATCAACATTTCTTTATTTGTCCATCATGCTACAGTCGCACCACAATTTATGGAAAACATGCATTTCTCTCTCTCTCTCCTACGATCTTTACTCACATTCTCTTCTCTGTAATTCATTCATTCAATTTACAATCACAGCAGAGTATCTTAGATCATAATATTTGCTTAGGATATGGCTTTGGAGGATTTCATACGCATTTTCCTATCCATTACTATTGTAAACACAAGTGTTATTTCTCATAGTTTCATAAATTAACTTTCGTACTAATGTGGGGTGATTCAGATTCCTAGGAAATGGTCAAAATTGAAATCAACATTTTAAGTCAATAGCTACAGAGGTAGGTAGAACTGTTTATTCCTCAAATCTGAACTTAATTCACCTTGTGAACATGAAATAACCTTATTGAACAACTTATCTATCCTTGGATCGATTACCAACTAATCAGAACATCCTATTCTCCTCTGACCTAACTGAAATTTCAACGTGGTTTAGAATGCATAAATATAATGTGTTTCTGATTAAATAACAACAAGATTTTCAAGTGTTGGTTTGTAGGGATTTGATTGGTTACAGGATTTCATCATGAGCTGACATTGGTTAGAGAACCAGGGAATTCCGGACAGCCGTTTCACCCTAGTTTGAGAATCATCGGCAGTACGCACCCACCGGGGTTCGAACCTAGGACCTTCTGGTTACAAGGCGAGGTCGTATGCCATTAAGCCACTGGGACCCGATCCAATGGCCCATGAATTCTAACTTCTTTCAATTCACGACATAGCGCGACCCCTAGCCAATGTCTTTGGAGAGTATTTGTCCTCACACCCGACCTGCTGCACCCTACTGGTTCTCTCTAGAACCCAGGTAACTACCTACCTGAATAGGGCAAGTCACTAGTGAGTATCTCATCGATATTGAAGTGTTGGTTTGTAGGGATTTGATTGGTTGCGAGCTCGTTTTGTAACCAGGATGTCTTGGGTCTGTCTGTCTGGATTCAACATAGAACTTGGCACCGAAGTGCACCAGTTCGAGTTGCCACGTTCCAAATAGCACACAAAGGTATACAAGAAGATGACTGAAGAGAACAAATACAGTCTGACAAGTATAAGAGTGAAACAGAATAATGGGTAATGGTAGAAAGGAATATGAAAGATTACAGAGACTGAATACATCTGTGCTGGCCATTGACAACGATCACTTTGAGCCATGTCACCTATTGTCTCCAGCCATTGATTCCTAGAGTCCCGAGAGCCCCAACCCGGAAGTCTGCATCTCCTACCCTACCTGACTGACTCAGTTTAACTGTCAAGGATTTCATGGATTGATGAGGCCATGTTTTTGTTTGGCCACCACTGGCTCTTTTCCAGCCTGCACCTATATCAGCTAGCAATGCCCGTCGGGGGAGGCGGTGGTTAGGCATGCGCAGCACGTGACCTAGCCATCTTAGTCTATGTAACTTTATAGCCTCGTCGATTGATTTTCCCTTTTTGCCCAACACTCTACACCTAACGTCAACATTACTTACCTTGTGAAACCACCTAACGTGAGACAGAGATCGCAGACATCTATGATCAAAAACAGTCAACCTTTTCATGTCTTCAACTCGTGTTGGCCATGTTTCAGAGCCATAGACAAGGACGGAGCGAACTGATGAGCAGTACACACGTCCCTTGGTTGATAACCGGATATCACGCCTACGCCAGAGATGGTGTAAGTCAGTGAAAGCAGCTCGAGCTTTTCGGATCCGTGCTGAGATTTCATCGCCAATCAGTCCGTTGGTGCTAATACAACTTCCCAAATAGGTGAAGTGGTCAACATGTTCTATCACTTCACTCCCTATCACTAAGTTAGGGGTTGACGTGGTCCAGTCCTGTAGCAGCATCTTACATTTTGTAGGGGCGAATCGCATGCCAAACATACGAAGATTGCTGCTCAAGGTGTTCAGAAGACTCTGTCTTGGGTTCGAACCGCGGTGGGTCCGTGCTGCTGAAGAGTCTCAAACTAGGAGGAAACAGCTGTCCAGTACTCCCAGATTTTCCAATGGTTCTCTAATCTATGTCAAATCACGATGAAATCCAAAAACAAGGTTTGTTACCAAGTCTTTTACTTTCTGTCGTTACACTAAGAAACGATATATGTTGTACCAAATGTTGACTGAGTGTTTTGGTCCAGGTAAAAATCAGATGAACGGAGAATTCAAATCATGTTTCAACTAAAAATTAATCCTATACTTTAAAAAAACACATCAATAACATAACTGTATCATGTAAACTATAAAACCACTGATAAATGAGTCCTTATAATCCTATTTTGTCAACTTTCATGTTCGTTTGCTACATGCGATTAGTAAAGCCAACATTTTGAGTGTTAAAATTGTTTCAAATCGTGGAAAACACCCATATGGACATTAAGAAGAAGAGAATGTGGATTTCAGCAAAGATATCTTTTCGGCGATTTCATTTTCAAAAGCTGTGCAATAGCACATCTAAATACACAATTTTACATGGATACAATTTTCAACTGATTCCACATAATTATGAAGGCGATTAAAAGGTGATAATTATCTTCAACTAGATATGGTATTTACGAGAGGCTTAGAAACGAAATGACACAGGATTAGAGCGGATATCAAGTGTGTAAAAATGAGCATGGAAACAAAATTGAAATAATAATTGTAAACACCTGTAATTCGTTGTAACCCTGTATAATTTTTAAGGTTCCTGAAATCTATATTCGCACCTCCTAACTCCCATTTCAAGTTGAAAATTATTATTTTAATTTTGTTTCCATGCTCATTTTTACACACATGATATCCGTTCTAATCCTGTGTCATTTTGCTTCTAAGCTTCTTCATAAATACCATATCGAGTTGAAGATAATTATCACCTTTTATTCACCTTCATAATTATGTGGAATCAGTTGAAAATTGTATCCATGTAAAATTATGTATTTAGATGTGCTATTGTATAACTTTTGAAAATGAAATCGCCGAAAAGATATCTTTGCTGAACTCCACATTCTCTTCTTTTTAAAATTGTTTACTGAGAACTGTTCACCAGCACCATTGATTTTACACACTGATTTCATGATAATGTATATATACATATGTGGGGCGTTGAATATCACAGAAGCGAAAACTGGTGTGTACGAGACAATGATCTGTACTTAAATATATAAGAATATTTTTGCTATGTGAATAATTCAATTTCAGGATTTAATATATGTTGTATATACATGCAGAAGATTTTTGTTTTGCATCACTCTTCGGTTCAACAGTAGCAATCCAAATAAGTGGTCCGGAATTTAATTCTCGCCCGATGCACTCCTCAACTTCGCCTAGTCTACTGACTTGACAGTAAACCCGGTAAAAAGGGAAAGTTGGGGTGTAACACAGTAGTCAACCCTTTATCTCTACCAGAACTACAAAGCTGGAAACCCACTCGGAACGCAAGCTAATAACGAAATATCTATCTAGTGGTTTTCAGTTCATACAAAATTGTTTTGAACATTATTATTATTATTATTATTTAAATGATCTCACTATTGTTTTTTCTTTTCATTCTATTAGAATTGAATCTCATCTTGTTGTCTGGTATTCATTCTACTTTTACTGATTCACCGGATGAATCATGTCATCGAAGTACTGATTCTACTCCTTCTAAGTCTAAACGAAAACATGAAAAGCATAAATTATCCGGTTCTCAATCAAATTCAGAAAAGAATTCACCTTTCCTGGAAATGCCAAGTCCACCGGATGTACCTCTACCTCCATCGAATTGGTCAAAATTATCATCTAGTCATAGTAAATCTATGACAGATTTAAGATCAACTACACAAACTCCACCTATAGTAAAGGATAAAAATTCACAAGTCAAAAATGAAAAAAATGTACGCATAAATTTACCACCTCAAAGTGTTTCTAGTGAACGTGGTTCAAAAAGCTATTATAATTATCATCGTCCAGAAAATCGTTTCAAATCTAGTACTAACAGTAATAATTCTGGTCAGAAAATCGTTTCAAATCACTCCAACCGTAAACAGCTGCCTAGATCCTATTTTGAAAGGCCTAACTTTAATGAACCTAACAGATATCCTGTACGTCCACCACCACCTCCTCCTCCCCCTCCTCTTCCTCCTAACTTAATGCAGGCTAACTGGCAACCGCCTCCAGTGAATCACAACCATCCACCTAATATGATGCCACCTCCATACACATATAACCCATATATGTATGATCCATTTTATAATCAATATCCTGCTTATCCGCCTGGTGTATCTTATCCACAAGGTTTTGTTACTACTCCACAGTTAAACCGATTTCCAATGATGCCACCTCCAGTTAATACACCGAATTACCCGCCTGTAATCAATCATGGAAATAATAACCAACGGTATGTTTTGCGATGAATAATATTTTTTAAATAAATCTATTCACCTTATTTCTATTGAGATACTAGCAAGTTAGATGGTCTTGAACTCAGGAAACCTATCTTTACGTTCTACTATGTATAGCTTATCATAACTTTCATGAATTATGCACAGTCACAAAACATCCCAATGACAGAAAAAAAGTGGTTATTTGCGATAAAATCAATGGTTTCATTCAACAGTCATAATATATCAACAATATGTTGTTAGATGCGTCGGTGGCACAGCGGTTAGGACGCTCGCCGACCATGCTTTTGGTCCGGGGTTCCATCCCCAGCCATAGATGCACTCCTTTACCTCGCTAATCCAGAAATAATGCTGGTCAAAAGGAAAGGTTGGACATAAGGCTAGCAAACCCATCCTGTAAAATAAATACTGCTACGGAAACTTCAAGCCACAAGCCTTGAAGCCCTATGTTCCATTGGGAACGTGAAGGAAAAAAAATGCTGTTAGCTACATGGATGAAGTTAATTCTCAGATACAAAACATGTATTATATAGTATAATTATATAAACAAAATCAACCGTAATAAGTACTTAATAATCAAGAAGAATATTTCCAACAAGGTTGGGATCAAAGACTGTCAGCAAGAACCACACATCTACAATTCCCACATATAAGGATAAAACTTGGTAGAGTATAATTTCATTATGAATACAATTTATTTTGATAAAGTCACACAATGTGTTATGCAGTAATATTTACTTGATGATGTTTCGAGCACAATTTACTACTGCTCATAAATCAATATCAAGGTATTCACGCAACTCTCTCTTGCTTCATTTAACGAAGTGAACTGTCCACACTAACAGAATGACCCTGACTCACTCAAAGAAATTCGCATCTTAAACAACCCATTGTCAACGTATCTAATAACCACAAAGAGAAGCATTAAAATTAATGAGTAAACAGTAAGAAAGACAAATAGTAAATATTAAGTCAACATATGATATGCGATGATATATAGTCTAGGAAAATTGTTAAAAACTTAGTTGAAACATCCAAGTAAGCGTCAATGTTGTAATTAGATCCGTTCAGCAGTGAAGCTTCAGTTATTCTGTTACACCTACTTCAGTCAGATAAGCCTTTATAATATCGTATCTTGACTATATATATATACGCAATTGTCGTGACAAATGAGCTGTGTGATTGTAATCTTCAACGACATCCGTTTTTTTCATCCTTTCACTACGATTTACCCAACACAGTCATCATAGATAAATTTGAAAGAAACTGTTTTTGCGTAAAATGTTTTACTTTGTCATTCTATTTTACTTAGACTTTAAGCGACATGATATACTTCTAATTTTTGAAACAAATATATATATACAAAGTCATTTTCAGAGGCTGTATAACCGTACTTATATGTATTCCTGCATAATTAAGAATTATCCGTAGGGTTTCCAAGGTTTCCTCTTTGTATGCAAGTACTACTGATTATTATTTTTTTCTATTCCCCTTTTGTTGTTGTCATCTTTGTTTGTGTATGTTTTATATGTGCTCAGTTTCAAGTAATGATGAATACGTCTTCTAAGATAATCTCAGATCACACCACGTGAATGAATTTATTCTATTGTTCAAAAAAAAACATGCATTCAAAATGCTAGAGAGGATTTAACATTTTCAAATTTTTTGCTAAATCTAACAAAGCATTATATTATTTTCACGAGGTGTATGGGACTTGAGACCATAGTCGAAGTTTTTTTAGTGTATTGATTTAACTCTACTATAGGTTATAGTCATTTTTCTCCGATCACATGGTATATAATCGTCCATGTTCTCCTCTCTCTCTCTCTCTCTCTCTCTCTCTCTCTGTATATATATATATATATATATATATATATCACAAGGTGGGGTTGTTGGTAGTAAGTTTCCTGATCACTTCCTTACATTTGAATGAAGTTTCAACTTCACCGTGTGTTTTATAAGTTTCAGTGATTTAGACATTAATTCGACAGATTTCTTAGAGTAAAGAGTAAATTTCATAACAAAAAACCTAGATTTTTTTTATTCAATGGCAACGGGTACACCTCTTCCTTTCATTGCTTGTTATCCAACGGATAGATTATTTTACAGATTAAATCTACTTTAGAATAACCTACTAGCTTTTTTGGCGATCACTAAGTTTATTTATAGTTTAGTTTAAATGTACTTCATATTATTATTCCGTCGGGTACCAAGTGGAACACATGGATTCAACAGTACAACATCTCCACTTCACTCGGTTCACTGAAATCTTTCTTTCAGCTGACTCCACAATCAACCACATACCTTCATTTCCTCCCCACACAATTTCTGTGTTACAGTCGTCTTTTCCCATTCGGTTCGCTACCGAGGGTCCTACGTGTAATTTCACTCAGCGTTTTTTTCTCCAATTCATCTTTTTTTTCTTCGGAATATTTCTTAGGTGGTAGATTGTTGGTTGGTTGTCTAATTGCCGGAGTTTCCTGTTGCCTATCGTTTTTTGGCTTGCCATTTGATCTTGAATATATATGGAGTGAAGTCAGTTGTTGATAAAAATCGGCAACAAGTTGTTAGGAATGCTTTCTGTGGGACTCCAAGTCTCTAAACTAATTAAGAAGCACTGAATAACTTGACGTTAGTGTTGGAAATCCGAATCTTGTTCTTTATGCTGAGTGAAGTAGATTCCCACTCTGATTTGAGAGTTGTGAAGATGTCTCTTGCTTTTCTGATCCCGACTGTCCTTCTCATCTATGTTGTCTGAATTAATGCTTCCTAGATAAATGGAAGTGATAAATTTTCCTTTCGATTTCTCTTGTTAAGAGGGATTCAGGCTCGTCTAAATGTATTTGATATTTATTAGATTTTTTAATGTTTTAGAACTATACCTTTTTTTTAATGTGTTGGCCAATTGACTTTGTTCCTTTCTCTATTACTGCTTTTCACATTCTGTTGACATTCTTTGTCCACGTCTTCTGAATCACACCTGATTTCTGTACGTCGTTAGACTGTTATTCATTCTAAGTCTGTAATTTGTTTTTCCTTCACGTCCCCAGTGGAACATAGGGCTTCAAGCTAGTGGCTTGAAGGTTCTGTTTCAGTGTTTATTTTTAAAGGATGGGGTTCCTAGCCTCATGCCCAACCTTTCCTCTTAAGCCAGCCAGCATTATTCCTGGCTTAGCGAGGTAAAGGAGTGCGTCGGTGGCGGGGGATCGAACCCCGGACCATGTTCATGGTCGGTATATAGGATAACACATACTATGTAGTATAGTTAAGTAAACTGACTCCGTAATTACATATACGTGCATATGTGGCACAGCGGTTAGGACGCTCGCCGACCATGAACATGGTCCGGGGTTCGATCCCCCGCCACCGACGCACTCCTTTACCTCGCTAAGCCAGGAATAATGCTGGCTGGCTTAAGAGGAAAGGTTGGGCATGAGGCTAGGAACCCCATCCTGTAAAAATTAAACACTGCTACAGAAACCTCAAGCCACTAGCTTGGAGCCCTATGTTCCACTGGGAACGTGAAGGAAAAATTATTATTATCCTATAGGTATATTTCTAAATCTGTTGACAAGGTGGTATTTTTTATTGAATGAGTTATCCTTTTGAAGAAATTAATCGAAAGAAATCGATACATCCCTCCTTCATAGAAACAAAAAAATGTTTCATCATATTTTTTTTCTTTTGGTTTTTGAAAATATTAATAGATTTTACCGTCCACCAGAACAACAGTACAATGATAGAAATAAATCAGGTGTTTTTCGTCCACCTATACGAAATGATTTACAATCTCAAAGATCAGTACCACCTCAATATAACCACAATAACAACCAAAACAGGCGTTTCATTCCTCCTCAGGTTAGTGATCTTATTATTGTTGAATAGGGAATTAATTTTTCTTATCTGTTTGTTTTTACCTTCATTCTAATTTTTTCAAATCGTGGAAAATGTCCATCAAGACATTAAAAAAAGATAAACATGAAGTTCCGATAAGATATCTTCTCGGGGATTCCCCTCCTCAAAAGCTGTAGAATCACATTTATTCAAATACACATAAATGTGCGTAGATATAATTATTATTTATACGAGTTGATCACGGATTGATATCAGTTAGAGAACCAATGAGAACAAGCACCGGAGTATTGGACAGCTGTTTCATTCTAGTTTGGGAACCATCGGCAGTACTCATCTACTGGGGTTCGAACCCAGGACCTTGTGGTTACAAGGCAAGCTCGTATACTATTCAGCCACTGCGACCCCGTTCAATGACCAGCCCATGAATTCTAACTTTTACCAATTCGTGATTGAGCGCGATCCCAACCAATGTCGTCATTGGGACATCCATCCGCTTACGTGATTGGATGGAGCTCACTGGTCACGACTTCTCACTAGAACTTCAGGAAACTTCATCATGTAACAAGTCACTAGTGAGCTTCAGATTATTTAATTTCACATAATAACGATAAAAGAGAGCTATTCAATACTGAGACTTGAATTGTTGAATAGTTGCCATCAGTACATCAACACAAAACCAAATGTCAAAAGATTGATTTCAGTCGAGCACAGAAAGCAACTACGAGAAATTTCTCCTCTATTTTTTCGTTAGCACTGTAGTGCTACTGTGTTGTTTTTCTTTTCTTAACTCTTTTGAACAATGTTTGCACGCAGTTTCTTTTTATGTGCTGTTGAACTATTGTTATTATAGTTAAATATTTGATCTATGTGTTGACTTCCTGTGTTCGTTCTTTTAATTTAGACATCTAAGAAATGAATTTCGTTATCCGATTCTTCTTCTCTTGTGAGTTTGATGTCTTCAAATATCTTG
Organism: Trichobilharzia regenti; assembly: GCA_944472135.2. Taxonomy (NCBI): domain Eukaryota; kingdom Metazoa; phylum Platyhelminthes; class Trematoda; order Strigeidida; family Schistosomatidae; genus Trichobilharzia; species Trichobilharzia regenti. The sequence continues at coordinate 132,156,742 of OX235262.1, read as the reverse complement.
CTGAATAGTTTCTGGATGTACTCTGAATCGTTTAGTTTAATTATAACAAATGTGTCGTCAGTATAGTCTATCCATGAAATAACATCGACTGAGATGGTTAGGACATGTGTTGCGTATGCCTAGTCACCGCCTTCCTCGATGAGCAATGTTAGCTTACATAGAGTCAGGCTGGAAAAGAGCTAGCGGTGGTCAAACCAAAACATGGAACCAGTCAATGAAATCTACAACAGTTAGTTTAAGCCACGTAGGAAGGTGTACACTTCCTGACTGGTTGGGGTCCTCGGGACGGTAAAAACCAATGTCTGGAAACAATTGGTGATATGGCTCAAAATCATTCTCAATGGCTGGTGTAGATGTATCCACTCGTTGTGACCTATGATTTCCAATGAAACTATATTGCTCTTCTTTATTACTATTCCTTTAGTCTGATATCCCTCTGTGCTGTCTCTATTATGCGTTTCTTCTACTTTCTTCTGTTGCTTTGTGTGCTACAATGATGGAGTGTGGTGACTTGAACTGCTACAAATCAGTGCAAAGTTCTATGTCGAAAACAGGCAGACAGAGTATAGCCTATCCAGCTTTTTGGTTCGATTATTGGTAGAGATATCATTTCTACTCTCTGCATCTATCCCCCAAGGTGTTTCCTCATGTTTATTGAGTTATACGTTGTCCGTTTAGATCGTCATTTAACCCATGAAATGTCGAGTTGAAACTCCACTCCGCCTACGCTAATCTTGCCAATTTAGTAATATTACAAGTCCATAAAGAGAGGAAGTGAGTGCATGTCCATAACCAGATTACCGAAACCGCTAATTCACGTTAATTCAATTAGTTCTAATCATAAAATATTATTCGAGAGATTTTTTTTAGTACTTGTGACCATGGGATTTTGTTAAATGTTCGATGTGAGCTGATGTTGTTCCGAATTTCGTCATGTCATCATACGACTTACATGAGAATAGACGTCTTTCACTGTAGCAGAACACAATTCCATATTAGAAAAGTTTATTTGCTATAAATACACGCATATACACAGAGTTTACAGTGTTAACAAGTGGGTGATGTTTTTGGAGCACAATTTATTGTTCATAATGACACCGGTTTCATTATGAGCATTAAATTGTTCTTAGAGTAATGCATTTAAGCTATGCACCTACCTAATTGTAATACTTGCATTATGAATAACATTGACTATGAGTATAAAGAATCTGCTTTGTTCTCTATACCTTTTATTCATGTCTATGTCTGTTGGGATACTGTTTTTTATGCTTTGGTATAAAGATACCCTCAGCTTTTTTGCGTATATTGTACACATAATATATATCATATAGACGTTCTGCACTCCATTTGTTTGATTAAATGGTTTGTCATCCTATCACACCCACCAATCAAGTATTTACCAAGTGTTGGTTTCGAGAGATTTGATTGGCTACAGTTTCGATCCAGAGCTGACATCAGTTAGAAAACCAGGGAGTACTGGGTATCTGTCTCGGCCTAGTTCAGTAGGCTTCATCAGTACTCACACTGGTGTTCGGAACCAGCAACTCCCGACTAAATGGCGAGCTTGTAGACCAGAGGGGGCCTATAAATTCCAGCTTCTGCTGATTCGCGATACACAACGCCCTCACCAGTTAATGCCGTAGGTGAGTAATTGTACCGTTACCTGACTTGGTGAACCTCAGCTCATTACACAACTTCTCATTAGAACTCCAGATAAATTACCCGTGAAGAGATAGTCGCTAGTGGAAATCAAATTGGTTCCCAGGGATTTGATCGCGTACTAACATTTGTCAGAGGACCATACTCACGAGTGGATACATTTTCATTATGATATTTCTTATCGTAAGTTTTCATCTAATTCGCAGCGATTTCGATTCTTACTATGTTTATTAGCCTAGGCATTAATATTTCCTAGTAAAAACACTTTTCATCATCTCTGCGCATATATATATATATATATATAATGATATGTATAACCTCTCGTATCTTTTTGTCCACAGGTGTCTCGTATGCGACGCCCTTAAATCTACGTGGAAGAAAAAGCATAATGCAACTCGAGAATTTTTTTAAAACAAAAAAATCAATACCACTATCTATCAATCCTTTTTAATTTTCATCACACATACACATCAGATGTGATTTTTTGTAGCAATCCCTAATAAAATTATTTGTGGAGTGTGTATATGACATTTTTCAAAAGTTAAACGATAAAATGACTGTTTAGACCACCTATGTGGATTTTAGTTGTTGTTGTTGTTGTTTTTTCTGAGTGGTATTGTATTTTTTTTTTGCTTTCAACTTCCAATTTTAATTTGAATAACCAATATATATATATATATGTATATATATATATATATATATATATATATATATATATATATATATATATATTCGTTTGCCTATTTGTGAATATCACTTTTTTATGAAATATATTGTTCATAACTGTGGTTATTCAACGCCTGTGATCTGTTGATCTACAAACTTTCTTTGAGAATAAGTTAATGATATCATGTATAACATAGTGAAAGCGTTATTTTTCTATGCGTAAGCAGCGAATAGCCTATGGATCCTAGTAACTGACTGACCTAATTGATATTCGTCAGATGGAGTAGTAGTTGTTGAGCTCATTCATATATGCATGTATTTAACTTCAAGAAAATTCCTCTATAAATACCTTTGATCTTTTTCTTATATATATTTACGAATTGTAAATCACGGAATATACACATTGGGTCATAGGAGTGATTAAGAAGAAGACAGTTGCAGCGAAGAAAATTTGCTTTTCGACGAAATCATCATCTAGGCTGTATATTCGTGTATTTATATCGAATGGATGGGAAAGTTCCAGAATAATTTCCTGTTAAGGGTCAAATTAATAAAAATTAAAATTGGGAATTAGAATGCCATAATAAACAGGGGGACGGATAAAACAAACAAAGTAGCATCATGATAACTAAGAAGATTGACATTGTGTAATAGGGGGTTAGAAATGTAGAAATAACAAAATAGACAGGATGTTTGCATAAAAAACTAGTGTGATGAATAATTGTTTATGCAATCAGGGATTAAATATGTAGAAATAGTAAAATGACAAAATAAACACGAAGTTCGGGTATGAGAATATGGTAGTATAAACAGGGATTAAGAAAAACTTAAAGAATAACATGAATAAAGAGGAAGTTTAGATAAGAAAGGCGATGGTGTGGTCATCACTAAAAAAATACCTGTTTATGATGGCCATGGCAGGGACAAGGGTTGGACGTATTTCTTTTGGATACAAAGCGTGGATTTGAGCTTTTGGACAGCTAGTGCCTTGGCTACGCCCAGATGTCTTAATTTCACTCCCTTTGATAAGCTTGACTGAATCTTGTATATTACTTTGAAAGATTTTTCGAAAGACGCTGAATGTCCTAAATTGACTAGATGTTCTGTGACTGAACTGTATACACGCTTTTGGTCTCCTTTTACTAGCCAGGCTGGCTAGTGTTCTTCAAGTCGGCGCACGGTACGGCCGATGTAATCAGCTCCACTAGAGCAAGTTAACTGGTATATGCACGTTGAGGTGGCCCAATGCGACAGCTTGTCTTTCGCGTTCTGGTTGAACAGTTTCTTGCAAAAAAACGCCAGTCGTAGGCTCGCGGCGAAGTATGTTTTCCTTGGCGATTTGGAGAGACGTTTACGAAGGATTTCCGCCTCAATATCATCTTTGAATTCTAGATTAAGCAGGAGTATTCTCTTTGAAATGGATTGTACTTGTTCGAAAGTCTTCTTAGATTTGAGATTCTTGTCTATGAACCTGGGCGGGAAACCGTTTTCCATCAGGGTTTTTCTAAGATTACGCAGTTCTTCTTCAACCACTTCCTCTTTGCATATTTTGCGAACCCTCGAGGAAAGAGCGTATATCAGGTTCCTCTTTCTGCTCAGAGGCACGAAGCTTTTAAAGTTGATGAATTGTCCATTCCAAGTAGGTTTTTTGTATATGGACCTTTTCAGAGAGTTGTTGGCGTTTCTTGTCAGATGGATGTCGAGGATGTGAAACATTCCATCGAATTCAGTCTCAAGTGTAAAGTTGATGTTTGGATGGGCGTTATTGAAGATTTGAAGTAGGTTTTTTAAATCACAAATAATGAAACTATCATCGATGTATCTCTTGTGAAGATGGAGGTCGTCGATAGTTGGTGATAAGGGGTTGTTTTCTAAGCTAGCCATAAAGTAGTCGGCTAGGAATTGTAAATCAATGTATCCGTATAACTGTTGAGTTTTTCAGAGCATTCTAGGCTAAGATTGTGCTGATTTGATTAATCCTATGCTATTGAAATCCTTTTTCACTTCGAAATTACCTAATCAGTGGTTAGGACTCTCGCCGACCATGCACATGGTCCGGGGTTCGAGCCCACGCCGACGCACACCTTGATATCTACGGTCGGCCTGCGAAATTTGGGCTACCGATATCCATGCTGAAAATTCCATACTTGTACCAAAAATACGGTGTGGAATCAAGCTGTAATCAAAAAAATAAAAAAAATATCAATTGCATTTGTACACAAATTTATAAACTTGGACAAAAGACTTTTCGGACATTCTGTTCACACACACACACGTACATTTGTCCGACATATATTTATATAAAAAGTGACAGAACATAAAGAGTCAGAAATTTGTCGATAGTGCAGGTCAAAGTGTTTGCGAGTGAGGATCACAGACAAATGGTGGGGAAATGTGGTAAGAAGAAGTGGAAGGAGAGAGAAAATAATATTGAATAAAATGAACCTTGGTTTTAAAATTGGATTATCAAGGCAGGTTCAAAGTAATGACAAACAGTTGTTGAACACTAGAAACGCGTTTAAGCCTTTTTATGACCGAGGCTTCAAGGAATTTAAATATATGACCTAAAACTGTTATATATATATATATATATATATATATATATATATATATATATATGGGTTCACAGGTAATACTGAAATCAACTTTATGACATGTCTCTATGATGTGCTTCAGTGGTGATAAATGACGTTGGACATCTCTACCTGGAAATAATTAAGTCAGATGATTCTATTTTTTCTTGCAGCCACTTTGGAATGTGTTCTGTAGCCCTAACCTACAGAGATTTATGCATCCTCCGTATGTCCGTGTGACCACACCTACATACGGGGGGGGATGTGACACTAATGTTCGGATGCTGAGAGGACAACATAAACGTTATTTTCTTTATAAAAATCAGTTTAGCTGCATAGTAAGTTCTGTTGAGTGCCTCTCTGAGTCTTTGTTTAGTGATCTATTCTGGTGATGACCCACCATTGAAAGGTTAAGGGTGTATGAACATCCTTTTTGGAAGCTGACTGAATTGGTGGAGCCTTTTGTCCGACGCCTGTGTAGCATTTACTGAATTTTAGGGGATAGTTAGTTGGGCAACTTATTTGCTTTGCACACATAACATATAACAGCGCTGATGTAATAATCTGGCTGTTCAACAAAGCACATGTATACTATACACAGTTTTTTTGGCGTCAGTGAGACATGACGTTTGAAAGTAGAAAGTATGAGGAAACAAACCGTTTATGACCATACGTGTCCGTGTTCACTGGCGTCATAATAAGGTTAGCCGTAAACTATTAGATATGAAGGGGATGGCAATCGATAAGGTTGTAACATTCCATCGATTGAGAAGCCTAATACACATTAAATACACCTAAGTTGTACCTTTCTTGACGAGCACTGTTAGTTGAAACAGGATAATTATTTAAAGGAATTCAGAATGATCAGAAGGGAACACGTCATATGCCAATGAAATGTTTGACAGTTTGGTTTGAGCCTTATAGGAGGATATAGACTGCCTAGTTGAGTCCTTCAAATGCCAAAAATAAATGATTGGTTGTTTCATAAAATGGTCAAAATGTTTTCATTCAGGAAAAATCCCTCTAATTTCTGGCTTATCATTCTGTATCCATTACATCTTTCATCGCACTTCGTTCCCCCAACTTTAACGTAGGATTTTCCGAAATGTGGAAACCCACACTGATGTACTTTTGTCTAACATTCTTTCTGCGTTGGTAAATCACTCATTATCGTGACCGTAGCTAGCCTAGACTAGTCTCTGCTTCAATCAGTTTGGATAAGGTCACGGAAATCCACTGATTTGTATTGGTTTTTGGTTACGGACAGAATGTCATTTTTGCCAAACCAGATTGTATATGATGTGAGACTTATTATTATTTCCTTTAGTTCCTAGAGGAACATAGGGCTTCAGCCTCACGTCTCTATTGCGTTCGGTTCTCAGCCAACACTTCCACCTGGCTCCAAGTCTGCCCACATGCTTTCATCTCCTCTTCACATGACCTCCAAGTCACCCATGGGCGACCAACTCGCCGCTTCCCTTCCGGGTACCACTAGGGCGATGGCTTGGTGTGTGATGTCACTTAATGGTTTTCTCAGAGTATGGCCAATCCCTCCTATTTCTTCCTGCTTATTTGTTGCACAGTCGGTTCCTGGTTGGTTCACTCCCAGAGATCCCTGTTGCTGATCTTTTCTGGCCAGTAATCTGATCTTTAGTATTGAGCGAAGACAGCTGCTGATGGTCTGTAGTTTGTTCGAAGTGCCCTTCGTGACGCGCCTACTCTCTGATCCGTATAATGAGTAGCACTGACTGAATTTACATTGGAGTAGTGCTGTTGACCTCCACATGGACTTGAGAGTAATGAAAGTTTGTCTTGCTTTCCCGATCCTTGCTTTGATATCCTCATCAGTTCTGTCCGTCTGTAGATGAGACGATGCTTCCTAGGTAGGAAGGTGAAGGAAGTTGTTTCTTTCAGAATCCTCCAATTTGTGCTGATTGTTATCTGTTGTTGTTGGCCAGGAATCTTCATCAACTCTGTTTTCTCTATGCTCACCTGAAGTCCTATCTTTGATGCTTCTTCTGCCAACTTGGTGACTCACTGAAGGGGATTATTCCTGTAATAATCCAACTGTTTCTCGTCGAGATAGCGTTATTTTGACATGTTCAATACAAACGTCAAGTCGGTCAGTTCTTCTATACGGATCAGAAACTTGGCGGGCTGGTCACAAAGAATATTTCCAACAGCCTTTTGCAGACATTTATCAACCAACAACTGTCTTCGCTGTATACTGAAGATCAGATGGCTGGGCCGGAAAGAATCACCAACAAGAAACTATGGGAACACACAAACGAAACAAGAACCAATCGCCAACCAACAAATATGCAGGAGAAAGTGGAGATGGATTGGTCACTCGCTGAGGAGGCCGCCGCTGGGTGACATCGCGCGCGCGTCAGGCCATTCCTCGAGTGGAACCCGACAGAATGGGAAGCGGCGAGTGGGACGTCAGTGCAAGGGTGAGATGGAGGAGATCGTGTGAAGTGAAGAGGAGTTGAAAGAGTATGGACTAACGTGGATGCAGGTGAAAAGTAGAGCAGAAGACAGAAGTGGCAAGTGGAGACGTGCAGTTGAAGCCCTATGTTCCACTAGGAACCCAAGGGAGCAATAATAATATCCTAGCAACCCCAGTCAATGGAGTTATATATCGCCGTCGACCGAGTGTCACTTGTCTCAACCTAATTGTTGCTAATCACATTACACTCCTGATCATTAAGTTCTAAGTGCTAGTTGTCGGTTGCCTGCAACGCTGTTTCTACAGCCAATGAGTATCACTATCGTGCTCACATAAATCTCTCCTCCTCAAACGTAATCGTAATATTTTCATCAAAGTCCCATAGTTGGGTGCCTTTATATACAGAATGAAACCTGATCCGTTTATTGGACCACAGAATTCTCAACATTTGCAGTCCTGACACTATCGAAGAGAAACTGAGCACTAAAAATTATTCTCATTCAAAATGACTTCCCCGAACAATTCATCAGAAAATCCATTCAATGGAGAATGATTGGCATAAATATTGAGAAACCACCTGTCCTATTTATTGGCACAAACCTTCGCAACTGAACTCCGACTCACTTTCTCTATGAAACCAATGAATGTGAAGGTAATGCTGGCCTCAGCAGTGTGTATCTATAAGTTCACCTGCTGTTGTGGAGCTATGTATGTTCACTTTACTCGGCGTTTGCTGTTCAGTCGTATCATCCAACGCTTACCCTCAAGGAGAAGAAAGACCCCACCTCTCCCAATGATAGCTGTATTCTGGAATATCTGATCGACTGTGGATTACGAGTTAATCCGCAAACCAACTTCGAAGTCATGTAGACAATGTTTTGAAATCTTGCTAAAGCAATATAAACCAAACTTCTTCAAACCGTGGAAGTGATGGCTGTCCATATGTTAATTCATGAAATCCGCATGCAGGAGAAGTTTGGTCAGTCACTGAATCCACAATGGACTTGATCTGTCTTAACACCACTGTTATATATCTACTCCTTATTATTACTGTTCTCAATTTGACTGTCAATTTCCAGTTAAGTACTACTCAATCCCGTTATTTGCACTGTGTGACGCAATTTACTTACTTAATTTTAATTCAGTTTCTATCGAATTAACTCTTCCTGTGTTACGTAACTGTTATCTAAGACAATCTCAATTCTAATGAAACATCTTTGGAAATATTCCTTTTGTCGCTGTGAAAATTCACTTTATATGCGATCGTACAGCTTGAGAATGATGTCGCTGGAAAGAGTAATTCTTTGCTGAAGGCCTCTTCATTTATATTTCATCAAAATGTAGAATTAACGGCTAATTAGTGAATACTTCTTATACTCATATAGTTATAGGTACATACGTGAGTTTAACAGCTCGTGACTGAAGCCCCAGAGTCGTATACCAATAGGTTTAACATTCCACTGATTGACTCAGTTCTTCTATTACAGCAGTGAAATCATTTACTCTGATAACTTTACTTGAGGGTTTCACTGTTTTGAGCAAATCGGACAATCGATAAAACTCATTATTTGTCATATCGTCTGAACTGTTGTGAATAGGTGGATCACCACATCAAAGATGATCACTGTCTCTCGATTTCTTCATGGATCCGTTTTAACAGATGACTTTCTGATGGGATCCAGTCGATCAGTGAAATTTCTGCTAAACAGCTTTATGCTATTCTTTCGCCAGTATGTTTGTGAAAATTAAATTGTGAGATGAATTTCTCAGATTCGTCATATTCCTCAATTATTAATAAATAAATGATCACACTTAGGTTTTGTATAAGTGCTTCAGATTAGTTAGTGATAATTCCAGTTACGATAAGATGCAGAAACTGTATTGTGTATACTACTGACAGTGGAGTGAAGTTTAAGGAAATTAAAAATAAAGTCTGCTTATTGGAATCTGCTAATTTTTAGATCTAATTCCCTAAAATAGTTGAAATTCAAAAAGTACAATTTTTCTACAGATGACCAAAAATGACTTACTGAGACTTGTTCGAAAATAATGAATCTAAGTGGTTTCTTCCATTACAGAAATTCTAACGCTGACTACGAACTGTTGTATGCATGAGTTCACAATTCGCTGTATGACTTCCATTAGTAAGTTTTGAATGACTTAACTAAAAAGATGGAACGAACAATTTCTTCTAAAGTTCTCTCATTATCATAAGAAATCAGTAATTTGTGTGACTTAGTAGTGTCTGCACTTCAAATACTCTGGTGCCTTGGTTATTATTTCTCTTGACTGCTATTGAATAATCTGCTCTCACTTAGACACTAATAATCCCGTCACTTTCCGGTCACTGTGATAACAAAAGCTATACACCTTTTCATCTATTTCTTCCCATTCTTTTGCGTTCCTACTGAAACACAGGACTTCAAACTATGAAGTTCCAGTAAGTATGGTATTGTTTTATACGGTTCATCTCACGCCTAACTTTCTGTCTTTTCTCGGATTCGTAAATTAGGAAAGCTTTAGGATTGTATCATCCGGGAATCTAACTTCACATCACATGAGTGCTTATTATTATTATTGCTCCCTTGGGTTCCTAGTGGGACATAGGGCTTCAACTGCACGTCTCCACTTGCTTCTATCTTCTGCTCTACTTTTCACCCGCATCCATGTTAGTCCATACTCTTTCAATATGAATATGTAACTGGCTCCAGTGTGTAAAGTCAAGAATTGACAGGTTTCATACTATTATTTATATTAAATCAAATAAGAAAAATGTTAAGTAAATGGATGATAGATACCTGAGATTACTCCTCTCTTTTTTTTAACTTTACATTAGAGGTATAATTTCATGTAGAGTAATAAAAATAATAAAAACAAAATTAGACAAGGAAGAGCAAATATAGAGGAGAACAATTAATTTGATAAATAGTCTAAAAAAAGTATAAAATCAAATTTTTAGCAGTAAAACTAATTAAATAATAATTTGCAAAATAATTTCTTATTAGAAAAAGCTGTCATTATATACACATATATATTAATTATTGATTGAGCAAATAAAGATGCATTTCAGAGGAATGATTAGTGTTATACATATTGCAGCAATACAATCAATCGCATTTTAAATGGGGATTTTTCTTTTCAATCCAGTTTTAATGTTGTTTATGTTGTTAGTTAATACAACCATTTAGCTGGTACCCATTGAGGTTCTGTTAATAGATTGTTTAAATGATAATTCAGCTGTTCAAAAGTTGTTTCAATATTATCACATAATAAAATTAAATCCATTAAATAACGATAATTACTTTCAATATATGTACTAGTTTCAAGGGTTTTACGAAATGATTCATCCTGTTTTGAGTACAAAAAAATAAATAAAGAAAAAAATATATGTAGGAAGATGAAAGTGATTCTTATCAGTAATGATTAGGAGAAGATTATTTATTACTTATTATATATCTTTGCAAGGAGTGGTGCAGATTCATGCTCCTGTCGACTCCAAACAAGTCTCATCTTCCTGGAGAAGGACCGAAAGATATTCTGGAAGATCAGCTTCGCCCGAAACAACATGGATTCAGGAAAAGCAAATTATGTGTAAACCAAATTGCAACGCTACGTATCATCATCATCATCATACAGAGCGTAGGTGACATTTCACCAATTCGAATTCTCAATTTGGAAATTACTTCGCTACTTGCAATTTACCGACTTCGAGGTATAATTTCACTTGAGTTTCTGAAATTATTCAGACCATAATGTGTAACCTGCTTGATACCATTTAAAAAAGAAGCAGATATAGGTACTAACTTAGCGAATTATAACAATCCTCATGTTATTATCGGTGGTGTAGCGGTAGAATACTTGCTAATCACACATTTAGTTTGGAGTTCGATCCCTTCTTAATCTCCCTTAACTGGAAGTAAGTCCTATAAAGAGGGAATGTTGTGCATGAGAATATCAGATCCATCCCGTAAAAATAAAACCACTACTATTGAAACTTCAAATCTCAAGCATGGAGCCTTATGTTCCACTCGGTAGGCAAAGGAATAATGTTAAAATAGATAAAAATGTGAGGCCTGGAATTATTCTGAGAAACTTTTAAGGATTTAGAAAAGAAATAGGCATTTCGTGATTGATTTTTGGTTTGTACAAATAGTCGGTGTAAATTTTCAAATAGTATATTGCTTATAAGAAATGTTTCAGTGAATAATATGGAATGTATAGATTTTAACTGATTAGTTAATTCTATGAGAACTGTATGTAGTGATGCCATACAAATGGCATTTTTCACTGATAAATTAACAAGTTATTTACACTTTACGTCATATGCACAGTATTATGGCAAAAAAGAATACCGACTTAATAAAATTCTACATCTAAGTGTTCATTCATCAGTATTTTTATGATCTACAATCTAATCATAAGTTGAACAAAATCTGAAGGCTTATCTATCAACTTTGAATGTAGTCAGTATTTCAGAGTTGTTTTCATCACATGCATTACTTAGAAAAAACATTATAAGGCTGTTTCATCTAAGTTTTCAACTTGTCAGAATTGCCTACTTACTTACATTCCTGTGACAGATAAAGCTTAGGACCGTTAGATTATGAGGCTCATTCATTAAAAATCAGTCACCACGCTGAAATTCACTTGCCTGTTGATTCGTGGCGTAACATCAAAACAACGGTAAGCTTAGCCGCTAGCCAATGAGCTACTTGTTAGAACTCCACCCTACCTACTTCTGTCTGTACAACTGGGTATTCTCAGGATCTGTCGCACAATAAGTATGACCTATAGCTTGGTCCACATATTCTCTTCCACGGATCCTAACTTCATCCTAGATACTCTTAAAAACAAATTGAATTTCAAGACTGAGGGAAAATGTTTTTAAGAAAAATATCAGTCTATGAATTGTTTACAACCAATGATGACGTAAAACTTCAAGGCCAACTGGTTTATAAATGCATAGAGACATTGTTCACCTAATTTAGAAGAAATAACCAGACGTTATTTGGTAACCTTGACCACTCGATTATAATAAACAAGGAATAATTATTTTCATTCTTTTTCTGTCTGAAGATTACGTATCAAGTGTTAATTTGCAGGGATTTGATTTATTACAGGTTAAGTCACGAGCTAATATCAGTTAAAGAACTATTGGAAAACTAGGTAGTACTGGAAAACTCTTTCAACCTGATCCAATTGTCCATGGGTTCCAACTTCTGCCAATTTGCGATGCATAAAGCGCCTTCGCCAGACAGTGTCATAGATGAGTAACTATTCTCTTATCTGACTTGGTAAACCTCACCTCATCACGACTTCTCACTAGAACTTCAGACAACTTACCTGTAAGGAGACAGTCGCCAGTGAACATCGGATTAATTTTCAAGAGTTGCTTTCCAGGGATTTGATTGGTTATAAGTCCGATCACAAGCCAAAATCAGTTACACAATCATTGGAAAACAAGGTAGACGTCGGAATATCATGGTCTGTTGAGTCAGGTCCCAGTGGCTAAATGGTCTACAAGCTCGCCTTGTAATCGGAAGGTTCTAGGTCCGAACCCCGATTGCTTTGCACTTCTGAAGAGTCCTAAGCTAGGAGTGGACAGCTGTCCAGTAACTCTCTGGTCTTCCGATGGTTGTGTAATTGATGTCAGCTGGCGATTCAATCTGGAGATTACTTCTTTTCAGAATGCTACTATTACTATCACAAACACTACTGTTGTTTCAGCAGTAAAGTTCAGCCAGTTATAAGAATCATTGGGGTAACTATCTGAAAATTTATACTGGCAGCTTGACAGCAAAAATATCACTCTGATTAGATGGAAAACTCAGTTAGAAACTTGAACACTTATACACAGTTTATGTGAATGACATGCAAATAAAAGCTTATACACTTCTTAATCGGTGAAACAGATGAATATGAAATAAGCTACTAATTAATTTGAGTAGTTGAATTCCATTACTTCAAAATTAACACCATTTACAAAAGAAGTATCACGGTTAGATAAGTAAGATGAGGCTTTCACACTAGATAAATTGGCAAAGTTAAACTTTCGACACCACTAACTACCAATCAGCAAACGACCTCGAACGGACCAATCACATTAAAGAGGCATATATGATGAATGAAAATGTATATTTATAGAAAAAAGCATAAAATGGATAATAAAAAAGGTAACGAGGGATATCTTTCTCGAACAGGTGAGAGAAAAATCTCCCAGTTTAGCATGGGACTGTCAATGGAGAAGTTACACCATATCCTGTACATATATTCATCCAAATGACTATAAATGAGATCCTTTTGAGATACATTTATAGCCCTTATCCTATTTTCCAACCTGCCCCAAAATCCTTCATTAGAATTTGTATGTGTCCTCGTAACGGGATCCACAAAATCACTTGAATGGTTGTCTCTACGATGAATATATCCCAGAGATGACAGCGAATTGTAGCCTTTCCATGTGTATAATTGACCCCCGCTTAACAATTCTGGTAACAATAGGTATAAGAGTAGTTGCTTTTCTATCTGCTATCCTTAGGGAGAGAAGCGACCTAGCGAAAAAAGTTCCTACGAAATACTAAAATTATCAGCATACCCTCTCTAGTGTTAGTAGGATTCAAACATATAGCACAACGATGAACAAACCCATCAGTTGATTTGGTTTAGCTTTTTAAAGTCATGATACCACCACACAATCAAATTCGTTCTTTCCGGAGCAACTGAAATCTAGGAAATACTGGGAAACACTAACCTCCTCGAATTGCAACAACAGCCTTGTAAGGTCACGCATTAGAAATGAATCAGGCGCTGTACAACATTCAACTGCGTTCGTGATCCTCATTGGATAATTCGACATCGTCCGTGAATCTCATTGGATAATTCGCTGATTGGTAGTTAGTGGTGTCGAAAGTTTAACTTCGCCGATAAATTTATCTGATACAACTAAGTGCGGTGTAGAATCAATAAATGGCTGACTTTTCGAGAGCAATTCATTGCTCATAATCATATCAACTCATTTACACAACTTCCTTCATACAGCCTTACTTCCATTTACCCGATATAAATGTTGCGTCATTCCTATTGCTTATGTGTGGTGTTAATTTGATGAACAAAGATTCAGTGATTAACTTCCCTTTCCGCCTAAATATATTTTAAGACTTTTACCCTGTTTCACTCTATCATATGATTACATGGAAACTGATGACTTGAAATAGCAAAGCTTTTTTCCTAGATTATTTAATTTAGCACGCTCAATCATTCTATATCTTACTTAAATTTCTACGTTCCAATAGCCTAAATGACCCTGATCTACATGTTTGACCTGTGTAATTGACCTCCGACTTACTTAATATTTGGTAAATTGAATTATTTCTTTTTTTGAAGGGGGCAAGCAGATTGAAGGTGAGGCAGTAACTCTTCGAAGAAGACATTGTGAAGTGGTCATAATTTGGCAGAAGTCAGAATGCATGGGCTGGGCATTGGATCGGGTCCCAGTGGCTAAATTGGTATACGAGCTCGCTAGCCTTGTAACCGGAATGTCCTGGGTTCGAACCCTGGTGAGTGCGTACTGATGAAAAGTCCCAAACCAGGACGAAACAGCTTTCCAGAACTCCCTGCTGATTTTCCACTGGTTTCTAACTGTTTTCAGCTCATGATGAAATCCTCCAACCAATAAATTATTTCTCCTAATTCGATTTGTCTGTGACTGAGTTAGTTGGTGTAAATGATTCAAAAAGGAATTTAATAAGATGGAGAGGAACGTTAATCATTAAATCTTTATTTATCAAACTAACAACAAACATATGCAATCGGAATGATGCAGCAACTACACCCAGTATATGTGTGAAGCAAGTCAGGAAATTGTATGAATAAATTGATATGATTATGAGCAATAAACTGTTCTAGAAACGTTAGTTATTAACACTGTATCAGTGTGTGTGTGTGTGTGTTATATCAAATAAACCCACCTATTATGGAATTATACTTTATAACAGCCCCCAAATTCTACTGTTACATTATTTACTCATTTATTTCTTTTGCGTTCCAAGTGAAACATAAGGCTTCAAGCATTGAGCTTCGAATTTTCAAAAGCCCTGGTATTCTCTTTCTTTTTTCCACTCTCCACCTTCTATCTTTACCAGGTTTACTATCAGCTAAGTTGCGGGGATGAGAGTGCATCGGTCGAGGATGGAACTCCGAACCGCATCCATCGTTGGCAAGTATTCTCCCACTGAACCATTGACTCACTCTTTTACAATAAGGTACAATTTCTTTTGATTTAGAACGAGTTTCACTTTAACAATTAAGTGACAACACATGTAGTAAGAAAATAATTAGTGATAAATGGAGACAGGGTAAATGTTTGCAGGATTTTCTATGTGTTTTCAAAAGGAGCAAACATAGAAAGTGTCAACCATGGAGTGCGAACGCAGTAGTGGCCTTGAACACATACCACTGGTTGGATTAAAGAACCTACCGTGTATTATATACAAGAAAAGTATTAGATGGTTGGAGGCAATCGACAGGAAGCCTCGGTCCTAGGTTTCGTGCTAGTTGGCACTCATCAGAAAGGCGTTTCTGCGACCTTGAAGGAACTCATGTCCCTTCTGAGATTCGAACCCGCGTCACCCAGTCCTGCAGTCAGAGACGTGACCACTGAGCTATTCAGGTTCACGATTGACCACCTGTAGGACTGTATTGGATATTTTTTTTATTGCACACTAGTCAGTAACTAGTGAGATGTGTCTAGTCCTATCTTCGGTGCAGACTGAATTCTATCAGACAAGCTTGAAATGTGACCACCATTCTAGGTGGCTCACCATTACGGTGCACTGTGAAATGTTGGTATTAGATGGTCGGAGGCAATCGGCAGGAAGCCGCGGGTTCGAATCTCAGAAGGGAGATAAGTTCCTTCAAGGTTGCAGATACGCCTTTCTGATGAGTGCCAACTAGCACGAAACCTAGGACCGAGGCTTCCTGTCGATTGCCTCCAACCATCTAATACCAACATTTCACAGTGCACCGTAATGGCGAGCCACCTAGCATGATGACCACATTTCAAGCTTGACTGATAGAATTCAGTCTGCATTGAAGATAGGACTAGACACATTACACTAGTTACTGACTAGTGTGCAATCAAAAATACCAGAAAATTTAACATAATAATAATGAAACACAATAAAGATGATATTTTACCCTGAAATAACTGAAAAATACTTCCCAATTCCAATGAAAGTTGTTATTTTTCAAGTTTTGCATCTATGAAAACAGTTTCATCTATATAAACAACAAAACACTCTCCTCCCATTTATTTATTTACAAGAAAAATACACATAATAATGATAATAAAACACCCTAACCTTAATACTTACCTAAATCCTAATATTAGGGATAAATTCTAACCTTAACCTTAACGTGCTATGAACCCAATTGTTCAAATAGTTCTTAAAAACGAGATCAGGATAAAAATTTCCACCTCATTTCGTGCACACCGTTCATATTGGTGCTGTAATTACGACAGGTTCAGTATTCCAACGAATGATATGAGTTCAAGGTCACTGGGGTGTTCATACAACATAGTTGCTATTCTTTAGATTAGCCTAAAGAATACTTTTTTAAATTTATTTTGATGTCGTTTACCTGGGCTTTTGATTTGTTCGATACAGTAAAGGTTAACAGAACTGTATGAAGTGTATAAGTAATACAAACAAAAATTTCAAAACTATCTATACTAAATGATGACGGTTTGAAAAACCACTTAGCTTTCTGATGACGTCTGACATATTCCAGGTTAGCTTGTAACAATAATAATACTAACTGTAATAATAGCCTTATTCCAGACAGTGTTTATATAATGTATAAGGTTTCCAGCGGAATTTACCGCATAATATCTTCTCTTCATCTAGGACCTTTCAGGAAAAATTAGTCATTGACAGTAGGATCATGTGACAGATCGATGTCTCGTCTGAAGCTGAAACCAATCCCCTATGATGTTTCTTCTTTGCCTCCTTCGAGAAATGCACAACATTTAGTTGAAAGACAATTTTAAAAAGTTGCAGGAGTACACTTTGAGATCCAAGAACATAACTGGATACTGAAAACTGAAGGTAGTCAGTTTTATTTCTTAGGCAGTGACAGTTTTTATGACTAGAGATCATATTTTAATAGATTAAAACAATGTGTACAAGAGAATTTTATATGCTAATATAAAGATAAACGTTTTTGGTAGCCCAAGTTTTAAACAGGCCGCCGAATTCAATATTTCAATTTTCCTATTAGATAAAACTAGTAAGTATCACCTGATTAGTAATAAACACAGGTATAGATAGTTAAAGGTAATTAAACACTTCAACTTACTCTTTTCCATTTCTCAGTAAATCCCATACTCATTCCGTATTCATACATTGCCTTCATACAACTAACAGATGGAGCAGCTAAAAATACTACATATGGCATAAATTCAGAATTTCTTAATTTCGCTACAGAATGCGCAGAACAATCAAGCAGGCATGTACGTCCTGCATTGATAACTTCACGTATACTATCATATTTTGTTCCATAGAAATTATCTTCAAATTCACCAAACTAGAATACAGAAATTATAAAAAATAGAAAATTTATCATATTATTATAATACCATTAGAGATAAGAGTTTAGTACATAAATTTTTCTATTCACATGTATCCAAATAAATGGAACTTGATTTATTTCCAAGAATTTTCAAGTAAGTATCATTCCTATAGTAATGTCGTGGGCGATGAATAGCATTGGAATCCAGGATGAACATTTCGTCGCCTGTTGGATGTACCTACATTCCCCAGTGAGTGATGGTGTTCCCACTAAGCCTCGAACCCACTATCCATCATTTCAAACGCCAGAGTAGACCATTTGAACCACTTCAGCCACTTCTCGTACAATGGGTGTCAGTTGTTTGCTTGTCAACATTCCGGTCAAATCTTTTTTTCTTTCCTTCACGTTCCCCAGTGGAACATATGGCTTCAAGCTAGTGGCTTGAAGTTTCTGTATCGATGTTTATTTTACAGGATGGGGTTGCTAGCCTGACGCCCAACCTTTCCTCTTTACCAGCATTATTTAGCGAGGTAAAGGAGTGCGTCGGCCGGGATCGAACCCCAGACCATGTGCATGGTCGGCGAGCGTCCTAACCGCTATGCCACCGGTCAAATCAATCAACGGGAAAATCAAAATTGAATTAACAACAAACAATAAGTATCATTCTGTTATTGAAACGACTGCCAAAACTTCGAACTTTGTGAATTTTCAGAACCCAACCTAAGTAATCTTCGTCTTCCTACAGAGCTTAAATCAGTACTCAATAACCCTATGGATTGGTGTTACCTTTTTGTTACGTACTCGTCGCTAAATTATTGTTATGGACTGGTCGAGAAACTAATAGTCCTGACGCGAGAAGGCGGAAATCAGAAGACCACTAGGTTTGCGATGATACTTCTATTGTCCAAACACAAGGAGACGAAAATAAATGGTCTCACACCAAAGTGGTAAGTAAGTAAAGTAAAGTAGTTCACACAAATTGTGAATGCGAATATATATAAATGTTCCAGACAAAGCGT
This sequence comes from Trichobilharzia regenti, assembly GCA_944472135.2. Classification (NCBI taxonomy): domain Eukaryota; kingdom Metazoa; phylum Platyhelminthes; class Trematoda; order Strigeidida; family Schistosomatidae; genus Trichobilharzia; species Trichobilharzia regenti. The sequence goes on along the minus strand of OX235262.1, from coordinate 132,137,807 downwards.
GGGAAAAATCATTAGACAGTCTTAACATGAATGGCTAATTATAATGGAGTGTCGATCCAAATATACATAGCGAATATAGCAGACATGTGAACAACCATATATGGATATATGTCACCAAGCAACGGACTGTCAACAAACACTCATATTATATATAATATAATATATGGAGAATATACATTAATAAAGGAGACAAGTTCATACAAGTGAAGTGGTCACAGACTAAGCGAGCAAACAGAAAGAGAGACCAACATGCACACACACACATACATATATATATATATATGTGGATACATATCACCTCCCCTTTTGAGAAGATGATGATTAGTAGGATGTTTACCTGGGGGTTTATCTGGAACCTTTGGGCTTGTTGTTGACGCCTGTCGTTTCGTCTGATTGTTGGGTTTGCGGCTTCGGCTCCGTCCGGAATTGTCTGACATTTTATGCTTCTTGACTGCTTTGCATAGCGAATTTAGTGGGACATCAGCCAGATGCAAACGATCGAACCAATCAAGTCCCAAAACATTTAAATCATTCTTCGTGACGTAACAAATTCCTGTGAATTTGGTATTGCGGAAGGAAACAGAACATTTGAGTTCACCAATTAGTTTGAGCCGCCCACCACAGGCGCTGAGAAGAGACTGGGAAGTATTGGTGATAGGTGGTCTGCCAATATAATTCCAAAGTTTCTCTGATATAACAGTAATATCAGAGGCGGTATCTAGCTGCAGACGTGCATCATGACCATTCATCTGAAGATCAAGATATTTCCGCATAGCTGGTGTTGTGACTTGACAGGTTGCGCGTAGACTCAATGATCTTTTTGGAGATTTAGGACCAACATTTTGTTGAGCTTTTGCTGGATTATGATATCTGAGTTGCGTGGCTGACAAAAACCATTTTTATGACCGATGATTTTGCACTTGCTGCAACGATGATTTTTGTATGGGCAAGACTTTACAAAGTGCCACGCGCCACAATGCCAGCATGGTGATGGTGGGGTCTTCTTTGCAGTATTTTGTGAAGTTGGACGAGTATCTGTAGATTTCCGCGGAACATTAGAAGAAGTAGGTGGGTCAGGACTGGATGATGAGAGATTTTTGCTCTTTCGTAATGCACGAATATCAGAGCTTCTCGAAGGTGTTGATTCGACCAGGTGTGTGTCTTTCTGCAGATTAATCAGCCGTTGATATTCATCAGCTATGTCATGTAATGTTAACTTGGGATTTTGTTCTAGCTGATTGAGCAGTCGAGTTCGGATATCTGTGAAACGAGGAGATTGGAGACTGCATATGAGAATCAAGGCTTTGAACTGATCATCTGTTAAGGACCTGAGTCGAAATCTCTCACATTCTCGGTTGACTGTGCCAACGTGAGTAAGAAAATCATCATTTTCATTCATTGCCAGCTTGAGGCAACGATAACGTATGCTGAATAATGAGGAGTGGTCTCCGAAATGTTCACGCAGCAGCTTTATTGTATCATCGAAACACTTGTCACGTGGTTTCTGGGTAAAATTAGGTTGCAGTACCGTTCATATTCTGCCGGACCCAATTTACGTAGCAAAACTCGCACCTTCCAGGCATCGTCTTGTGAGGCGAGATCAACAGTGAATAAATCCTCATAACGTTGATACCATGTGTCAAAAGTGACATTAGCCTCTGGGTCATAATTGAACTGTGAAATACTGTTCACAATGCCGTCGACAGATGGTAGCATGGTATGATTGGGATTGCTTGAAGGTGAAGCTGGACCAGTCTGTTGGTTGACGAACATTTCCATTAATTTCATTTGTCGTTCAAACAATAATTCCAATTTAGAAGGATCCATAGTAAATTGTTATGTTGCTGCTGCTGAGTGGTTAATAGTAGTTTTCCCCGTCGCCAAATTGTTATGTACTCGTCGCTAAATTATTGTTATGGACTGGTCGAGAAACTAATAGTCCTGACGCGAGAAGGCGGAAATCAGAAGACCACTAGGTTTGCGATGATACTTCTATTGTCCAAACACAAGGAGACGAAAATAAATGGTCTCACACCAAAGTGGTAAGTAAGTAAAGTAAAGTAGTTCACACAAATTGTGAATGCGAATATATATAAATGTTCCAGACAAAGCGTGGGAAAAATCATTAGACAGTCTTAACATGAATGGCTAATTATAATGGAGTGTCGATCCAAATATACATAGCGAATATAGCAGACATGTGAACAACCATATATGGATATATGTCACCAAGCAACGGACTGTCAACAAACACTCATATTATATATAATATAATATATGGAGAATATACATTGATAAAGGAGACAAGTTCATACAAGTGAAATGGTCACAGACTAAGCGAGCAAACAGAAAGAGAGACCAACATACACACACACACACATACATATATATATATGTGTGGATACATATCACTTTTAAATTAAGGTGTACATAACTTCTTGCCAAACTCATCGTGCTTCAGATAAAATAAAATTGCTCCCTGAAAGATATTAAAACTGAGGATGTGTTACATACTTGCCAGACTAATCAAAATTCTCAGTCGCAACAATTGAATTCTCTTCTTTATCGAATACTCTAATAACGTATAAGTGAGTAGGTCATAACCAGTAGGGCTCACCGATTTGGATGTGAGAACTATTACGCACCGAAATACATTGGCTGACGATGGCATCATAAGTCGCGAGGTAGCAAAAGTTAGAGTTCATAGGCCATTCCATTCCAGTCGATGAATGATCAACTGGTCCACCTTGTAACCTGAAGTTCATACACTTGAGCCCCCATGAGGTAATGAGAGCACACTACTGTACAGTCCCGAACTAGAACGTAAAATGTGTTCAGTAATGCCTGGCTTTCGATCGTTCTCTAATTAATGTCAGAAATGAAATCTGTGAGGCAGTTTTTTTTCAAACAATCTCTCTCACTTTAGCTAATATAATTATTGTGATAGTCTTGAGTGTGTTGGTGTCCTGGATTGTCACTGCTAACCACCATCAAGCAATCAACATCATAAGAATCACCAGGTCATCATCTTTGAAGCATCCTTACTAGAAGCCTCCATGTCAGTCAATAATGAACATGTCTGTTCAATAAAATTAATCAATAATTCCACTTCAATGTAATTTTAATAAGTTATATTCTGAACATTGACCAGTAATTACAGTGAATTAATTTTTACTGAAATGGATAGTTTCATGGTAGTTCTCATTCCTTATGGACAACTGGATAATCAATAAAATCTACTGAACAGTGAATATATACTGTTTGTTAACGATAATAATAATACCAGCTTTATTCTGGATATTGTGTACCTTGATTGAACACACCAAGTAGTATGTGACTAGTTTCATGAGTCGACTGCTTCGGTGCACACTGAATTGTTGTTAATAGGTGATTGGGCGTCATCGGCAGGAGGCCTTGGACCTAAGCTTCGTGCTTGTTGGTATTTACGAGTCAGCAGGGTATATGTGCAATCATGAAGGGACTCATCTCCCCTATGAGATTCGAACCAGTACTGCAGTTAAAGACGTTACCACTGAGCTATTCGGGTTTGCGACAGACCTTCTATAGGACTGCATTAGATACTTTGATTGAATACACTGGGTGGTAAGTAAATATTGTCATGGGCTTAGTCATAAAATCTAATTGTCTTATAGGAGCCCAATCGCGAGGCTGAATAACTCAGTGGTAACGTCTATGATCGCGGTATTAGGTGATACTGGTTCTAATCTCAGGGAGGATATTATGTTAACGCAATACTCAACTCTTAGCATAATTTGTTGTAATGCATTTACTTTTCGTATAGAGTCTTCAAGTAAATTAGCAATCGATAGTATATTGTATGTTGGAACGTCATTCTATCTGAGACAAGACGCAGTCCTCAACGACATTTTACCTTCAATTTTTTTCTTTAAATGGATAGCAATAGGCTGGAAGTAAATTAAAATTTTGCATGATCTCATGGTGCGATTCAATGATATCACTAGGCGATTAAAACAAGAAAAAACGGAGAATAAGAAATGCTTACAGGATTTCATCATGAGCTGACATTAGTTAGAGAACCATTAGAAAACCTGGGAGTACTGAACAGCTGTTTCGTCCTAATCTGAGACTCTTCGGAAGTACACACACGTCGGGGTTCAAACCCAGGACCTTCTGGTTACAAGGCGAGCTAGCTCTTAGACCATTAAGCCACTGGGACGCGATCCAATGACCAGCCCATGAATTCTAACTTCTGCCAAATCATGACATAGCGCGACCCTAGCCATTGTCTTCGGCGAGTATTTGTCCTCCAATGGTTCCCTAACTAATGTCAGCTCATGATGAAATCCTGTAACCAATCAAATCCCTACAAACCAACACTTGAATAGAAGATTCATTATACTAAATAGAAATGTAGGTAGCCCAGTGGTTTAAGCAGGCCACCAGATGTGTATATTTCCAGAACATAGTCCACATTACACATGGTATACTACCATCAGGAGATAAATGTCATACTAAATTATACATTAATCACATTTAGTTAATGAAATTTATAATAATAACAAGTAAAATAACTCTTAAAATCTATTGAATCCAGTTATACATTATACCAACAACGCAAATCCAGTTAAAACCAACAGTAAATAAACAATGTTCGAAATAGCTTACTTCAAAATACTTATTTTTCAAATTCTCCATTTCCATTTTAGCCTTTGGTTCAACAATAAATTCACCGTCATCTTCTTCTCCAGGCTCTAATTCTTTTGATGTGTCTAAATATTTTAAACATTTTTAATAAGAGATGTGGTTATTTTATACACACAAAAAAATAAAATAAAGCCAATCCTTTATAAAAAGTTTTTTTGATATCTCACGTGATATTATAGAAACAAAAGTACTTATTATTATTTGAAACAAACACCTCAACACTAAATATAGATTACTTTTGTTAAATCTCCTTGTAACAAAAGAACGATAATAGTCAGATAATCAATAAAAAGAAAAGAATATATACTGGAAATTTAACTTATCTCCTTTTCATTCCTAGAGTTCCAAGTGGAACATAAAGTCTCAGTAGGAGCGAGGTTGTCGTTTCACGGTGTACACGACTGCTAGCATCATAGCCCATCTAGTAAATTAGGCGAGGTTTAAGATTGAGTCCACTGGAAATCGAACAAGGATCTCCGCCATCTATGGCTACCGGGAGCATTTCACCAGTAAACCACTAATGCAATATTGTGGTGAGAGCAGGCTGCTAGCCAATCTGTATACATTAATTTACGTCAATGTCTAGGTCACTAATATTGGCCGTGAGAAAATATGAACAAGGCTGATTCAACAACCAATCACAGAAGACTTAACGTGGGCAAATAAGATTCGCAGATATATGGCTTAACTTTCCGAGTAACCAGAAACAACCAATCAGAAGACAGTATTTGTCTGCTTGAATGAGCTATAATAATGTACATGAAATATATATAAATACGTGCTGATTTCTGTAATAAAACGATCTGTTGCCGGCCCTTGTCTTCTGTTGTTACAATATTTAACGTATCCTATTATTAGAATTTTCAAATAGTTTTTATCTACACAATCCTGCAATTTTGCTTCTAATTACGATTCAGTAAATTTGCACAGTTAGTATTGATGAAGTAAAATAAGGGTAAATTTATTTTTCCTATTTCTCAAGTTCGAAATTAATAAACCAACGTAAAAGTTATCATTCAAGGTTGTATACATGCGCGACTATATTAACAAGGCCCTTATATTTTAAAAACATTTTGCATAGGTAAGGTTAGGTTCACTGGAAACTCAAAATAAATATACCTCTCTGAGCCCAAAAAGCATGTGCGTGATGACACTACATCCCACTAGATTTGTTCATTAGAAAATGGAATCCATCCAACTAGGGGTTAAAAACAAGCTACTGAAGCAAATTAATGCGTAAACGAATTCACCTAACAGAGTTTCTGAAAGTTTATAATCTTCTAAATCAAATTCACAATTTTCGAATTCGTTAGATATGGCTGTCTCATATCTTGATGATTTCTGAGAAAATATTCTGTCTTTCCTTCTACATCCAGAAGTTAAGACATTCTGGAATAACCAGCATGTTAATATTCTAGTCGACAGGCACTTGGACTCATGTGAAAAATGCGCTAAATCCATTCTATCTAACTCACACCACTCTCTTCATTCACAACTCTCCCCTTGTGTCTCATCAGGCAGGACCAAAAGACTATATAGAAAGCTAAATACTCTCACTACCAAGTACAAACACTCACCCATACCCTACTTGTCTCGTGTTCTGTGCGATAAAGAAAGCATTAGGCGTGATACCTATAACTTATTAAATAGTCAGTGGAACAATTCGATCTCGTCTTTCCAACTCATATCATTTATAGGTACACCGTTTTCTTTCTTTCTTTACCTTTTCTCTTTTTTTTGGTTTCTCTCTTCATTACAAGATCTACTTAAAACACTTTTTTTCGTTCTTTCATAGTCTGTATATCTCGACCTTTTTGTTACCGCTTACGCCAGTAAATATGCTAGTATCTACTTTTCTAACACCTTCAAACATTCTGTTCATTTTTGGCTTTGCTACTGATATGCTAATATGTTGTTGTCAAAATTAACTGTGACTACCCATAATCTATGTAGAATTTTATTTATTGTTAATGTTCTAACTGGATGCAATACTGTAGTAAAATGCTGAGAATTCCATTCTGTATCACAAGTACTGTTTTGGAATAAAGTAAATTATTATTAGCAATTTATGCAGTTCGAGGTGATTATATCATCATAGCCTCCCTGGAAACTGAGATTAAACAGATTACAGTATGTGATTTCCTTGATACCATCAATGTTAATCAAGAAACCACTCATATTTACATAAAACTGCATACTGCTACTTGATTGAAATCAGTAGTAGCGTACCACTCATACCAACCAGTAGTGCTTGCTAGCCAGCCATATCGAGGTGATCTAAACACTAGACGACCGTTCCATTAATTTGAGGCGGAGCTCATCAGTGGTGTATCCGGTTGGAATCAGCTCAGAGAGTTGAATCATTTCAAACCACCGGACTTCTGGCTAGCTAATTGGTCGAACTGGTCATACCATAAATCGAACACGCAATTGAACTGAATCGGCTGTTTGAGATGAGCCAAACAGGGTACACTGTTAATGAGCACAATCCCAAACAAGTGAAAAGGCCGTCCGATGTTTACATCACTTCGATCTCACTGGCCAATAACAAGCACTACTGGTTGATGCCAGTAGTATACGACTACTCATCTCGATGAATCAGTAGTATATAGTTTAATGTATTTATGATCCTCTCCCAACGAAAATATTATCGAGTAAAAATCATAATTCATCAAAAGGAATACTAATAATTAACTCACGTGCAACAGCTGATGCATATCTTTCTCTATTAGCACGAATTAACATATTTCGTAGACTTCGACGACCAACACCAGGTGCACCAATTAAACAAACAACAGGACGTTGAAAACCTGATACCATAGCAACTTCTTCATAAATTACAAGGTCTTTTGTATCATAATTGTCAGCGTCTCTTGCACAAAATGGTATAGTCACCTTTGATAAATGTAGACAAACAACAAAAATAAAAATATTAATTTACTTTATTATTTTCAAAAAACTATATTTTAATATTAAAAATGATTTTCTTTGGCCAAACATTCATTACCAAGTGAAGAAAACACCGTCAGCACTTTAAAAATAGTGACAATCCGTTAGCTGGGAAATGAATCAAGACCTCAAATGTGGAACACAACATTTAGCACAGTAAATTATTTAGTACTCTTTTCAATATTGCTGAACATTGAATGAGCAACACATGGTTTGTTTTTTAACTAATCTCTATTTGGCGGAAAACAACAACGGCAGTCCTCACCTAATCGTATGTTGGTTTGCAGAAGACTAGAAAAAAAACCATAAGAAATATTACTATGCTTTATATTAACGTTCATTCACAGACTTTATATTTTGTAACCCTGTTGTTCTAAGTCATTGTTGGTGAAGAGATAAACAATCCTCGTATTATCAGTCCGTTTTCGGATTTTACTGCGTCGCTTACGGCATATAGTATTCTGAGGCAACGATTAGTCTTCTGAAATCAGCATTAAGTTTAGGATCTTTTCCGATCTGAACATTCAACAACTCTACTCCACGGGAGGTCCAGGTTTGATTCCCAGTGGCCTAATGGTATACGAGCTCGCCTTGTAACCGGAAGGTCCTGGGTTCGAATCCCAGCGGGTGCGTACTACTGAAGAGTCCCAAACGGGGACGAAACAGCTGTCCAGTACTCCCAGGTTTTCCAATGGTTCTCTCACTAATGTCAGCTCATGATGCAATCCTGAAACCAATCAAATCCCTGCAAACCAACACTTGAATAATTTCATATTAGTTTGTTTATTAGATGTATCACACAGTGAAACAGTATTATTATTCACTGAACGACGAGGTTTCAAACAGAATTTATTGTTCATAATCATATCAATTATAATCACACTACTTCGAAACTTGACTTTTATAGTCTCCTTTGTTCTCTGCTATTTTTCGTCGTTCGGGTAGTAGAATTTTCCAGATATCCAACTGGACAGGTGTTGATAATAATAATAATAATAGTAATGACAACATGCATGTCAAACATGCGCAAGACAATACCAACAATAAAGAACCTAAATCATCAGTAGTAACTCCATACAAGGAAGGAACCTCGGAAACCTTACGCAGAATTCTTAACAAGCAGGAATTAACGTGGCTCGTATTCAAACCCACAAACTCAATTAGAAAAAAAGCCTTGTCGATTAAAGGATCCTGTGGAGCCTTTAAAACAAAACAATTTAGTTTATCTAACACCCTGCGATGACTGTCAGGTCAAATACATAGGTCAAAGTAGTAGAACAAGCGCAGTCAGACTAGCCGGACATAAAAAGCTAGCAAAATCTAGATTGGTTGACCCAAATAAGATAATAAATCTGGGGAATAGTTAGTTCAGCTATACCGTTCACTACATGCAATTACACACAACCAGCCAGACAATAGGACGACAGTTTTAAAATCTAATGTCACAGGTTGGAGGGAGAGATTGATAACAGAAGCTTTGTTTATCGAATCCACTGCAAATACATGTAATAGAAATGATTCAACACCTGTCCAGTTGGATATCTGGAATATTCTACTACCCGAACGACGACAAATAGCAGAGAACAAAGGAGACTATAAAAGTCAAGTTTCGAAGTTGTGTGATTACAATTGATGATATGATTATGAACAATAAATTTTGTTCGAAACTTTGTCGTCCAGTAAATAATACTGTTTCACTGTGTGATACATATAATAAACAAACTAATATGTTTGACTAGTACATTCAACTGATTACAATTATCTTCATTTAGTCATCATAATTGTTACATCCTCAGCAATTATTCTACACAAAAGTAAGTATGTCATTATCAAACTACAGTGTGATATCTTCTTCAAAAGAATTACTACTCACTCATTCGTCGACTGAACATTTAAGCAGGTAAGTTGGAAATCCAAAGTATCTCTTCAGCTGTAGCCTTCAGTATTAATAGTAAAGTAGAACTAACCCACAGTACACAAAATTTCTGTATTGTATTAGAATGCTTTTCATAGAATGGACGTTAGTCATTATTTTTTCCATGGAGTAATACAACAACTTTCAAGATTGTACAATAAATGACTTTATGAAAGAGTCTGAAATCTTCCACTGATAAAATCATTAACTTTTAAAACCGATGCTTTATGGAAATATTTATACAGAACACTGTACACTGAACATAACTTTCGAAAGGTATCTTCCCATAAGTGATTAGTGGGTATTTACAATCAACTTAACACTTTTGTATAGTATTAACACAAACAGAAATAAATCAAAACTTTTACGCTCATTAGGTTCCCAGTCTATACTATGCTAAAAATGTGATGAATAATTGGTAGTGTAGTGCTGATATCGTTCCACATTGTCGTGACCAGTGGGTGCTATTCTGTCGAAAGTGAAGACAAATGCTCGCTAACAACATTGGCTGGTGTCAGTCGAGCTACAATCACCAATTTGTAGAATTTAGAATTCATAGGCCATTGAGACGTGGCTCAATGGCTCAGTAGGATGAAATGGCTGTGGCTGCTTTTCAATGCCTCTTTAACTGATATCACTCAGTGGTCAAACTTGAAAAACAAATCAACTCTCGAAAATTACTTTATTTCAACTTTTACAACTTGACATCAAAAACACTCTCCTTATATAACGACGGGGAAGCTTCTATTTAATAAACAATCAATTATTAATTCAGATTATGGGATTTGTGGGAATTTCGACTAACTTAAATTCACATGTCAGATTTCGTCAGAAACCAACATCAGTTAGAAAGATCATTGAAAGACAGCAGAGAACTGGACAACTATTCCATCTTATCTTGTGAGCCTCCAACAGTGCCCATCCATAATCTCATCACGAATGGAACCCCTAACTTCCAAATTACGGGACCAAGCTCACTGACCATTCAACCAATTAAGCTGGAATTCAGTGAACCGTGAATTTTAACTTTGTCAATCCGTGATATAACGCTACTCTCGCCGATGTCTTGGATGAGCAACCACTTCACGTTAGTCAGTGTAATTGATATTGGTTCGTGACAAAATCGAACAATCGAAATTAAATTAATCCAAAGTCTTACAAATCCCATAATCTAAATACCAATCTCCAGCTTACTTTCTGCTGGCTACTGGATGGATGTTCTGAAGCTTTAGTGAGAAGTAGTGACCAGTAGGATCCATTACGTCAAGATGAATTGGATGCTCATCAAAGGTATCTGTATGAGCGGAGTTATATCATGAGTTGACAAAGTTAGAATTTACGGGTCACTAAACTCCAGACAAAATGACTGCATGATCAACGGGCTTGGTCTTGTACCGAGTTACATCCTCGATGAGGTCTTGGGTGGGCACTGATGGTGAGTTTCAAGGTAAGACAAGACCGCTGTCCAGTCCTCTCTGTTTTTCGATAGTCTCTCTAGTTGATGTTGGTTCCTAACGAAATCTAACAATTAAGTTACTTATTTCACTATAAAAAAAACTGAATTTAATAGGACTAATGATAACAATGCAAATCGACTAATTAGCACTGGTTACTTTGAACTTCACTAAACTACAATGTACACTGAATGTGTAAAAATTCAAGATATGACTGATGCTATAAGGCTTGTCGCTGAGTCATTCATAACACACAGGATTATGAGTGAAACAATTAATTGGAATCAATATATTTAAATTGCCTAACGATATGTCGTATACTATTAGACTACTTTTTTATACATCACATCACTGAAATTTGGTTTTCAAAACTGATTTCTCAAATTAAACGATAAATATTAGTTTTTGCACTGGTACCATAAATGCCACGGTGTAGTGCAAGTGCTAACTGAATCATCATCGATGTAACGCATTTCTGAAAACTCACTTATTATTATTATTATTATTATTATTGTTCCCTTGGGTTCCTAGTGGAATATAGGGCTTCAACTCAACGTCTCCACTTGCCACTTCTGTCTTCTGCTCTACTTTTCACTTGCATCCACGTTAGTCCATACTGTTCCACCTCCTCTTCACTTCACACGATCTCCTCCATGTCACCCTTGCACTGACGTCCCACTCGCCGCTTCCCTTTCGGCCTGGTTCCACTCGAGCAATGGCCTGACGCGCGATTTCACCCAACGGTCTCCTCAGCGCTGAAAGCTCCCTGGGTCACATTTATTTTTGACCTCTATATTGCATAAACTAGCTTTTCTAATGATTTTTATGCGTAAACTTTTCACTGAATGAGTCAGTGATTGTTTGTTTCACCTATTCTATATTCTTACGAGTTGATCACGGATTGATATCAGTTAGATAACCATCGAACACCAGGGAGTACTGGACAGCTGTTTCATCCTAGTTTGGGAATCATCGGAAGAACGCACCTACTGTGGTTGGAACCCAGGACTTTACGGTTTCAAGGCAAGCTCGTATATCATTCAGCCACTAGGATGAAACAGCAGCTGTCCATTACTCCCTGGTTTTCAATGGTTCTCCAACTGATATAAATCTGTGATCAACTCGTAAAAACATAACTAACCTTTACAAACCAAACTAAACAAAATTAATCTGATGCTCGGTAGCGACTTGCTACAGGATGAAGTTTCCTGAGTTCTAGTGAGAAGTCGTGACCAGTGGGGTCCAATTATATGTCACGTATGTGGATGGATGTCCCACCAACGACAATGGTTGGGGTCGCGCTAAAATCACGAATTGGTAGAAGTTAGAATTCATGCACTGACTGGCCATTGAATCGGGTCCCAGTGGCTGAATGGTATACTTGCTTGCCTTGTAAGCGGAAGGTCCTGGGTTCGAACCTCCCTGTGGTGGGTGCATACTTCCGATGATTCCCAAACTAGGATAAAACAGCAGCTTTCCAGTACTCCCTGGCTGGTTTTCAATGGTTCTCTAACTGATATCAATCCGTGATCAATTCGTAAAAGCAAAACTAATCCTTACAAACCAACTATAGAAAATATTCTTTATTCTTTCATATTCTCATTCTAGATCCGACAGAAATTTCGACGAGCATACATACACACGCTTTCTTATAGGCTAACAGGCTAGATACAAACCGTAAACAGTTATTATAGTTCAGTTTCATAGAACTGTTTGTAAAAATATAGATACCTAAGACAGATCTCATACACAAATATGGGTTAGTTGGTAATACACGTATACATCCTGTTATAGATTACTTGTCACGCTTGTATCATAGGCTATATATATATATCATTCTTTCTTTTCGTAAACATACTTTTTGTCTCACATCGTTGTGTGTTTTTGTTTAAGTCGGCTGGAGAAATCAAGTAGTTGTTGTATACGCACGATAATGGAGTAGTCTACCGATATTCAGCATCGCCGCGTCAGTGTCCAGCTAGACGTCTCTATTTCAACTCCAACAGTTTTATAAAATATTCAAAGTTGGAAGCAATCGGCAGGAAGCCCTAAACCTAAGAGTGAAATTGAAACCATTTCACTTTATCCTAAATACCGCGCTGAAGATGTCGTCCAGAAAGACGATGAAAGCTCCGCAATTAAACCAAGGAGCTCAGAGAACACTATCAATTGCAAATCATCCACCTGAGTTACAAATCTTTTCTATTATTACATAAATGTATGTCTAAAAAAGCGTTTTACAAACAGTAATTCTTCCTGTGTCTTTCTCTTCCACTTCAAACAGTAATGGATATTCTCACACAATTCGAAATTTATATAGAGAAACGATAATAACAATGACATAAATCATCATATAAGATTTTCGTCATGACTCAAGCTGTTATACAGTATAAAGCAGCTCTGATACTTCATGAGAAAAATTTCCTTTGGGTCACTTGTAAAGCCTCACAAATAAACTATCTAGCTCAGAGAACTCAACACAACCAAAACCATCCACTAGAATAATGAGTAATCCCCTGGATTTTCAATACTAATGTCAATTCACACAGTGCTTCTTTATGGTTCAGAGGCTTGGAACGTCATGAAAAGCATCTCCAACAACTTGCTACTGACTTCTATCAACAGCTGTCTTCACTCTATACTGGAGATTACATCGCCTGCAAGAAAGGCTAAGCAACAAGGAACTATGACAGTGAACAAACCAAGAACCTACTGCCCAACAGAAATGAAGGAGAAAATGGAGATGGATTGAACACAGACTGCGGAAATCATTAAGTGAACTCCCCCCCCCTTGACAGCCTCAGTTGGAATCTGAGTGGGAAACAGCGAGTTAGGTGTTTTCAAAAGTGACATAAAGTAAACCCCATGAGGAGAAAATGATAGCTTACGGGTAATCATGGAGTCACCAGGGAATACTGGGTAGATGTTTCCTACTTTTTTAGGACTCTTCGACAATACGCAAGCGTGATTCCACCGGGGACCGAGCTCAGGACCTTTAAGTCACAAGGCAAGCTGGTAGACCATCCAGCCATTAGGATCGAGTGGAATCGTCTACAAACTCGCCTTGAAGGTCCTAAGTTCGATCCCTTATGGGATCATGGGCGCATACTGCTAAAACAGCTATCCAGTACTCCCAGGTTTTCAGTGGTTCTCTAACTGAAGTCAGTTCGTGATCAGTCCTGAAATCAGTCAGATCCGTGTAAGCCGATACTTGAAAAGTTTATTTTTACCTAAGTTAGTAAGCCCCATTGAAACGTAAAACAATCATTTCAACAAAGAAATTTCCCTATAGAAAGATTTCATTTTCATAGCTGCACAACACCATATTTATATATATGAGCTACAACTAATAATAATTATTAGTTTAATAGTGTGTATTTGTGTGTGTGTTAGAATTTAACAGCAAGTGGAAATAAGCTTATACACCCACCTGTTCTTGTGAAGCTAGGTATATAACAAGCTCGTCGAGAAACATACCCTGCCGCCTTCGAGAATACTTCCCAGCTTCACTAAGCATAGGAGAGCATAGAACCATTACTTCATTTATATCGCAACATGAAGCAGATAATGACCAGGCAGCTTCTGGTGCACCCTTTAACGTAGTGTATAAGGTCCAATATAATTTACTGAAATTGACACAAGTGCATTCACTCTGTATGACGGAATCTTTGGCTACACATAACACTAAACTAGAACTTTATGTACAAAAACTGTTTGCACAATTTCTTTCTTAGACGTTTAGAAAATTACTTATTATTGTCTCTTCGAATTCATATATAAATACAATTGTACAACTATAAAAATAAGAACACTGAAAAAAAGCATTTTCATCACTGAAAGTTTTGTTTTATTTTCACTTACGGCTTTATCGAAGATAAGTTGGAAATACAGGTTGTTTCACGTAAGTTAAATCGCAAACTGATATCAGTTAGAAAACCAGTGAAAACCAAGCAATACTGGATGGATGTTTCGTCTTAGTTTGGAACTCTTCAGCAACACGTACAACTGACTATACAATGAAGTCTTGACTAGTAGAGTCAACAAAGTTGGACGTGAGGAAAAATACTCATCGATGACATGCGTTATAAGTCATGGGCCACTGGATTTCTGATTTGGGAAATTTCAGTAGTACGTGGCCATCAACCCACCGGGAGTCGCACCTAGAACCTTCAGGTTGTGAGGCAAGCTTGGTGACAATTCATCCACTTGGATATGGTCCAGTTACCCATGAATTCTGACTTTTGTTTATTCATGACTCACAGTACCAAAAGCAGCTAATTTCATAGATGAGTATTCTTCCTCACAACAAAATTGGAGGACCATAAATTCTTACTAGAACTCCAGGCAATTTCATCCCAAAGTTAATCACTGGTAAACATTAAATTCATTTCCATTTAGCCTTATCTGAATACACAGACTAGTTTGACTGAACACTATTCAGTGATTAGTGTAGTGTGTCCAGTCCTTTGTTTGGTGCAGAATGAATTTTGTCAGTCACATTTGCAATGTGGCCACAATTCTAGGCGGCTCACCATCACGGTGCACACTGAATTTATGCTAGAGGACTGGAGGCGATCGGCAAGAAGCTTCAGACCTAGGTTTTGTGCTTTTTGACACTGACCAGCAAACAAGACGTCTCTGCAACCTTGAAGGAACTCATGTACCTTCTGAGATTCGAATCCGTGTCACCCAATGCTGCAGTAAAAGAGGTTACCACTGAGCTATTCGATTTAATTTGAACAATTCAAAGTGAACTGTGATAGTGAGACACCTAGAATGGCGGCCACACTGCAAACTTAACTGATAGAACTCAGTCTGTACCGCACCACACTAGTCACTGATTAGTGTCCTATAGGAGGTCAACTGTGAGCCCCATTAGCTCAGTGGTAACGTCTCTGGCTGCAGGACTGGGTGACACAGATTCGAATCTCAGAAGGGACATGAGTTCCTTCAAGGTTGCAGACACGCCTTGCCTGATGATGAGTACCAACTAGCACAAAACCTAGGTCCAAGGCTTCCTGCTGATCGCCTCAAACCATACAATGTCAACACTGGGTAGTCGATAGAAATCCATGATTTGAATTTACTGGGTCCTGACTGGTTAGATAAGCTCAGTCTCTCAGAATTTCCATTAAATTTGGTATTTCTCAACATGTCGCTCTTATGAAATGATTTCATCTAAATAAAACAATGCATCACGTAAATCTCTGTTGCAACAATCGTGTCAAAAGCATGCCACAGTCTTTTGGGAAAATTTTGGTTGCCGCAAGTCTAGCCGAGTCTTTTTGCCTCTGAAGCTCGTTTCCTGTCCTAAACGTCCATGTCTGTATCACAAACTCAATCCTATGCACAAGGTGAACGCCTCGTAAATGCCTCCAAGCGTGCTTTCATGAGAGCGAACGGGGAGGGGAAAGTGAGAGAAACTTTAGATAGACTTTTGCTGCCTTTTCATACGGTATTCTGTTTTTTTTACTTCAAATAAGTTATCTCCAACAGGAACTATTTTTGGTTGAAAAGTCAAAACTTTCCCAAATAGATCCAAAAAGAAAGTTCTACACTTTTTACGAGGGAGGTGATAGATTATTATTATTATTAAATTATTGTTCCTTTGGGTTCTTAGTGAAACATAAGGCTTCAACTGCACGTCTCCACTTGCCACTTCTGTCTTCTGCTGTTCTTTTCACTTGCATCCACGTTAGTTCATACTATTTCAACTCCTCTTCACTTCACACGATCTCCTCCATCTCACCCTTGCACTGACGACCCACTCGCCGCGTGCTTCCCTTTCGGCCTGGTTCCACTCGAGCAGTGGCCTGACGCGCGCGCGATGTCACTCAGCGGCGGCCTCCTCAGCAAGTGTCCGATCCATCTCCACTTTCTCCTGCATATTTGTTGGTTGGCGATTGGTTCTTGTTTCGTTTGTGTGTTCCCATAGTTTCTTGTTGGTGATTCTTTCCGGCCCAGCCATCTGATCTTCAGTATACAGCGAAGACAGTTGTTGGTTGATGAAGGTCTGCAACAGGCTGTTGGAAATATTCTTTGTGACCAGCCCGCCAAGTTTCTGATCCGTATAGAAGAACTGACCGACTTGACGTTTGTATTGAAAATTTGACCGAATTTTGTTGTTGATTCTGGCTGAGTGACGAAGATTTCCAGATTGGTTTCAGGTTGATGAATGTGTCTCTCACCTTCCCGATTCTCACTCGATTTGACATCCTCGTCCGTTCTGACTGCCTGTAGTTGAGACAATGCTCCCTAGATAAGTGAGTGAATGAAGTAACTAACCTCTTTCAAATCCCTCCCGTTGATAGTGATTGACGCTGGATGTTGATGTTGTTGGTTGGTTGGTTATTTTCATAACCTCCGTCTTGTCTATGTTAACCTGGGGTCCTGTCTTCACTGGCTGCTTCTTCGACCAGTTTGTCGGTTTTCGCTCGTAAGTCATCGATTTTGTGTGACATCAAGCACAAGTCATCCATGCGCGAAATCCAGGTCTTCTAGATTCTTCACGTCGTTTCAGGATATCCCTGTCTTCTCGTTTCCCACTGTCTAACGCATAATCCAGTCCACCACAATTAGGAATATCATTGGTGATAATAGGCACCCTTGTCTGACTCCTGTGTTTACTCGAAACGCCTCGCTGAGTTTTCCATTGTGGATCACTTGACACGTGCCGTTGTCGTACAGCTGCTGAATAAGGCTGATGAATATTTGGGGTACGCCATAGTACTGGAGTAGTTTCCAAATTCGCGGTCAACGCTGTCGAAGGCCTTTGGAGGTGATAGAAATCAGCTTAAAATAGTAATCACCTTATAATTCATCGTGTGATCAGATGACTGTAAAACTTCATCATCTTTTTCTTACCTTGGTCTTGGGCCAGATCGCCAACTAATCAGAATATTAATTTTTCGCCTACCAAAGAGCAAATCAGTTGAGTTGTTCATTGTGTTAGTATTACCATATCCATTCATCACTCCACTCGTTCGTATCAGTTGTCAGAGAGATCATAGTAACAAGTACATAACAAATTGTCAACGGGGTTATGCAGTTCAGTGTCACTAGCGACTGCCACTATTCAGGTAGGTTGATACCTGGGTTTCTAGTGAGAAGTCGTGACCGGTAGGGTGCAGCAGGTCGGGTGTGAGGACAAATATTCGCCGAAGACATTGGCTGGGGTCGCGCTATGTCATGAATTGGCAGAAGTTAGTATTCGTGGGCCACTGGAACGGGTCCCAGTGGCTTGATGGTCTACGAGGTCGCCTTGTAACCAGAAGGTCTTGGGTTCGAATCCCGGTGGGTGCGTACTGATGAAGAGCTTCAATCTAGGACGAAACAGCGGTCCAGTACTCCCAGGTTTTCCAATGGTTCTCTAACTAATGTCAGCTCATGATGAAAGTCCTGAAATCACTTTCATTGTTTTTGACTGCCTCATTTAATCAACATGTCCTAGATGACTTTAATTTCTCTTTGTCTCTCTAGTTTAATTACAAACAATTAGAATGATATCATCACAACAAACTTATATTTACATTTTCTGTCAAATGACCTTCTTGTTCAAATTAATAATTATTTACTCTTATTCTCAATGTACGCTGGTTTCACCTTCAGATATCTTATATTTATTTAATCGATTTGTAATTCGTTAATCATGTTGACCAATAATATTTCACTTGAATCATATTGACTTACTATAGAGACTCTAACATAAACACTCAGACGCACATACAACTGCCATTATTTGAATATATATATATAAACACAAATGTACCTTTTTCTTTCTACGTCTAGCAAGTCCACAGGCAAACATTTTATACGTTAAGTCTTCTGGATTTGGAGCACTTTGAATAAAGGCTTTACGTCTTTCTTGTAAAACAATTGATGGAATGAGACCAGCACGACCATCTTGATTATGATGTCTTGCCTAAAATTTAATTGATAAAACAAATATACGTAAATAATACATAAACAAATTTCTTTTTTCATCAATACAGTTTATATGATAAACAATTTGGGATTTTTTTTTGTCTTCTGAAAAACTGCTTACGATTAGCTTTTATCCTCTGTGTATTTCAATAAGCGCCCTTGACCGTTTTTTATAAATAACCTTAAAAGTTGTTTTGATACCAATCTTGTGATTCATATCGATTAAGTGTTTAGCTATAGACAAAGCTGGTAGTCTGTAACCTGTGTCTGTCGTTTGTTTTTCTAACCATTCAGGTGTATGTTCACCCACCCTCACGTGCGAAGAGCGAATACCCCTCCCTATGTATGTGTGACTACACATACACAAGCATTTAAACTGGTATATAGCAGGGGATGTGACATAATCAGTTGTGTAATGTAGAGGCTCATAGCAGAGCATGTTTTTGGCTTTTTCACTAATTATAGGCCGAGCTACATAGTAGATCCTACGGATCACCGAGTTTAGTCCCTACCCTAAAATCCTACTATTTATTTCCCCAGTGTATGGTAATTCGATGAAGATATCTTTCTTAGGAACGGGATAGACTGTAGGTTTTTGTAACTAACTGACTTCTACATGGATTTACAAATGCTAAAGGATATCCGTTTTAAGTTATGAATAAAAACAGTCAAGGGCGTTTATTGAAATACTCAGAGATGATAGCTATTTGTCAACTTAATCCCTACCACCCCTTTGTGTGCACAAAAAATGCATGTAACGAAAATAGTCTTGTTTTAATCAAACTGAACAATAGCCCTTTTAATAAAGTGTACTGAACTTTTGCAAAATAGATTAAAAATATTAATTCATTTAAAAATGTGCATAATTTCAGTATCAATCTCCATCCTATTGGGTAGGTATCATGAAGTTGTGATGAGAAGTTATGAGTAATAGGGTCCACCAATGTCAAGGTGAAGTGGATACTCAACAATAATACCCATTGGCGGAAGCACTATATCAGGGAATTCATAGAAAATAGGATTACGGGTCACTGATTTCCAGCCTAAGTGGTTGAATGGTCAACGTTTTGCTGAAAAGGCACAATTCAGGACGAAACACCTATCCATTTCTCCCTGGTTTTCAGTGGCTTTCTAAGTGGAGTCACTTCCAGATAAAAAATATAAAAGAATTATTGACATACTTGAATTATTGGTACTAGATAGCTGGAGGTAATCGGAAGGAAGCCTTGGACCTAGGTTTCGTGCTAGTTGGCACTCATCAGAAAGGCGTTTCTGCAACCTTGAAGGAACTCATGTCCCTTCTGAGATTCGAACCCGCGTCACCCAGTCCTGCAGTCAGAGACGTGAACACTGAGCTATTCAGGTTCACGATTGACCTCCTGTAGGACTGTATTGGATATTTTTTTTATTGCACACTAGTCAGTAACTAGTGCGATGTGTCTAGTCCTATCTTCGGTGCAGACTGAATTCTATCAGTCAAGCTTGCAATGTGGCCACCATTCTAGGTGGCTTACCATTACGGTGCACTGTGAATTGTTGGTATTAGATGGTTGGAGGCAATCGGTAGGAAGCCTTCGACATAGATCTCGTGCTAATGGCGAGCCACCTAGCATGATGGCCACATTTCAAGCTTGACTGATAGAATTCAGTCTGCAACGAAGATAGGACTAGACACATTACACTAGTTACTGACTAGTGTGCAGTCAAAAATACTTGAATTAGTTATGTGAAATTAGTCAACGGGAAATACAGTAGATTTAGTACGAAGTAGATTCACTCGAATATGATGAATAAAATACATTAGGAGCTATTATTATATGCCTCACTTAACAAGAGGTTCAAAATGACTCATATAAACCGGAACAGGCATTGATAATCTAGTCTGTTGTCTGCTATTTATTTAATCAGTGTTAAAAACGTGCTACCTCCCTAATATGTGGAATGAAATGGAGCTTCGATTATATTAAACCGTAAGTTATTTTGAAAGGTATTCAATAAAACGAATAGAACTATGCCTTTTTTTCTTCCAGTGCATTTGTGTTTGAATGGATGCCTAAACCGATAAATGCACTGAAGGAAGAGGTGTAATGTATATATGGGTTTTATATTATTAAACAATGTTCTTCGTAAATGAATATTAACTCCGCTATGGTGACCGTACTGTTAAGTACACCTCTTAATTTTCGATTAAACTTATTCGTGAACTTATTAAACTTGAAGGCGGACTACATGAATATGGGTTGTTGTTTTTTTCTAAAAGATCCTACTAATGTTTGTTTGTAACTAACCGGATGTGATGAGATTAAAATTTTTTTAATTTGTATTTGGCGTGGTCTCAATGCTAGTGTGGTTATGAAGGTTACCATCCTTTGAACACTGAATGACAATATGTATAAGGTTCAAGCTCCTATCTACATCATAAAATAGGGGGGAAGGTCATCAGCTGACGAGCTCTTACAAATGCTGTGCTAAGAAATGAACTAAAAGACAAAGAAAAACAAATAATTGAAGTGTTGGTTTTCAATGATTTGACTGATTACGTGATTTCATCACGAGCTTACATAGGTTACAAGACCACTGAGAAACCTGGGATTAGTATACAACCGTTTCGTCCCTATTTGGGTCTCTTCATCGGTACGCACACACGAGAGTTAAAACCCAGGAACTTCCGGTTACAAGGCGAGCCCGTAGACCATTCGGCTACTGAGACCAGATGCAATGGCCAGTGAATTTCAACTTCTAACAATTTATGATAGAGCGCAACCGGTGGTTTAATGGTCTATGAGCTCTCTTTTTAACCAGAAGGTTCAGGGTTCAAACCCCAGTGGTTGAGCACTGCCGAAGAGTCTCAAACTAGAACGAAACGGCTTTCCAGTATTCTCGGATTTTTCAATGGTTCTCTAGCCGACGTCAGCTCATAATGGCATCCTGTAAACAAAACTAAATAAATTTATAATTACCTGCCACCAATAAGGATCTTCTTGTTTGAGTACTTGAAGAATAGAACCAGCTGAAAATGCTAAACCAGCTTCTTTACATGGAATTAAATTATCATTTTTTGGATCATAGGAAAAATGAGCTCTGAGGAAAAGCTGTTAAAAGAAGGAGATGAAGATAAAAAAAACAGCAAAGTAAAATAAGTAATCATGCTAAAGTCACAATTGTTTAAATAAAGTAGTAAACAGGCGTAAAAATTGAGCTGATAATAAAATGTTGCTTTTTTTCCTTGAGTTGATTGCCGAACATGCACCTTCAAACCTTGGAGTTTTAGTAGCCGTGTTGTATTTTACGGAGGGAGATTGCTAGCCTCACGTGCAACCCTCCCTCTTTTCCGAACATACTGTGGTGAGAGCTGTCTGCAAGACAAAACTGTAAACAACAATTTATTTCTGTGTTTACGTCCCGAATAGAGGTCATGAGAAAAAACAAGAACAGAGCCTAACCTTGAGAAACTCAATAACCCGTCACAGAAGACTTAGCATGTGCAAATACGAATAGTAGATATATGGATAACTTTGTAAGCAACAGTTACAAGCAGTACAGAATCACCTTCAGCAAAGAGACCAATCAGGAGAAGCTGCTTCTCTGCTAAAATAACGAATAATAATGTACATAAAATCTATAAATATCTCTTGATTTTCTCAATAAACGATCTGTTGCCCGGCCTTTGTCTTCTGTCGTAACAATACTACTGGTTAGTAAACTAAGTGATGCTTAGGAGTGGCCTCGGTAGGCAACTGAACCCCAGACCATTGACGTGTGTTGGTAAAACAATTAAGTATAGAATATTGAAAATTCCACCTGTAAATACTGAGCATATTTACGTTAGTGTTATACAATTTTGAGCATATTACCAGTACATGATTTTAACTACTAAGAGTTATTATCAATGAAACGCATACTTTTATTTTACATGACTCAGACTAATAAATAGAAATCAGGAAATGATGGGAATATCTACACTTGGTGACTGATTACTTCCCTCCGAACTAATGCCACATCAACTCACATCGTAACTTTAAAAGATCAGTGACCCCACCTACACAATACACATATCCCAGTGATAGTAATTGGTTATGCATGTTGATTACATCCTAAACTTGTAAATTAACTAATAAAATAAAATGACTAAACTACTTGCCTAATTCTTCATCTAATAAAGTAAATACAGTTTACATTTCATCACTTAAAAGAAATTTTGAAAATGCTATGGTATGCACAATTCCATAATAAAAACTAGTCTATTACACGCTGACGTTTCTGAGGAGTCTTATATTAGGACGAAACGGTTGTCCATGTTCAGCTTTTCCCGAGGTGGTAGCGATTACTTATGAGAAAAGAGCTATCTTGAAGTAAAAAGGTAAGATCATTATATCTCCTCCATTCTAATCTAATACACCTCACCAGTAGGCGTTATTGATCCCCTGTTGGATAACATCGATTCTTATAAACTCGTTTACCATTCATATTAGATATGTTATTATCAGTGTACAAAACGCAGAAACAAATAATAATAACATTTAGGTAACCCAGTGTATACTTTTCCAAAGATATTCGACTAGTTTTCAGTTTTATTAGTATATTATTTGTTACTCCCTAGGGTGGTGAATAGCAGTAGAATCCACGACCTGTGTTCCGTCTTATTTGAGGCTCGTCAGCCGTACATGCGTACTCGCCAACGATACCGGAGCCTAATACCTATCACTTCAAACACCAGAGAGTTATCCACTATGCCAATAAGTAAACAATGTCTACTCTAAACTAACTGCTTCAATGATTACCTTTTTCAACGATATTATTATTATTATATCCTTTAATTCCTAGAGGAACATAGGGTTTCAGCCACCCGTCGCCATTGCGTTCGGTTCTCTGCCAACTTTTTTACTCCGCTCCAGGTCTGCCCACGTGCTTTCATCTCCTCTTCACATGACCTCCTCCAAGTCACCCTGGGACGACCAACTCGCCGCTTCCCTTTCGGGTTACACTCGAGAAACGGCTTGTCTAGTGATGTCACTTGATGGTTTCCTCAGAGTTTGGCCAGCCAATCAATCTCCATTTCTTCCTGCCTGTTTGTTTCACAATCGGTTCCCGCTGGGTTGGTTCGCTCATTGCCAGAGATGTCTGTTGCTGATCTTTTCTGGCCGGCCATCTGATCTTGAGTATTGAGCAAAGACAACTGTTAATGAAGGTCTGTAGTTTGTTTGAGATGCTCTTTATGACTCGCCAGGTGTCTGATCCGTATAGTAGCACTGACTTCACATTGGAGTTGAAAATCGGGATCTTATTTTTGATGGTGAGTGTTGTTGACCTCCACACAGACTTGAGAGTATTGAAAGCTTGTCTTGCTTTTCCGATTCTGACTTTGATATCTTCGTCACTTCCGCCTGTAGTTGAAACGATGCTTCCCAGGTAGGTGAAGGAGGTTTTTCTTTCAGGTTCCTCCCATTTATGCTGGCTGATTGTTGTCTGTTGTTGTTGTGCTGTTGGTGTTGGCCAGGAATCTTCATCACCTCTGTTTTACCTATGTTCGCCTGTAGTCTTATCTTTGATGCTTTTTCTGCCAACTTGTTGCTTTTCACTTGCATATCTTCCAGTTCTTGGGAAATCAGACATACATCATCGGTGAACTCCAGATCCCCAAGTTTTTTGTGTGAGTCCATTTTATGCCTGTTTCATCATCGCCCGTTGTCTGTCGCATTATCCAATATACTGCAATCAAGAAGATCATTGGCGATAGTAGGCTGCCTTGTCTTACTCCCATCTTCACTTCGAAGGCTTCCGAAAGTTTCCCGTTGTGGATTACTTGGCATGCAGTATTGTCGTACAAGTGTTGCATGAAAAAATGATGCACACTAGCGACTGGCCCTATTCAGGCAGTTAACCTGGGATTCTAGTGGGAAGCCGTGACCAGTAGGGTACAGCAGGTCGAAGATGAGGCAGTAACTCATCGAAGAAGACATTGCGAAGTGGTCGCGCTATGTCGTGAATTGGCAGAAGTTAGAATTCAAGGACCATTGGATCGGGTCCCAGTGGCTCAATGGTATACGAGCTCGCCTTGTAACCAGAAGGTCCTGGGTTCGAACCCCGGTGGGTGCGTACTGCTGAGGAGTCCCAAACGGGACGAAACAGCTGTCCAGTACTCCCAGGTTTCCCAATGGTTCTCTAACTGATATCAGCTCATGATTAAATCCTCCATACAATCAAAATGTATAATAGTCGGTGGCACCCCGAAGTAGCAAAGTAGTTGCCGAATCACCTCTCGATCGACGCTGCGCTGTCGAAAGCCTTTTCAAAGTCGACGAAGTTCAGATAGAGAGGTGGCTGCCATTCCAAGCTCTGTACAATGATGATCCGTAGTGTGGCGATTTGATCAATACATGACTTGTTTCTTCTGAATCCAGATTGTTCCGGTCGAAGTTTTTCATCCAGGTTGACTTGTTTGATTCTCTCCAGGATGATGCGGCCTAGTATTTTGCTTGGGATGGACAGGAGCATAATTCGGCGCCAGTTTTTGCATTGACTTAAGTCTCCTTTCTTTGGTAGTTTGAATAAGTATCCGTTCTTCCAATCCTCGGGTACTTTACCCTCTTTCCACACCTTCTCCAGTAGGGGTGTCATCAAGGCCGTTGTTGTCTCTGGGTCCATTTTCAATGCTTCTTCTGGGATTCCAACTGGTCCTGCTGCTTTCTAGCTTTTAGCATCTTGATTGCATTCAGGACTTCTGATTTCGTCAGGGGGTCGATGTTCACTGGTAGTTATGCTTCCGTTGTTGGTATTGTTGGGCGCGTTGTAGGTGGCGGCCGCTTTAGAAGTCTTTTGAAGTGTTCGGCTCAGTGTTTTCTTTGCTATTCCTCTTTGGTGATAGGCTTTCCATTGTCATCCTTTACTGGATTAATCTGTGTCGAACTTTTGCCCGATATGTGCCTAGTTGTCTGGTAGAGTATTTCGACGTCTTCTTTGCCTGCAGCTTGTTCTGCTTCACTTGACATGGCTTCATAATATTTTCTTTTGTTTTCCCTGGCACTCTTTTTCACTCTTTGGTTCAGTGTATTGTAGCCTGCATTCAACTCCTGTTTTTGTTGCTTGTCGGTGCACTGGATAATCTTTTGTTTCATTGTCCTTCTCTCTTCTATTAGTTTCCAAGTGTCCGCAGTGAGCCACTGTTTTTCCTGCCTCTTTTTTCTGCCTAGAACTTCCATGCAAGTTTGACTCCACACCGTTTTCAAGTTGTCCCAGTGCTTTTCGACGCCGACGTCTTCGCTAGTGTTTATTTGTGTCTCGGCTTTGTCCTTTATGTTTGCAATGAAGATGTCCTTTGTAGCCTGGTCCTTCAGTTTTTGAGTGTTGAACTTGGCTTGTGGTCTATCTGCAGCTCCTGTTTCCCTGAAAGCTTTTAATTTGATTTGGATTGTCCCTTGTACGAGATAGTGGTCTGAGCCAACGTCTGCTCCTCTTCTTACTTTTGTGTCCGGTAGGCTGCGCCTCCACTTCCTTGAGATTGAGACGAAGTCGATTTGGATTTTAGTTTGCCTGTCTGGTGACACCCATGTAGCCTTGTAGATATCTTTGTGTTTGTAAACACTGCCACCAATCACTAGTCTTTCCACAACATACTAATTATTATATACAGAATTTCTTTTAAGAATACTTTCAGAAATTTTTCTAAAGATTATGTGAACAGATCTTACTGAATAAGGTATAATTTCGTTTAGCTGTTCACTTTATAAAATAAAACACTTAATAAATTAGATGTTCACTGGTTAGATGTGCAGCAATCCATGAAATCCCAAATAAAAAAGATCAAACAATAGAGTATTCTAAAATATAAAAATATTTGAGTTTCAATACCAAATGAAAGCGATGAACAGTAAAAACATTCAA
This sequence comes from Trichobilharzia regenti, assembly GCA_944472135.2. Taxonomy (NCBI): domain Eukaryota; kingdom Metazoa; phylum Platyhelminthes; class Trematoda; order Strigeidida; family Schistosomatidae; genus Trichobilharzia; species Trichobilharzia regenti. The sequence continues at coordinate 132,110,999 of OX235262.1, read as the reverse complement.
TAATCTTGATCTGAAAAAGAACATCGTTTCTAGTATTCTTTTTGAAATGTTGAGCATATTTTAGTTGAATTAAGTTCATGACAGGGAAGTATCTTTGTAACGACAGAATACAAGAGCCAGGCAACTGATTATTTATTGAGAAAATCAAGAGATAATTATAGATTTTATGTACATTATTATTCGTTATTTTAGTAGAGAAGCAAAGCCTTCTGATTGGTTGTTTCTTTTCTGAAGGTTATTCCGTCCCCTCTTTGTGACCGTTCCCTAAAATGTTAAACCATATATCTGCGAATCGTGTTTGCACGCGCAAAGTCTTCTGTGATTGGTTGTTGAGTTTCTCAAGGTTAGGCTTTGATCTTTTTTCTCATGCCCCCTATTCGCGACGTAAACATAGACGTAAATTGTTGTTTACAATTTTGTCTTGTAGACAGCTCTCATCACATTTCGACAATTTAATCAGATGCTCTTTCTTAACTAAATTCGTTAGTTTACTAATCACAAGAGAAATAAAACACATTGACGCGATTTATGGAAAAATAGCAATTTTCATAAATGTTTTCACCAATAAAATAAATGGATGATATTGTAAAGAAATTTTAAAAATTCACAGTATGAAAATAAAATTAACCATCTTCTAAATGTGATGTCAGTTCAGGTTACTGTGATCAAGTTACCAGCAAAAGTCCCTTTCATTTTAGAAATGATAGATCATTATACATATTTTCTGTATCACCTTGTTTATTGAATATATCACACTGCATAATGTTTTGAACACAATTTATTGTTCATAATCACAACAATGGTAACTATACAACCTTGATTTTCACATTTCTCATCCTTTTTTCCCATATGTCATAAGGGCAGTAGAATATTCCAGACCTCCAACATAGATATTAAGTTGATAAATAAACCTTTAGTTGCCAATTTCCCTTCTACTCTGTTATATTAGATTTTAGGAGTCACTTTATGCCATCCTATTGTGTGGTTGTATTTAAGTGCCTGTAATGCTATAGCTGAGCTATTTTCTAGATTTCTTATCTTATTACGGTCTACTAACTTAGATTTCGCTAAGCTTTTGTGCTCTGCTAATCTAGATGACCCCAGGCTTAGACTTTCACCTTGTAATCTTTGCAGGTTATAAGATAAACGAAAATTACTTTATTTAATGGGCTCTACAGGATCGTTTAACTGGCATAATTTGTTCCTAAGTGAATGATACCTACCTTGTCAAGAATTCTACGTAAGGTTTCAGAGGGTTCTCCTTTTTTATGACAGCACTAGCGATTTTTCTAAATTTCTTATTCCTGGTGCTATCATCTTTCTATGCATCTTTGTCAGTCACGTTATTACTATTATTATTATTAGTTTCTGAGACTAGATGTACCTTAGAATTCAGTGCAATTTTGCTTTACAAGACCACACCAATAGATTTTATAAAACATCCATTTCAAGGAGCGCAATTCAAATTTCGGAAGATGGTATAAAAATTCGACCATAATTGAAAACTACAATTCATCAGATTCTAACACAATGAGTAAATAGAAATATTCTCATTGTAAAGCTTAAATTTCCAGAGTTATCAGTGAGAGCTTCTGAAATAGATTTAAAGAGCATTAACTTGACCCGTGATTTTTGGTTAGTTCTATAGGTTTTGTTAGTTCACAGCAAAACTGTATATATATATTTTTAATACATATCATTTATATGATCCATGAAAAGAAAGTTTTCTCCTATGTTTTGCATTTGAGAATTAAAGTTTATAAAGAAACGAAATGGGCACTCCCAAAACTCACTTTATTTAGCTAGATGGTAAATTTTGAAGCACAAAGTTTTATATTAAACTTCTATCAACCTTGTATATATATATAACAACAAAAGTTTCTTTTTATTCCTTCACGTTCCCAGTGGAACATAGGATTTCGACCTAGAGGCTTGAAGTTTCTGTAGAAGTGTTAATTTTTACAGCATGGGGTTGCTAGCCTCATGCCCAACCTTTCCTCTTTATCAGCTTTTATTACTGGCTTAGTGAGGTAAAGGAGTGCGTCGGCAGTGGGTCGAACCCCGGATCATGTGCATGGTCGGCAAGCGTCCTAACTTCTGTGCCATCGACGCACAACAACAAAAGTAGATCGATATATGAATGTAACTGGATTTATCCCGCTTACAGTGTATTTATAACTCTCGAATGAGTATGTAAGCAATTGCGTCAAGACAAATTCGCCTACCTTCCGATTTTGCCTACTTCATAGCATAGAGTAGAGGCGGTTAATTACAATTTGAATTTTCATACATTTGGTTCCCTTGGTAAATTTCGATAGAGAAAGAAAGACCAGATTTGCAGTATAAAATGATATCATTCTATTTCACAGGTTCTCATCAGCTGCAAACTACCTGGAATTAGAATGGTTATAAATAATAACATTTCATACTTCATTGTTTGAAAGGCAACAGAGAAAGCATTACAAGGTGAACGCATCTGAAATATAAGTATTAAAATTTATAGTTTAAGTTACCATCAATTTATATACTGTCAAACTATGAAAAAAGTTTGATAGTATATAAATTGATGGTAACTTAAACTATAAATTTTAATACTTATATTTCAGATGCGTTCACCTTGTAATGCTTTCTCTGTTGCCTTTCAAACAATGAAGTATGAAATGTTATTATTTATAACCATTCTAATTCCAGGTAGTTTGCAGCTGATGAGAACCTGTGAAATAGAATGATATCATTTTATACTGCAAATCTGGGCTTTCTTTCTCTATCGAAATTAGAATTTTCTCACGTAATTGGTAATGTGCATCGCTTTTTGTGATTTTTATATTATTTGTTTAGAAGAATGCTGTAATCATATCAGATATTAACTTTTGACTATTCTAAGGGTATTATATTAATTTTATGCACATATGAACTATCTGTTGTGGCGTTTGCCATACTGTGAAATTACTTTTATCTTCTCCCATAAATCTGCTCTTTACTGATTCAAAACATCAGTGATAATACTTATTATAAACAAATATTACACAACAAAATGCAGGCTGCTTGAATGTTTTATTATATATCCGTGTGTATTTTGTCAAATAAATTAACTTAACCAACCAAATGATTTATGAGTTTAACTTTGAGAAACGAATATATTCTTTGCGATTTGTTACTAAACGATACAATCAAACTACAATTGCGATAGTGAATTACATGAAACAATCATTAGAAGATATCAAATAACTTGATGTGAAAAAAAAAGTAAAACAACCAGTGTTAAGTGAAAAATCAAATTAAGTTATGCAATTCGGTCAGTCAGGGATTCAATATATGGTTCAGAGATTCGGCACACGGCTCACTAAAAGTGTAACAACAGAAGGACAAGGGTCAGGCAACAGATCGTTTTATTATGAAAATCAACACGTATTTATACATATTTCACATACATTATTATAGCTTATGCAAGTAGACAAGCGCAGTCATCTGGTTGGTTGTTTATCAGAAGTTAGGCAGACAAACGCAGGCTTCTGATTGGTTGTTTCGGGATTCCTCGACAAATAGAGTTCTCTATCTGCGAATCATATTTTGCCACGTTAACTTTGCTGTGATTGGTTGTTGAATCAGCCTTGCTCATATTTTCTCACGGCCTGCTCTCACCACACTCGTCCCCCCGTCAAATACGTGCGACTCAAGTCGGCTTGATCTACTTGGTGCAGGCGTCATCGTTGGCTTGTCTCGCTGTATCCATTTCTGGAGCTCGCTGACGTTCACGCGCCTCTCATTGTTCGTCATTGCGATTGTGTCCACGTAATCCCATCTCGAAGTGACCATATGTGGTCCTTCCCACTTTGGAAACTGTTTGCCTGACCCTGTCGAACATTCGTCAGTATTTCGTCTCACACTTTCATATGCTGCTTTCACCCGACCTCCCAGCAGCGTCCCAAGTAGCAGCTCCATCGCTGACAGATCTTGAACGCCACTCAACTGCGCAGAAGCCTTGAAGTCCTGCCCGAAGATCCATATGTCTCTATCAAAAACAGCAGGGCATAGGCTTTCCATTTGTCGGTAGGCAGCGACACCAAATGTAACAACAGAAGACAAGGGCCAGGCAACAGATCGTTTTATTATGAAAATCAACACGTATTTATACATATTTCACATACATTATTATAGCTTATGCAAGTAGACAAGCGCAGTCATCTGATTGGTTGTTTATCAGAAGTTAGGCAGACAAACGCAGGCTTCTGATTGGTTGTTTCGGGATTCCTCGACAAATAGAGTTCTCTATCTGAGAATCATATTTTGCCACGTTAACTTTGCTGTGATTGGTTGTTGAATCAGCCTTGCTCATATTTTCTCACGGCCTGCTCTCACCACAAAAGCAGTTCCAACAGCAGGCTGTAGACTTTTATTAATAGCTGCCTTCATCCCATACTGAAGATTATATTGCCAGCCAGAAAGAATTAGCAGCAAAGAAATGTGTCAACGAACCAACCAAGAACCTACTACCCATCAAATATGCAGATTTTGATGGAGATGGATTTGACATACTCTGAAGAGACCATTGAATAACATCGCGTAACTTAAGTGGAATCCAAATGACAAAAGATGAGTTGGGTGTGGGTTTGAAGGTGACATGAAGCATATCATATGGAGGGTAAACGAAAGCTTATAGGTAATCGTGGGGTCAGCTTGAAACAGACTTCAGAGAACATAGTGAAATGGCAATATGCTTCTGAAAATCTGTGTTCTACGTGAAACCCAATGGAGTCATAACAATAATGATTCCTAGTTCAACTGTTTTTCAGCTACTTATATGTTTAAGTTCAAATCTATTAAAATTGTTAAAATGTAGTACCATAGGAGTTTCGATTATTATTATTATTATTATTTCGTTGGGTTTCGAGTGTAACATAGAGCTTCAGTAGCAATTCTACACATTACTCTCATCTCTGCAGTCTTTTTAGCTTGTTTCACAATTGCCTACAAGGTTTTACTTCCTCTTCACACGAGATCCTCCATTCCATTTTCAGACGCCCAAACTCGTTGTTCCTTGTTTGGGTTCCACTTGATGGTCGGGCAAAACGCAGTTTTACTTCGTTCTTTATTGCTGATACCTGGCTGATAGCTGCTACCTTAAAATGGCGGCCAGGCTCGCATAGCAAGACTACCCAATGAGTTATACTGGCTGAAACTAATATTCTCACAGGTTCGACCATGCCAGAAACACCATATGGATAGCAAATACACTAAAATCAGCTACCGCTATTTCACAAGTCACACTACTTCGGCGGCCTGGGAGTGAAATAGTCCCATTGACGAGTAGAAATGTGACTGCGGTAAGGTATTTCCTTCGTATGATTATCAAGCCATCTATGATGCATTTCCGTTCTGAGAGAGTCAGTACCAAAAACTGTGCATCCAGACTTACCACGCAGCAATAAGTAGTCGGTAGCAAGAGCTTCATACAGGGACAGCTTCAAGATGGCGGTGTGTGACTGTCCTCGGGACTATGCAGTCACGCAACATTAATGCTTTTTCTGTTCCAGGCATTCCAAGATGGAATCAACTTCCACGGTGTATGTTATTGTTATTATTCCCTTGGGTTCCGAGTGGAACATGCGGCTTTAACATCACAACTCCTTTTTAGCTGGCCCCACGACTGTTCATAAGCTTTGATCTCCACACACGATCTTCTCCATTTAGTCTTCGTTTTCCGATCGAGGGCCTGGAACCTCGGTGGTCTTCTAAGAGTGTGTACGGTGCAAGTAGATGGGAATTAATAATCATCCACACATTTCCATAGGCACATAAAACCTTCCTAATTATCGTCGATCTTACTTCTGGCTGATCTAAACTACAATATTTTGGTTGATGAAATAGAAGTCAATGGTTTAAAAACCAAACTGATTCAATAAGTTTAAGAAAAGAGTAAAATTCAGCTTGAAGAAATTTGGTGAACGGTTACTATCATTGGAATCTAGAATGTGCATTTAGTTCTATTTGTGACTCGTCAGCTGGATGTGCTTGCATTTCCCAATGAGTGGCGATGTTTCAAATGAGACTCGAACGCAGTACCCATCGTTTCAGACGCCAAACTGCTATCCACTAGAGCCACCTCTTTTATAACGGGTACCATCTGTAGAGTCACAAATAGGACTAAGTGCTCATCCTGGCTCCAATGCTAGTCACTGGCCAACAAATTACATCTCATGCTAATCCTCAGACATCATCGAAGCGTCCGCACTAGGAACCGGTAGGCCAACAGAAGCCAAACATTTCGGTTCAATCAATCAATGGAAAAATCGAAATTGAAGTAGAAACAAATTTCAACTTGAAGAGGTTTATGTCTGATTAGAATGTTAGTAAACTATTTAGATCGTGATTATTTTTTTTCCTTTAAATGAATAATATTCACACATATATCATTAGGGCATTATCAACGTGTTAATAAGTATCTTAGGGGTGGCCGAAGTTTACTCACTAACTATGCGATAAGTGATAATATATTTTCAGCATAGAAAATAAAATAGAAGTGATAAGTGATACTGGAGCTTTTGAAATAGTTTTGGGTTGGCAAATAGTTATTGATGTTACATACAAGTGGTGATTAAGGCTGAAATAAAAATATGGATTGCTATAAGATTCGAGATAAACACTAACCACGGTGATTTCAGTGAAATGACAACCTGGTTGGCAGTCGGGTCTCGTAGTTCAGCCGGTACAATGTCTGAATAGTAAATTAGATGTCGCTGGTTCGAATGTTTGCATTACCTAGATGTTTAGCTCACCCCTGACCATCACCTGTCACATCGATTTCAATCATAAACAACCTGCTATGGTCAAGGGTCAGTGGACTTCAGTTTTCCTTTAGAAATCTTCTGTCAAGTTCTGTCACTCCCTACACGCAGTGGGAGTAATTCTCACAGAAGTCTGGAGTTTACAACTGAATTGCACAGAAAGACGGTCTATTTTGATGCGGTTGTGTTCTCTGAGCTGGATGGTTAATTTGCGAAGCTTTCATCACCCTACTGGGTGATATCTTCAGCGCATACTTCAATTTGAAGTGATCTTTAGATTTCTCCACGAGTTTATTAATCATCTCTCCTGGTGACCTTGGACGTGATTGGCTGTTGTGTGTGTTTTCACACCTTCTAGGCTACTTGTATCGGAACTGATTGTTTCTTTGACTTGAACTGTGACGCTTTGTGTGTGAAATTTCTTTCTTATCGGTTGACAAATTTTGTGTTTCTCGATGTGTCTATTGATTGATGATTCACTGGAATGCCAAGCTTCTAAAAATTCCTAGCATTCTTGTTTTCCTTTGTCTAATATTTGAACGTTGTCCCAGTCGAATTGATGTCCGTGGTTGTCTGTGTGTAGTGAAATGAGGGAGTGGATATCATGTCTTTTGACGGCTAGCTTATATTCGTGGATACGAAGAGGACGAAGAGGATATCTACGGAATTTCATCAAAAGACGTATACCCCCAAGCCAACCTATCAAAGCAAAAGCCACCAAAGAAAGCACAAAGAAAATCGCCTTACCATACATAAAGGATATCTCAGAAATCACTACAAGACTCTTCAAACCTTTAGGAATTGATGTCGTATACAAACCAACAAATTCGCTTCACTCAATTCCATGTCAACCAAAAGACTCAACAGCGAAAGAAGATAAAACCAACATCATCTACAAAATAAATTGTAACAACTGCGAAAAACACTACATTGGCCAAAGTGGACGTCCCCTTCGTTTCGTATCCACGAACATAAGCTAGCCGTCAAAAGACATGATATCCACTCCCTCATTTCACTACACACAGACAACCACGGACATCAATTCGACTGGGACAACGTTCAAATATTAGACAAAGGAAATAACAAGAATGTTAGGAATTTTTAGAAGCTTGGCATTCCAGTGAATCATCAATCAATAGACACATCGAGAAACACAAAATTTGTCAACCGATAAGAAAGAAATTTCACACACAAAGCGTCACAGTTCAAGTCAAAGAAACAATCAGTTCCGATACAAGTAGCCTAGAAGGTGTGAAAACACACACAAAACAGCCAATCACGTCCAAGGTCACCAGGAGAGATGATTAATAAACTCGTGGAGAAATCTATAAGATCACTTCAAATTGAAGTATGCGCTGAAGATATCACCCAGTAGGGTGATGAAAGCTTCGCAAATTAACCATCCAGCTCAGAGAACACAACATCAAAATCATCCACCTGAGCTACAAATCTTCTCTATCATATCTAAGACGGTCTACTTAGGAGAGCTGGAAAACCCTGATTTCAAACTTATAGTATACATAGGCTGCGCAATCTGAATGAAACGAATAGCGTATGAACTTGTTTTGGTCATCGGAAACTATTGAAATAAAGCTCCTGACGCTTCTCCACTGTTGTGTGAGTCAAACTTCAAGCCAAAAGCTCCTCTGGGTGAGTGACACCGTAAGACAACCACTTTCTCTGGTCTAGGTGTCTGCTTAGTATCCCAGACCTCGCACAAACCATATGATTTTGTGTGGCACATCTTTTGGTTCTTATAATGTATCAGGTTTGTGTTTTAATAAATAATTACACTAATGACAGTACCCTCTGATTATAATTCAGTATAATTAGAAGTGATAGGAGAAGACTTAACCGAGAAAACAGTGCAATGTTAGATAAACAGTAGCGCATCACTGCTTCACACTACTGTCGAGTGTTGCCCATGGAAGTATTAATTGTAGTAATCAAAATGTATTAAAAACCGAAGTAATCTCATAATTTATTTCCAAATACTGCCATAGTTGATGGCGCAGAACTTATTGGTTAGTTCTTTCTAAGATTAAAGTTTAAACATGTCGATTCTTATATTAGTTAACTTTTAAAAGCTTATAGAAATCCATCATCACCAGAACGATTTTGTCAATGTCTAATCTTGTCGTACATTTAAAATAATCATATATTCTGTATGATCAGTGATGATCGATTAAAATAAATGACTGAATATTTTATAGTGTATACAATGAAAAATTGTATAGTTCAACTCATTTCTTCTAACACAAATTCATTTCTTATGAAATAAAGTCTTTATTAAAATCAAAATAACACTATAATTTTTTTATTCGTTATTGTCTTACTTGGGATGAAAGTGGTGTTGACTGATAGCCAGGAATAATTTTTAAAGTGACGTTGCCTGATGCATTTTTTAATACTTTTTGTAATACTTCAGGATTATCAACTGCTACACCATTTACTTCACGAATAACATCACCTTCATGGAGTAGATCAAGTTGTTCAACATGAGATGCTGCTAAAATACGCTTGATGACTAGTTCTTTTACTAAACCATAATGTGCAGACATATATTGTTGTTGAACTACTGTAATACCCTGAAATATACAGACAAATAACAAAAAAACGTTTAGGCTAATATGGTCTTTTGAAAAAGTAATCTAAATGTTGACGTTATAAATTAAACAGAAATATGTTTCATAAGAAAGAAATGAGTCAAACAGGAGCTGCGTAAGCTTATAAGACTGGCATCCATAGATAGAAGAATAGAATTTCGGCACTGTGGTAGAAGAGTATAATCCCATCATAAAGTTTATTTATCTGCTAAAAGCACACAGTATTACTTACTGACGTTTTTGAACACAATTTATTGCTCACAGTCGTGGAATCAATCTCTGTTAAGTTATCGGAGAAGGTAAGAATACATGTGGATTCGTCATTTGAGGTTTAACTTACAAATATTCAGCCAGTCTGCTTTCATGTGTTGGTTTGCAAGATTTGATTGGTTACAGGCTGAGTCACGAGCTGACAGCAGTCACAGAACCATTGGAAGACCAGGGAGTGCAGGACAGTTGTTACTTCCTCCCTTATTGGGACTCTTCAGTCGTATGCACCCACTGGGGTTCGAATCTGGGATTTTTCCATTATAACGTGAGCTTGTAGACAATTCAACCACTGAGAGCCAATCTAATCGACCATGAATTCCAACTTCCATCAACTCGCGATACATAGCTCAACTGCCAGCAAATATCATGGGCGAGCAACTGTTCACTTATGTGATATGGTGGGCCTCTGACTGGCTTGTCTCAACACAGAAATTTTCACAGGTGTGCAGCAGTTCGAGTTGTCACATTCCTTTCATGTAGCACACAAAGCAAGAGAAGAGAGTAGAAAGAAATCCAAAAGAGAGGCAAAAAGAATAGTAATATGGAAGAACAATAGAATTTTATTGGATATCATAAATCACAAAGATTAAACGCATCTGCTCCAGACATTGGTTTTTACCATCCCGACGACCCCAACCAGGAAGTCTACATCTTCATACGTGGCGTAAAATAACTGTTGTGGATCTCATTGACTGATGCCATGCTTTGGTTTGACCATCATTGGCTCTTTTCCAAACTAATCCTATGTCAGTCAACGTTGCCCGTCTGTCGAGGAAGGCGATGACTAGGCATACGTAACACATTTCCTAGCCACTTCAATACATATAACTTCACATGCTTGTCTATTGAATTCCTCTCCTCACGTAGCAGTCGATTGACGCATAATCCCAGCATTGCTCACCCTATCATACCACAACCTGACACGGGAGATAGAACGCAGATACCTATGATTGAGGATAGGTAACAAGCTTTTCATGTCTTCTACTTTCAATGTCCACGCCTCACTTACAGTCATAAAGGAGGACAGAGTGAACTACTGAGCAATTCACATGCCCTTTGGTCGATAGCCAGATATTACGTCCACTAAGCCAGAGATGGCGTAAGTTTGTATATGCCAAACAAGCCCTCTGTATCTGTGCTGAGACTTCATCAGCTATCAACCCTCTGGTACCGGCTGATCCAACTCCACAAATACTTGAAGTGGTCAGCACGCCCCACCGCTTCATTTCCAATTTCTAAGCAAGGAGTCAATGTAGTCCAGTCCTGTAGCATAATCTTACATTTGACAGAAGCGAACCGCATGCCAAACATTCGAAGATTGCTGCTCAAGGGGTTCAGAAGACTATGCATTTTGTCAGCGTCTTCACCTAGAAGGACTATACCACCTGCATATTCTAAGTCAATGAGGCTATTATTCCCTGGTAACAAGTCAATCCCTGAGTCACTGAAGTCAGCAGTTAGGGGTTAAGTCCATTAGTAGATCTATGATGATTTATTATAGTGGGCCCTCTGGTTACAACTTCTCATCAGAACTCCAGGTAATTTCCTGTAAAGAGGTAGCCGCTAGTGAACCTTGGAAGACATCACTTGATAATCAATCTGATGCTACATAACAAGTACCTCTTTACAGGAAGTTACCTGGAGTTCTGATGAGAAATCGTAACTAGCAGGGTCCTCCTTGTCAGGCAAAAGAACTGATACGAGCCTATGACCCGTAAATTAAATTTCAGCTGTATCTCAAAAAATCTTCATATGAACTTTTAGCTCAAGAAACTTTTAACTTAAATATTAATTTATATAAAAACCAAAAGTAAGTGGTGAGAAATATCGCTCATTTTTTATTTAGAAATAAAAGGAATCCCTAATATTTGATAAATGAGGCAGTAACTGAAGTATTATTTCCAAGAGTCGGTTTGTAAGGATTAGATTTGTTTTTACGAGTTTGACCATGGATTGATATCAGTAAGAGAACCATTGAAAGCCAGGGAGTACTGGACAGCTGTTTCATCCTAGTATACCATTCAGACACTGGGACCCAAATCGATGGCCCATGTGGTCGTGCTAAATCACGAATTGGTAAAAGTTAGAATTTATGGGCTGGCTACTGAATCGGGTCCCAGTGGCTAAATGGTATACGGGCTTGCCTTGTAACCGGTCCTGGATTCGAACCCCCGTGGGTGCGCACTGATGATGACTCCCAGACTAGGATGAAACAGCTTTCCGGTACTCCCTGGTTTCGATGGTTCTCTAAATGCTATCAATCCATGGCCAAATTCGTAAAAATCATTTGTCTCAAAAATCTAATCATACCAACTTCCCGATATATTCAATTTTCGGGGAATGCAAAAGTTTTTCTCTGTTTCAAGCAATGTAAGACATAAACGCCAGTCACACTAGTGACTATGTATAACTGTTATGCAAACAATTATTAATACTCAAACTGTAACTCACCAAATCTTCTCCGTAATTCTTTTGAATTCCAACCATTTTAACTGCACCTTCAACAGGTGGCAGTGCCGGTCCCTCGCCACCTCCAGTAAGTGTAGCTTCATTTTTTCTCAAATCAATATAACCTTTATCACTACCGATACCATAAATAACAGATCTTGAAGCATAAGGATCATTTATAATTCCATTACGATCATCTTTAACAGTTATATCTCCATAACTTTTAGTAGGTACATGCATATTAGATATTTTACTAGCCATTAAACTTCCCAAGGTTGTATAAGTACCACCTAAACCTGACATATTGAAGGCGATCTCAGGTAACTCAGGCATATCAAAGTGTTTCGTTGCTACTTCAGTATAAGCATAAGCGAAACCACGCCACATAGGAGAAGTAAGTATCTCTACTAATTCATTTGCCTCTACATCTAACGAATCGATAGCCAATGGACCATCATGTAATGATATTAATAGTTCATCGATGACACCGACTAAATTTGTCTCTTCATCTGGTATTTGTTCATATGGATATGAAATCAGATCGAATATCTATTTTTCAAGAATAAAAAGGGTAATAAAACAAAAATGTCAGATATTTTAAGTTATAATGATATATATATATATATATATATATATATATATATATATATATATATATATATATATATATATATATATATATATAAGAATCAACATTTTTAGTCAACGGCTACAGAGACAGAGGTGTATATTCCTCAAATTTGGATATAGTTTATTCTGTGAACGTGAAATGACCTCACTGGACAACTTGTTTAGCCTTGGGCTAATCATCAACCGATCAGAACGATTTATTCCCCTCTGCCCTAGCCGAACTTTAATGTGGCTAATAATGTATAAATATGTTTTTCTTCAATAAAAATCCATTACCAAGTCTCTTATCATCTCCCGTTACAAAAATAATACACAATAGTACCATCTCATATAGCTCTCAGAGTCCACACCGTTCAGTTGATCAATAAACTTTAGTAGTCGTTTAATAGTATACAATTACATTACGTATAGTCTAGCCACTACTCCATGTAATACCAGATAACAAATTTATTGACTTAAAACTGATTCACAAGTGAATCCAGGAGTACAGCCTACTAGCTACGGTAACTTATCCGACAGCATTGAATCGTGCTACATTTTTTTAAAGGTAATGGATTATAATTATTAATTACCTTATCCAGAATTCAACTTGAAAACATTTGAACCACGCTAAAGAATCTTAATAACGTAGTTTATTTAATGCAACATCCAAAGATTCTGTCACTAAGGCATCCCAGCTTTCATATGTGCGTCGGTGATTCAATGGTAAAGTACTTTCCAGCCATGCAGGTCACCCGGCTTGGATTCCCGGTCAACGTACTCCTAAACTATGGCTACTTTATTAACCGGTAGTAAGTGCAAAAAGGAGGAAAGGTTGGCAGTGATTTTAGCAAACTCATTCCATAAAGACAACACCACCGCCACTTAGACTTCAAAGTCTTGAAGGCCAATATTCTACTCGGAAATCAAGCAGTGAAAAAGCTTTCACATATTAATATCACTAGCATCATAACAATCGAATTTATTCAGTTCTACCAACTCTAAATTGATTTGACCCTCAAACACTTACTTTAGAAAGGCTGTAATAAATAACAAAGGAATCGAGCTGATAGCTTCATCTTACGGACTGAAATAAAGCTTAATTGTCCCCGTGATTCAAAAAGACAGAACTACTTAAGGAGTGACTCCAACTGCAAAAAATTAGTAAAAACGGAGAAGCAATAAACAGTTGTCTTGAGTTAGTTAAAAACTTGTCAGCAGTCTCCATCCCAAATGTCATGCGAAATTGACATCAGATCTCTCAGGTTTTGCAGAAAAGATTAGTACTGTCTGATCATGAAATCAAAATCCGATGTAATAACTTTAATTTCGTGGGATCGGAGTGTTGTTAGCTTATTATGCTCCCCTTTGAATTTTAGTGGCTCTGGAATCTCTTTTGTTTTATGTTTAAAAATAGTAAGATTTCACCAGTTTCTCAACATACTCACCAACTGAGTATTATGACTAATTTTGTAATGAGTGTAATTTGTAATTCGAAATAATAAAAACCCAAACATACTTCCCGATAGGCTAATTATATTCACTAGATTTTAGTAGTTGCCTGATCCCTAGTTATTCACCCAATATGATGCGTTTGATTTAATTCAACTAGATCATGAGAGTTATTAGGCTCAAACGGAAATGGATACCAGGAAACAAGCAATCACTAGTTAAATGAATAAAATTGTCTGTAATTAAATGAATCAAAAGTTAAATATGAAAAGGTTTAACAGTATATTACCCATTTGTTGACAAACGTTCAACAAGGAGTGAAAATATAGTCACTAAACAACACATATAAGATTTAAACTATTTTGATAAACGATGTTAGAAAGATTATCAGCACCACTAAGTTTATACTTCATCATAAGTGAAAGATAAAATTGTTGCTATTATCCTCTCATTAAAGTGTTAGTCATCATTAACTGAAATATTTATTGAATGTATTCCATATTTGGACGGTTGTTTAGGACCAAGCTCATCAGTGGTACACCTCATTAGGTTCAGCTAAGAGTTAGTTGAGGTAACTACTGTTTGAAGTGGGTGGTTTTCAACTACTCATTCCAGCCAGTAGTATATAGTATACTGCACACTTTCTTGATGGCTATTATGGTATCGAGATCACACATTAGGACCAGAACATTTCGGTTTCCAATATCAAATCAATGGTGGGTTTTCACTTAGGACTTTGTAAATCTCAAACATAAAAATTAAATTTGACACTGGATAAATACTTTAATGGATGAAGTAATAACAGCATTCTGAAATACTGTTTTTAACAGTAAATTGCGCACCTTTAATAAACTTTTAACTGAACTATTATATTAATCCTGAAATAGTAAATATGAGGATTAAAACTATTTTTCTCCACCTTAATTTACACAACCGACCATCAAAGCAGTATTTTAAACGTACAGTAAAAGTAAATGTTACAACAAAATTTATAAAAATTACAAATTCACCTCCACCAAACTTCTGAACAGCTTTCTTGATAATACTCTGTGAACTTCATGAGCTTCTTCATCATCATAGTGCTTTCTGATATTTTTCTTAACCTTTTTCAGTGCAGCTAAGTGACGAATGTGTATACGAATAAACTCTGTTAATCCATACCTACCGCATGCATTCGTTTTGTTGTAGAACCATGAACTACCTCACTCATTGTTATACTTCGATCTAGTTTGTACAAAAGCTTTTGTAAGTAGGAGCCTCCAGATTTATTAAAAGTAACAAGACTTCATCCAACACTCATTGGGAACTAAAGAAAAATCTAGAAATAAATAAATTATTAAGCTAATTGTTCACAAAAGTATAAAATTTCAGGCAGAATATAAATGAAAGTTTCACACAATCTGGTATAGATAAATCATTGACATAGGCCATTTCCAAATGACATGGAATATGACCACAACAAACAGCCTGGATCTCAAGGTAAGAAGACTAACCATACAAAGGCAGGTAAAGTCAATAATATCTTTAGTAAAATAGCTTTTCTCCAGTCGGATATGATTACGATTATTCTGGATACTTTACAGCAGAGATAAGAAATTGCATACATCAAATACGGGTTAAAAGATTAACTCAGTACCATTAAAATGTCTCACAGAGGACAGATGATTCGAGACATTTTCACGTGAGCATGAAAAAAGTAAGCAGAAAGAAGCCAGTGCTCTTCCGTTAAGGAGAGAAACTTCCTTCACAATTAAACTTGAAGGTTTGTTGAGGAATTTCATTAGGTTTGTTAAGCACACACCAAAGATTCTATAGTTAGAAACAAGCAATGGTTTTACCAGAGAAACCACTAAATCCTTTGCAGACATATATTTTGGTATTTTCAAGATATATAAAGCGCTTCATGTCCAGAAAATGCCTGGATCAACCAAATTCAGTGGAGCGGGTGCCATATAGCCTTTTCAACAAAAACAAAAGTGTCTACTAAGAGTATAATCAGTCCCCAACTTCACTGATTATTTTAATTTCGGGTTAAGTGTACGATTATTTGCTTTGCTTACTTATTGATTTTAATTATCTAGGCTGATATCAGTCTTACAAACTTTGATTTCTTCTTTAGTGCCTGCCTTAATATTAGGCACTGTTTGCCTGCATCCATCCGCCAGTTTACATTTCCTACAATTTTCACTTGATATTATACATCAATTAATGATTTCGGTGATAGCCAAAACATTTACACATAAATATTATTTACTTTAAAAAAATTCTGAATTCAAGATTCCATGTACAACACTCCTTATAATGCACTTTTAACGTGTCAGGTAGCTGGCACTGTCATAGAAACTAAAAATCAAGACCAGGTAGCTTGGCAGCGAATATGAACACCGCCATAGCAGTACATTGTAATCATACACTGCTTTGATCGTGAATATCACATGTTGTATCGGTCCTCCTATAAGATTTTAGAATTAAAAGCCTCATCTGGGAATTACTTTTATGCAAAACTTTAGAATACACTTATAAAAATTAAAAGGTTATATTCCGCATTTCTACTTCAACTATTAAAAGACGTTTAATACACTTTCTGTGACTGAAACAAAACGAAAACGATTTCCCCAGTGGCAGAATTGTGAGTAGATACGAATATTACCGGAGAAATTGGTGTTCAGCCAATAAGTGCGAAAGTTCGGAAATTACTGAACATCGCGCTGTTTACTTACAATTTCAAGGTCAGTGCAAAAGTTGCAAACGAATTGTATTTCCTAAAGGCAAAAATCCTGCATATTTAAAGCCTGAACGTAACGGCTCATGACCGAAATTGTCGTCAGATAACACCGCTAGGGATAGGTGTGTCGATGAAATTACTTAATGTTTTCTTCTTTGTGTCTCCTTTCCTGGCGTGGATTTCATATTCAGATTTATTTGCTGAGGATAAAAGGCTCAGAGTCTGTGTTAATTCCTTTCCAGTAAATTCCTGTTCTTTTCAAAACCCTTCTTGGGTGAATCAGTTGAGGTTGTATACACTACTTCTTCTGGGAGTCGGTTCCAGGAGTTCATGACTAGGTGTGAGAACCAGTACTCCACAGAAATATGGTTTCTCTTTGGCTTTTGAACTCTCCGACTATTTTCTCTAGGGTGTTCCGACCTAGCGGGAAGGTGAAGCGAGAATAGGTTAGGTCCGTAGTCATTATTTAAGATTTTAAACATTTTAATTAAATCTCCTTTATACCAACGGAATGATGGGGAGAAGAGATTTAAACTGTCTGATCTTTCCTCGTATAATGAATCAGTTATGCCAATAATCATACGTGTTTTCTTCCTTCGAACTCTTTCTAGAATATTTGGGTCTCCTTTAAGACGAGGACTGGCCGCCTAGATACAGCTTTCTAGTCTTGACCTCATCAGAGATGTATATAAGTAGGAAAACTTCTCTGGTGATTCAAGTATAGGCTCTGTTAATCGCACATAAAGATCTGAAACTACGTACAACCACCGCGCGACAGTTGCTGTAGTTATTGAGTAGTACCTTACTATGACACCTAAATCCTGAAAATTCCGAACTGATAGGAGTTGTGTTCCCTCCAGTTCGTTGGGTCTGATGCTTGCTTGACCGATGCGTATGGTTGCACATTTCGCTACAGTGATCGAGAGTATCCATTCTCTCGACCACTCAAACAATTTGTTGAGGTCTTCAGTAATCACGAGCTTATCAATGTCGCCCTTCACCTCATCTGCGTATAGAACCACTGGGGAATCTCTGAGCACAGGTAACTAATTGATATACAAAATAAGTAGGAGATGTCTGAGTAACGTTCCTAGTGACACTCCAATACACACTGTTGCCCAAGAGGAGAATTTTGAGATGATCCTGCCCATCTGCTTCCTGTCTACGAGGAATTCCTCAATCCAATTTAGCAAGCTGCATTTCATACCAGGAATATCTATTTTCATGAGAAGCATTTAAGAGAAAGATACATCGACTGCATTTTACCAGATAAATTGGAAGAATTATCAGGATTCTGAGTAACATAAGTAATCGAACTTCTGCAAACAGTCTTGATGTGTCCAACTTTACCACATTTGTGACACTTAGCACCCCGAAAACGGCAAGTGCTTCGTAGATGTAACTTTCCACGGGAAAAACACGGTTTACTGTTTTTGATCTCTCGCTGCATTCTGTCACCTGTGGATGACAGTTTGGATTGCTTACCATGAACACTTGTATTTTCGACTTTGGAGAACATGACATCAGAAACTGACGTAGTTGGAGCAGAGTATTCACTGTTGACATCTTCATATGTAATACATAAATCTTTAGCAGTTTGAAAGGTACAAGAAGGAATCTGAATTAACTCTTTCTCTAACTTAGGAATATTGATTCCAGCAATTAGACGATCACGTAGTTGAGTATGCAGCTGATCTCCAAAGTTACACTTTGAAGCTTGTATTTGGAGTTGAAGAATAAAGTCTCTAATCTTCTGGTTGGGAGCACGAACCAGTTTGTTGAATTGAGCCCTCTCTCTCGTCTCAAAAGTAGTTATATGGAAGTGATCTATCAGAAGTTCACGGAGTTCATAATATGGCAGAAAAATTGGTTTATCTGGAAACGACAGAGTCTTTACTAGGCTATATGCATCTAGCCCAATAGCAGTAATAAAATGTGCTGGTATTTTGTCATCCCGAACATTCTTGGAAATGCACCACGCATCGAAGAATTCAAAATAATCAGCAATCTCCCGCGGAGAACCATTTAGAGGAAATTTTCCCAGGTTATTTAGTTCCATCGCGACGCCAATTTGTAGTAATTATTTGTAATCGTAGTATTAGTATTACGAGATGAGCGAATTACAAGAATCCAAACAAAACACAGAGAGGGCGGAATTCAGGAATTTGTATTTAGCGGAATTATAATGCAATTCATATAAGAAATATTAACAATCAACGGTAGGTATTTAAACAATACAGAGATAGAAATAGTCAATCACCACATACTCCTAAGAATGTCCTCAGGTATCGATGTATCTAGTGACCCAACGGGAAGTACTTGTTGTGAAAGATATTAGTGTGCAGCATACTGTATGACTGAGACGGGCTCAAATGAACTGCTATATGCACACTGAGTTAGTAATTTGTGTTGGGTTGTCCTTTACATCGCTTAGAATTATCTGGCGGCTAGGCAATATCAATTTCAGTATTCATGCGGAGGTCTTCTTTAGACAGCTGAAGATTTTTCTCTTAAAGATATAAGCTGCAAAATCTCCACTGAAGTTCACATTTATTTTCAGTTTTATTCGGCGATGAACTGCATTCTTCTCTTTTCGGTTTTGTTTTCACGTTATTGTCAACAAAACCTGCTGGGTAACTATTTTGAATTGAAATATTAATCTAGATCCTTAAAAAAATAACGATTGTACAGAACTAAATTATAAAATGCTTTCGCTCCCACCATCTACAAGCCTGTTCAGCTTCTTGTCAAAACGCTAACGCATGGGCTCTACAGATATTCGTGAGACATCTTACAAATCAGCTTGTCCCACGGCTTCACTTCTTTCTGAAATATAACTTATCTACCTCGCGATAATCGTTTTATTTACTCACCATCGTGTTATATTTTATCTTAATAATCTCAGCCTTTATTAAAGCTACAACTTACTCTTGGTTCATATTCGGTGCTTTCTTAAAGTCTGGTTTCTTTGGTTAAAAACGCAATAAAACCAATTTTTGAATAAAGCTATATTTCATCGAAAACGTCATGGTTTCCATGCTCAGAACAATATGGATAGCACAGATGTATACAGTCATTCCAAGGAGTTTCCATCTCCTTCTTGTAAATGGATTTCCAGTAACGTATTATCTATAAATGTATTTTATGACATTGCGGTTCCCAGGACGTTCTCCTCTTCCGGAAATAGCTTTTAATCACGTGGCGGCATGGCACTTACCCAAATATAGGCTGTTACTGAATGGTCATAACTATGAGCAGGAAACGGAGCGAAGTTCGGGTTGTCGCCTTACTTCGATGGTAACCTTAGTGAAGGGTTTATAATTCAACATTTATAAGAACCCGTTTTGATTGCTTGTACAATGATCGAAAAATTTAAACTTTTCAAAAAGTATTAATTTATGATACTTCACGATTGCAATTTAAAACATGACTGACCGTGCTTGTAAAACTGGCATGCGTTTCTTGTAAACTCACCCATTTATACGAAATATAAATTATAATTATAATTTGATGTTTTCCAGATATGCCACGATACTCTTCATAATGATTCTTTCCAGTGTCTTGATTAAAATGCTGGTTAGCCTAATGGCCTTGTAATTTGAACGGCTTTATCTTGATCCTTCTCTGTGAATGGGGGTTACTATGGCGTCTTTCCAGTCACGCGGTAACACTCCATTTCGGGGAGATAGCTTGAAGGCCGCGGTCAACGGGCCGGCTGTGTGAGCTGGTAGCTCCTTGATAATCCCTGGATGAAGGTTATCGGTACCTACTGATTTCCCTGCGTCTAGATCCTTAGTTTTTACCTCTGCTAATGGCATTCGACTTTCAGATGACAGTGTCTACAAACTAAGACACACTAAGGGTACAGTAGCTATCGAACAATGTAAAACAGCTACCAGGCAAAAGTTTTATTTGATTAGGTATGCACAGATATTGAATAAACTACCAATGGAAATGCGTCAATCAGGTACATTGGCCTCATTCAAA
Source organism: Trichobilharzia regenti (assembly GCA_944472135.2). Lineage (NCBI taxonomy): Eukaryota > Metazoa > Platyhelminthes > Trematoda > Strigeidida > Schistosomatidae > Trichobilharzia > Trichobilharzia regenti. The sequence goes on along the minus strand of OX235262.1, from coordinate 132,090,117 downwards.
AAAGTGCTTAACGACAAACTACACGAGTTTGCAAACGACAGTAGTCCTAGTTTCTATCTGAGAGCCTCCGAAATTATAGGTCCATTTAATGTATAAGCTCAAATACTACACCCGTTGTTTTTGCCTATATTTATAATTTTAGATAAAACACTAACGATTAAGATACTTACCCTCAAAAAGACAAGAAGTTTCGTTTGTAAAACTTCTACCCAACACAATAAGTGGAATAAAATGGACATAAACCGATAACGTGAAAAAGATAGAACTCACCACAACATCACATGGACAGATGTACGCTCGTCGGACATCATATATGCCTCACCAACTACAACCCAACATTCCTGAGATAATGTGATGAATTTATATCCGTAACGTTGCTGAGCAGTCAATATCCACAACTCATGTCGTAACAACTAAAATTCAAAAACCTTCCTCACGAGAAGTAAATACCCACAAGCAGTAGAAATCCATTAATTAATGCGTCTAAAGCTTATGTATTTTACTCCCAACAATGACATTACAGATCAAATGAGATAAACATATCACTGATTTCAAAATAACACATCAATGAACTATAATTCAAGGATTCTGCATACAACAAAGTATTGTACGAAAATTGACTTCAAGCTTTATTTTTTTTCCCAGGCACCTATAACCCATCCACCAAAGACCTGGTTTTTTTGTTAATGCGAAGACAATACTTCTGTATTTCCTGATGTGTTGCACTCACTGACAATCTAGCGGATTTTTCCAACTATGCACAGAAATGATTGTACATAAGTGGAAAGGATGTTTTATACTATTCGGATTAACATTTATCAAGTGTATGTATAATCTCCAGTGTACATGTTAAACATATTTTGTCATCGATTGTAAAATGTGACTGAATAATATGGTCCTATTTCTGTAACAATTTGATGATGCCTGTAAACTGGCGTCCCTCATGTACTGTATCATGAGAATAAATTTATTTATTTATTTATATATCCTTTAGGCTGTTGAGCACAATGTCTCTGTCGACATCAACGGAATCTATCCCGTGTTTCTCTGATGCAGCCAGAGCCGATCCTATGGGTCAGTAATGACTGCTGTGTAATTAATTGGGAGAAGTAGTCTAACATTGCTTCTGCTTTTTCTCGATCTCCTTCGATTGTGTCATTGTCAATAGTCAGGTTTGGGACACCAGTGGATATTTTATTCCTGAGGTTCATCTGAGAGAAAATTTTCTTAGGTTGTGCCTTCACTTTCTGAGCCAGATGTTTTCCGAACTTCACCTTTGATTGGCGGATTTCTGCAATAGCTTCGTTCCAAGCAGTGTCGTATAATTTCCTGGTCTCAAAAGTCTCAAGCGTAGCAAACAGGTTCCCAAATTTGCGTTCACGCCTGAGTAACTTACGAATCTCTCGGTTTGCCCAAGGTGAGCAATGTTTCCTACTCTTTAAGATAGAACAAGGGATGAAAGGTTCATTTACTTGGGCGTAAAGTCGTTTAATTTGGTTCCACAAGGCTTCTCCTTGGGACTCTGAGTTGATTTACCAGTTCCCTGAGTTGGTTGCTGAGATGATCGCATTTATATCAGCTTTCCAAACGTTTGGCCGAGCTGTGGTTTCGGCCTATGATGCTGTTGCTGTAAACTTGAAAGTGAGCATAGCATGGCCACTTCTTCCCAAAAGGGGAGGATGTTGTATGAGATCTATATCCGCGCCATAGGAGAACTCAAGGTGCAGAGTTGAAGAGGAGTGCTATTAGTTATAGCGTGTGGGCCTAATGACATGCTTGACTGGGGCTGGAGAAGATTATGATCGAAGGAGTTATCCGAAAATGGTGTTGTAGGGCTTGTCCTATCGACTGTGAGAGCGTTGAAGACACCGAATACGCGACTTCAACATTTCGGTTTCCATGGCCTAGCTTCTCTATTAGGAAATCACTTGCAGTGCAGGTAGGACTGTGGTATACAGCGATGAGGTCAATATCTCGACCTATGCATTCAAGTCTGCACCGTGGAAGTTCTCACGATTCAGTGCTACGATGCTACGCATCGTTAAGCATTTCTCGAGATAGATGGCTACTCCACCTCCTTTGAGGCTTATTCAGTCTACGCTACGCACTACAAAGATCGCAGGTTAACTTAGTTATCAATGAGATCTGGAGTCTATGATGTTCCTCAGCTCAGTCCCCTTTTTCAACAGGCTGCAGGCATTTGAATAGCACACCGTTGGCCCAGCTAGGTGCTCGCGTGGCTTATCGCCGACGCATACCTGATATCTATGGTCGGCCTGCGAATTTTGGGCTACCGATATCCACGCTGAAAATTCCATACTTGTACCAAAAAAATACGGTGTGGAATCAAGCTGTAAATAAAAAAAAATCAAACTTCGAATTGTTACAACCCGAAAACATTTAGTCTTAAAGTTTTTCTCGCCGTTTCGGTTCGTTCTCTTAACATTAGAGCATCAGACCTTCTTTTGACTCAGTACGCTAGGCATCAGGCAGCACGGACATATATGCCTGATCCTTTAAGAGTTTCAGCGTTGCTTAGGATGACATCCCTCTCTTCTTTTGAGTTTAGTACGACTTTCGGAAGGCGTACCGACTTATTTACTGTAGAGTCAGCCTTTTGCTTGATTCTGTACAAGCAGTGTATGGTTACGCCTGTAATTGTTGTTGGCAGCAGCTTGAGTTCATGCCCGAACCTGAACTTGGGACTGGATGCCGGCGATTCTTCCACTTTGTGGAGAATGAGAGACCTGTCAGAGAGATCAGGTTTGCTTGCGTGGCTTTCTTGCTGTGTGGCGCAGTTGTCTTTCCCTTCTTCGTGGAAAGTGTGGTCCTTATGGCACCCTTATCTCGCTTTTTAGGGATACCATATCAAGCCACTCATTGGTGGCCTCCTCACTATGTACGGCCGATTCTGTCTGCCCACTATCCAACGGCGTGAATGAAGCTTGATCTACAAGTCCCTGGGCGACTTAAGCTGTGAGGTTTCAATCCCTTTTCCATGTGCCAGACTTTCCATTACTGTCTCTGGAGGGCTTATAGGGTATCGTTAGGGCAGCATGGATGTTGGGAATCTGATGGGTGCTCTTCTCTGATGAAGGGAACCCAATCCCCCGAAGAGACCCGTCAGGAACGTGTATTGTCTTGTCAGTGATGCGAGCCAAATTAACAGCGTCTGAGCGGTAATCGCTCTTCTCCTGTGGGGTAGGAGCTTTGCAATCCAGGAGCTTTAAAGTCCCACTGAGAGTAGTAATGGCTCCCGTTATATTAAACTTAGTCGTACTGCATCAGTCATTGCACAACCAGTTCGCCAGAGGTATGCATAAGCAATGCATGCTGCAGAAGTCAGACTTATGCAAATGCTGTGAAACCATATATCGTAGCTATCACACTGCACTCCTTCTCCAAGTGGGAACTGTCAGCTAACTTTTACGCAGCGGTTCCCTTTGATGGGCACACTTTTCAAATGAAATTGGGATTAAAAGATTCAAATGTAACCCCATATATATGACCTTTATATAAACCAGTGATAAAAAATCGATGAGTGTACAAAAATGTTTATATAATAAAGTTGTAAGAACACACTTTCTATGAGTAAATAGACTCAAAACTAAAAAGTAAACTAACTGCGATCATATGCTGAAGATTCCATACTTGTACCAAAAATAGTGTGGACTCAAGCCAAAATTAAATTAAAAATAAAAGCATTAAGAAGACAAATTTCGCGAGATGATATCATTTCGTAGTTTCTTTACAACCGCTTTACAACTAACATGGTTAACAATGATAAAATAAAGTTCATGAAAATTACTCAGCTAAATAAAAACAAAAGTACATACTAATGACCAATCATATTAAGATAGGTCATGCAGTCCAGGGTAGGCGAAGATTGAAGTCTATTGATATCATCTCGCGAAATTTGCCTTCTTAATGCCTTGTTCAAATTTATCAAAGGGACTAATTGTTTTAAAAATAAAAGGCCGAAATTAAACAAGTACGATGCATTTTCGACGGAAACCTCACACTTATATACCTCGAAGCAAAAGAAATTTGGTCAACTTTGGGGGCAACGAAAAATTTTCAACGTATTCTTAACAGATTTCACAAAGTGTTATACCAAGCCCCTCATTCCTAATATACAATCTCCTTAAAACGTGTGAGTACACACAACTTTCCTGGCGTTTGCCCATCGGTTGTAAGGTGAAAGTTCTTGATCGTTGGTAAACCCCTGAGTATACCCCCCTCAACGTGAACAAAATGAGATGAGCATAAGGAATAAATGGTGAGCGCTAAAAGCTACCAATTTATCAAAGATGCAGTATCGTACAATACCAAGTAAAATAATCTAATTTATAAAGCCACAGAAGGAGTCACACGATATCGACTATGTATCCGCATTGAAATGGCGGAAATGAGAGAACTTTTTAGTCAAATCTCGCCAGCGAATTACAAACTGGCCCTTAATGATCTGTGCCTATCCATGGCTTATGGGACAAGGACTGGCTATGGAATACCATCGGAACCCATCTACGTATCCTTTTTAAACTGGAGCTACTGAGGACCTCCTTGAAAAATTGTATCATTCCCTCTTCACTTGTTGGAATGGTGTGAACGACTTCCTAGCTACCAAGTTGGGAAAGGCCAAGGTGTCAGTAAATCATGTGGCCCAAGAACAGGCCAATCAGAAAAGATGTAAGCGCAATACCGCTTGAAATTAAGTCACGCGTAGATAAAGGCTATCCCGGCCCAGAACAAACAAGAAGCCGGTCACTGTTTCTACGGTACTATTAATAAACAATACAATGATTATATATACAACAAACCTTAACGGTTTCAAGAGTACAAAGCACAACGCTTAACAGAAAGCAAGGTACCGCTATCAGAGCGGAATACCGTTAAAGCCAAAATTGCGAACTAGCCGGAACCAGACACGACCGTTCAGGTAAGCAGTCAGTAGAAGAATGAACCCAAGTAAGGCATGGCATAAAACAGAGAGCGTTTAAGAGAGATAGACCGAGCATAGGCACAAAGATAGAATTTAATTGGCTACTTAACCAGGTAGGAAAATACAGATGAAAATCAATAAATAAGATAAACTCGACAGAATAGTACAAAGTTAGACATGGGTCAGCAAAATAACAGTTCACAAAATACTCTGATTGGGCCATGAGTTCAACTGTCTGACTAAACGGATCGAGGTAAAAACACATACACACAGTTCATTAAACAAGCAGGGATAGACACGTTAGACATGGATAATTGGGTTGCAACAACGCTAGGCTGATCCGGGACAGGTTGACTTGATTCAAGGATGGGAATAGAATTGATCTTACAAAAGATATCTACACATAATGATAAGCGTTGTTTCTGATCGAGACCAATAAGAAAATGTTTTGGGCGTCGTTAAAGCAGTGTAATTAACTATCCCCCCACTTTCAAAGGGTGACCGAATAACGAGGATGATACGGCGTTCGCACCGCTTGAAAACAAAAGGCCATCAGAGAATCCCTCCCTACAAATAACCCGGTAACTACTCTGTGAATCTTCCCACAAGACTGAAAACTACTCATTGGCTGAGATGAGCAGTTATACGCCACTCATATCACCAAGTAATGCTTTATAGCAGGGTTGTGCTGATTTTAAAGACAGACAGCCATTTCACTTGTTTGAGGCCGATATTGGCACCAGTGAACCCAGTTAGACCGTGAAAATATGACAGGTTTTCATCCGAAATAATCTTCAAGATGCAGCTACTTCAAATCGGCGGTTATCAAACAGTCCCCCGGGAAACCAATAATTTTGATTGTTTGAATGATTCTGAATCCGTTTCCCTTTAACTTATGGAATCTGCTGACGGTCAACCTGGGTACTCTTTTGTCAGTTTATACACTCATAAGAAGGCTACACTATAATGCAAATAAAGATCTATTTGCTCGCAAATATCTGGAAAGTAGATCTCCTTCACAAAAAATATTATACCTACTTTAATGTACTACATTACTTCTAACTTTCTTATCCCTGCACCTGTCGATCAAATTCCCTGATTTATCCTTGTTGTTTGTGTGTGCTTTCATTGTCTCCAACCATCTTATATCCTGCTGTACTTCCCTACCTTCCGCCTGTTTTGTTTAAATATTCCTTCGAATCTGTTTCCGCTGACCTAATACTACTTTCTCTGAAATTAATGTCAACCTTACTGGAGTACTGCCTAGAATCACATCAAAAAGTTTGCCTACCTCCTCTCGTCGTATTCAACGGAAGATCTCAGTCTCTAAGCCCAAACTGCACGAAATTACTTAGAGCAAAGGCATATCACAGCAATTAGTTTCAATTTTACTGCGTTCTTAAAACACCTCAGCTTTGGCTACCTGAACACGAGGCGGAATTTCAAAAAGCGAGTACGTGCCTTTGTTATTTCTTGATTGGGAATATCAGACATGTTACTAGTTTATGTAGATCGATGGAATCATTATTAAAACAAGTAAATTGCTTCTAGTGTTATTAAATAGCGTAGCAGCATCTCAGATGCTGGTAATTCGCCCCCCCCCGAGTTTTATATTGTGCACGAATAATTATCGGATATTATCCTACCTGACTGCAAGGATGAACTTGTATGAATGAAGGCACAATAAAATGCATGGCTAGTCGGGCTGAAAATTTTATCTGAGTGAAAAGGGTGCAAATAGCTCAAGTAAGATGTTTTGTGGAAGTCCACAAACCCATGGGTAGCATTTTCTTCAGGGCAAAAATACTTGAAACGCATTGAAGAAAGTGGGATAGTTGTCTGCAGCCTGCTCAGAAATGTTTGCAGTGGACTCTAGTTCAGCCCCAACGTCTTCAGTGCACTTCTACATCTAAGAGTATTGGAAGAAAATGTTTGAGAAAAGGTTGATTTTTGGTTAGACTTCGTCTGAATTGCCTCATTTCTATCACGTCACTCGAGAAGCATGATGTATAGGTTAAACGGCAAACGCTTTTGTGCTTATGTTACACTGAATGGATGCTTCCTTACATATTGCGGTCCCACCGTTTTGTAAATATTCCATAAGTTACTTTGTGGCAGGTGGAAAATGCATTCAGGAGTATTGATTGGAGTGTGAAATTAATGGTCACAAGTTCTTAGACGTAACTTGTCGCCTTTCTCCAATGTTTGACTTTGTCTGACCAATATTAGTAGGTATCTTCTTGTAAAGGTACGGATCAAATGAAAGGAAACTTTCCGGAAGGATTCCCATCTTCTACCGTGCATTAGATTGGTAGAAATGAATCCTCTGGCTTGTTACACTTATTTTTGATTTTTATGAATTCCTTGTAATATTCTCCTCTGTTTGTAACCTTTGTCTTTATTCAATTTAACGTGAACCATTATAACTTAGGCAACTAAGTTTAATCCCTATTCCTTGCACAAGGAGTGTTGCGCTTAGTGTGACACATGAGAAATTCAACCCGAGTTATCTATATAACTCGGCTTGACTTAGGGTTATTGGAAAATATAAATAACTGACTTACTGAATTCTCAACGTTAAACAGTGCATAAAACTAAAAGTTATCACACTTCATAGAAGTACACAAAGATAAGGAAAAACATCAAGATACCGCAGTAAACTGAAACTGTAGAATTTAATGGATGAGTGTTCATAAAGTGAATGCATGTACACCATTGAAAACGATTTTGACCCATTGGACTAGCACTTCCCATCCATTTGATTTTTGAGTCTCGAGGACCCTAGCCAGATAGTCTGAACCTCCCTACGTGGCCCAAACCATCGGTCTTAAGTCCCAGAGATTGCTGCCATGTTTCGATCTACCCTTAACTCTGTCAACAAAACACTTAGATAACATTGTTCCTTGAGGAAGGCGATTATTCGGCATGCATAACACATGTCCCAGCCATTTCAATCGATACAGCTTCACAGTCTTGTCGATTGACTTTTCACAGTAACCTAACACTACTCCTGACTCCAGTAATGCTCACCAATTTCATATCAGTTTATATAGGAGATAAGACGCAAACGACTATGGCCAAAGATAGCTAGTCTGTCTATGTTTTCCACTTTCAATGTTCATTTTTCAAAGCTATAAAGTAGGATAATGTAAATTGATGAGTAGTACACACCCTTCCATGGAAACGCAGACATCATGTCTGCACCAGAGATGACGTAAGCTCGTAAATGGCATACACACTTTTTGTATCCATGCTGTGATTTAGACATCAATCAGTTCATTGAGGACGGTGCAGCTTCCTCAACAACTTAGGTGGTCAACATGCTGAGTGAGTTGTGGTAACGTTCCTTTATGAGCACTCCTTTCCTGACCAGATGTCGCCATAACACTGCTCAATCGACAGAGCTGAATGCCGCTTTTGAGTCGAGAAACATGGCAAGTGTTGGACGCTGGTGATCATGTCCATTTTACAGAATCTGTCAAAAGGTGAAAACATAACCAGTACGCCCTCGCTCACGCTTGGTTTTCACGGGTTCATTCCTCTCAAACACTTAGTCAGCTCAGAACTATTGAATCTAGCATTTTAGCTGTGTTGTTCAAGTTATCAATCATGTAGTATCGTACTATACTAAGTAAAATAATCTAATTTATAAAGCCACAGAAGGAGTCACACGATATCGACTATGTATCCGCATTGAAATGGCGGAAATGAGAGAACTTTTTAGTCAAATCTCGCCAGCGAATTACAAACTGGCCCTTAATGATCTGTGCCTATCCATGGCTTATGGGACAAGGACTGGCTATGGAATACCATCGGAACCCATCTACGTATCCTTTTTAAACTGGAGCTACTGAGGACCTCCTTGAAAAATTGTATCATTCCCTCTTCACTTGTTGGAATGGTGTGAACGACTTCCTAGCTACCAAGTTGGGAAAGGCCAAGGTGTCAGTAAATCATGTGGCCCAAGAACAGGCCAATCAGAAAAGATGTAAGCGCAATACCGCTTGAAATTAAGTCACGCGTAGATAAAGGCTATCCCGGCCCAGAACAAACAAGAAGCCGGTCACTGTTTCTACGGTACTATTAATAAACAATACAATGATTATATATACAACAAACCTTAACGGTTTCAAGAGTACAAAGCACAACGCTTAACAGAAAGCAAGGTACCGCTATCAGAGCGGAATACCGTTAAAGCCAAAATTGCGAACTAGCCGGAACCAGACACGACCGTTCAGGTAAGCAGTCAGTAGAAGAATGAACCCAAGTAAGGCATGGCATAAAACAGAGAGCGTTTAAGAGAGATAGACCGAGCATAGGCACAAAGATAGAATTTAATTGGCTACTTAACCAGGTAGGAAAATACAGATGAAAATCAATAAATAAGATAAACTCGACAGAATAGTACAAAGTTAGACATGGGTCAGCAAAATAACAGTTCACAAAATACTCTGATTGGGCCATGAGTTCAACTGTCTGACTAAACGGATCGAGGTAAAAACACATACACACAGTTCATTAAACAAGCAGGGATAGACACGTTAGACATGGATAATTGGGTTGCAACAACGCTAGGCTGATCCGGGACAGGTTGACTTGATTCAAGGATGGGAATAGAATTGATCTTACAAAAGATATCTACACATAATGATAAGCGTTGTTTCTGATCGAGACCAATAAGAAAATGTTTTGGGCGTCGTTAAAGCAGTGTAATTAACTATCCCCCCACTTTCAAAGGGTGACCGAATAACGAGGATGATACGGCGTTCGCACCGCTTGAAAACAAAAGGCCATCAGAGAATCCCTCCCTACAAATAACCCGGTAACTACTCTGTGAATCTTCCCACAAGACTGAAAACTACTCATTGGCTGAGATGAGCAGTTATACGCCACTCATATCACCAAGTAATGCTTTATAGCAGGGTTGTGCTGATTTTAAAGACAGACAGCCATTTCACTTGTTTGAGGCCGATATTGGCACCAGTGAACCCAGTTAGACCGTGAAAATATGACAGGTTTTCATCCGAAATAATCTTCAAGATGCAGCTACTTCAAATCGGCGGTTATCAAACAGTATGTTACGGTCCCCCGGGAAACCAATAATTTTGATTGTTTGAATGATTCTGAATCCGTTTCCCTTTAACTTATGGAATCTGCTGACGGTCAACCTGGGTACTCTTTTGTCAGTTTATACACTCATAAGAAGGCTACACTATAATGCAAATAAAGATCTATTTGCTCGCAAATATCTGGAAAGTAGATCTCCTTCACAAAAAATATTATACCTACTTTAATGTACTACATTACTTCTAACTTTCTTATCCCTGCACCTGTCGATCAAATTCCCTGATTTATCCTTGTTGTTTGTGTGTGCTTTCATTGTCTCCAACCATCTTATATCCTGCTGTACTTCCCTACCTTCCGCCTGTTTTGTTTAAATATTCCTTCGAATCTGTTTCCGCTGACCTAATACTACTTTCTCTGAAATTAATGTCAACCTTACTGGAGTACTGCCTAGAATCACATCAAAAAGTTTGCCTACCTCCTCTCGTCGTATTCAACGGAAGATCTCAGTCTCTAAGCCCAAACTGCACGAAATTACTTAGAGCAAAGGCATATCACAGCAATTAGTTTCAATTTTACTGCGTTCTTAAAACACCTCAGCTTTGGCTACCTGAACACGAGGCGGAATTTCAAAAAGCGAGTACGTGCCTTTGTTATTTCTTGATTGGGAATATCAGACATGTTACTAGTTTATGTAGATCGATGGAATCATTATTAAAACAAGTAAATTGCTTCTAGTGTTATTAAATAGCGTAGCAGCATCTCAGATGCTGGTAATTCGCCCCCCCCCCGAGTTTTATATTGTGCACGAATAATTATCGGATATTATCCTACCTGACTGCAAGGATGAACTTGTATGAATGAAGGCACAATAAAATGCATGGCTAGTCGGGCTGAAAATTTTATCTGAGTGAAAAGGGTGCAAATAGCTCAAGTAAGATGTTTTGTGGAAGTCCACAAACCCATGGGTAGCATTTTCTTCAGGGCAAAAATACTTGAAACGCATTGAAGAAAGTGGGATAGTTGTCTGCAGCCTGCTCAGAAATGTTTGCAGTGGACTCTAGTTCAGCCCCAACGTCTTCAGTGCACTTCTACATCTAAGAGTATTGGAAGAAAATGTTTGAGAAAAGGTTGATTTTTGGTTAGACTTCGTCTGAATTGCCTCATTTCTATCACGTCACTCGAGAAGCATGATGTATAGGTTAAACGGCAAACGCTTTTGTGCTTATGTTACACTGAATGGATGCTTCCTTACATATTGCGGTCCCACCGTTTTGTAAATATTCCATAAGTTACTTTGTGGCAGGTGGAAAATGCATTCAGGAGTATTGATTGGAGTGTGAAATTAATGGTCACAAGTTCTTAGACGTAACTTGTCGCCTTTCTCCAATGTTTGACTTTGTCTGACCAATATTAGTAGGTATCTTCTTGTAAAGGTACGGATCAAATGAAAGGAAACTTTCCGGAAGGATTCCCATCTTCTACCGTGCATTAGATTGGTAGAAATGAATCCTCTGGCTTGTTACACTTATTTTTGATTTTTATGAATTCCTTGTAATATTCTCCTCTGTTTGTAACCTTTGTCTTTATTCAATTTAACGTGAACCATTATAACTTAGGCAACTAAGTTTAATCCCTATTCCTTGCACAAGGAGTGTTGCGCTTAGTGTGACACATGAGAAATTCAACCCGAGTTATCTATATAACTCGGCTTGACTTAGGGTTATTGGAAAATATAAATAACTGACTTACTGAATTCTCAACGTTAAACAGTGCATAAAACTAAAAGTTATCACACTTCATAGAAGTACACAAAGATAAGGAAAAACATCAAGATACCGCAGTAAACTGAAACTGTAGAATTTAATGGATGAGTGTTCATAAAGTGAATGCATGTACACCATTGAAAACGATTTTGACCCATTGGACTAGCACTTCCCATCCATTTGATTTTTGAGTCTCGAGGACCCTAGCCAGATAGTCTGAACCTCCCTACGTGGCCCAAACCATCGGTCTTAAGTCCCAGAGATTGCTGCCATGTTTCGATCTACCCTTAACTCTGTCAACAAAACACTTAGATAACATTGTTCCTTGAGGAAGGCGATTATTCGGCATGCATAACACATGTCCCAGCCATTTCAATCGATACAGCTTCACAGTCTTGTCGATTGACTTTTCACAGTAACCTAACACTACTCCTGACTCCAGTAATGCTCACCAATTTCATATCAGTTTATATAGGAGATAAGACGCAAACGACTATGGCCAAAGATAGCTAGTCTGTCTATGTTTTCCACTTTCAATGTTCATTTTTCAAAGCTATAAAGTAGGATAATGTAAATTGATGAGTAGTACACACCCTTCCATGGAAACGCAGACATCATGTCTGCACCAGAGATGACGTAAGCTCGTAAATGGCATACACACTTTTTGTATCCATGCTGTGATTTAGACATCAATCAGTTCATTGAGGACGGTGCAGCTTCCTCAACAACTTAGGTGGTCAACATGCTGAGTGAGTTGTGGTAACGTTCCTTTATGAGCACTCCTTTCCTGACCAGATGTCGCCATAACACTGCTCAATCGACAGAGCTGAATGCCGCTTTTGAGTCGAGAAACATGGCAAGTGTTGGACGCTGGTGATCATGTCCATTTTACAGAATCTGTCAAAAGGTGAAAACATAACCAGTACGCCCTCGCTCACGCTTGGTTTTCACGGGTTCATTCCTCTCAAACACTTAGTCAGCTCAGAACTATTGAATCTAGCATTTTAGCTGTGTTGTTCAAGTTATCAATCATGTAGTATCGTACTATACTAAGTAAAATAATCTAATTTATAAAGCCACAGAAGGAGTCACACGATATCGACTATGTATCCGCATTGAAATGGCGGAAATGAGAGAACTTTTTAGTCAAATCTCGCCAGCGAATTACAAACTGGCCCTTAATGATCTGTGCCTATCCATGGCTTATGGGACAAGGACTGGCTATGGAATACCATCGGAACCCATCTACGTATCCTTTTTAAACTGGAGCTACTGAGGACCTCCTTGAAAAATTGTATCATTCCCTCTTCACTTGTTGGAATGGTGTGAACGACTTCCTAGCTACCAAGTTGGGAAAGGCCAAGGTGTCAGTAAATCATGTGGCCCAAGAACAGGCCAATCAGAAAAGATGTAAGCGCAATACCGCTTGAAATTAAGTCACGCGTAGATAAAGGCTATCCCGGCCCAGAACAAACAAGAAGCCGGTCACTGTTTCTACGGTACTATTAATAAACAATACAATGATTATATATACAACAAACCTTAACGGTTTCAAGAGTACAAAGCACAACGCTTAACAGAAAGCAAGGTACCGCTATCAGAGCGGAATACCGTTAAAGCCAAAATTGCGAACTAGCCGGAACCAGACACGACCGTTCAGGTAAGCAGTCAGTAGAAGAATGAACCCAAGTAAGGCATGGCATAAAACAGAGAGCGTTTAAGAGAGATAGACCGAGCATAGGCACAAAGATAGAATTTAATTGGCTACTTAACCAGGTAGGAAAATACAGATGAAAATCAATAAATAAGATAAACTCGACAGAATAGTACAAAGTTAGACATGGGTCAGCAAAATAACAGTTCACAAAATACTCTGATTGGGCCATGAGTTCAACTGTCTGACTAAACGGATCGAGGTAAAAACACATACACACAGTTCATTAAACAAGCAGGGATAGACACGTTAGACATGGATAATTGGGTTGCAACAACGCTAGGCTGATCCGGGACAGGTTGACTTGATTCAAGGATGGGAATAGAATTGATCTTACAAAAGATATCTACACATAATGATAAGCGTTGTTTCTGATCGAGACCAATAAGAAAATGTTTTGGGCGTCGTTAAAGCAGTGTAATTAACTATCCCCCCACTTTCAAAGGGTGACCGAATAACGAGGATGATACGGCGTTCGCACCGCTTGAAAACAAAAGGCCATCAGAGAATCCCTCCCTACAAATAACCCGGTAACTACTCTGTGAATCTTCCCACAAGACTGAAAACTACTCATTGGCTGAGATGAGCAGTTATACGCCACTCATATCACCAAGTAATGCTTTATAGCAGGGTTGTGCTGATTTTAAAGACAGACAGCCATTTCACTTGTTTGAGGCCGATATTGGCACCAGTGAACCCAGTTAGACCGTGAAAATATGACAGGTTTTCATCCGAAATAATCTTCAAGATGCAGCTACTTCAAATCGGCGGTTATCAAACAGTATGTTACGGTCCCCCGGGAAACCAATAATTTTGATTGTTTGAATGATTCTGAATCCGTTTCCCTTTAACTTATGGAATCTGCTGACGGTCAACCTGGGTACTCTTTTGTCAGTTTATACACTCATAAGAAGGCTACACTATAATGCAAATAAAGATCTATTTGCTCGCAAATATCTGGAAAGTAGATCTCCTTCACAAAAAATATTATACCTACTTTAATGTACTACATTACTTCTAACTTTCTTATCCCTGCACCTGTCGATCAAATTCCCTGATTTATCCTTGTTGTTTGTGTGTGCTTTCATTGTCTCCAACCATCTTATATCCTGCTGTACTTCCCTACCTTCCGCCTGTTTTGTTTAAATATTCCTTCGAATCTGTTTCCGCTGACCTAATACTACTTTCTCTGAAATTAATGTCAACCTTACTGGAGTACTGCCTAGAATCACATCAAAAAGTTTGCCTACCTCCTCTCGTCGTATTCAACGGAAGATCTCAGTCTCTAAGCCCAAACTGCACGAAATTACTTAGAGCAAAGGCATATCACAGCAATTAGTTTCAATTTTACTGCGTTCTTAAAACACCTCAGCTTTGGCTACCTGAACACGAGGCGGAATTTCAAAAAGCGAGTACGTGCCTTTGTTATTTCTTGATTGGGAATATCAGACATGTTACTAGTTTATGTAGATCGATGGAATCATTATTAAAACAAGTAAATTGCTTCTAGTGTTATTAAATAGCGTAGCAGCATCTCAGATGCTGGTAATTCGCCCCCCCCCCCGAGTTTTATATTGTGCACGAATAATTATCGGATATTATCCTACCTGACTGCAAGGATGAACTTGTATGAATGAAGGCACAATAAAATGCATGGCTAGTCGGGCTGAAAATTTTATCTGAGTGAAAAGGGTGCAAATAGCTCAAGTAAGATGTTTTGTGGAAGTCCACAAACCCATGGGTAGCATTTTCTTCAGGGCAAAAATACTTGAAACGCATTGAAGAAAGTGGGATAGTTGTCTGCAGCCTGCTCAGAAATGTTTGCAGTGGACTCTAGTTCAGCCCCAACGTCTTCAGTGCACTTCTACATCTAAGAGTATTGGAAGAAAATGTTTGAGAAAAGGTTGATTTTTGGTTAGACTTCGTCTGAATTGCCTCATTTCTATCACGTCACTCGAGAAGCATGATGTATAGGTTAAACGGCAAACGCTTTTGTGCTTATGTTACACTGAATGGATGCTTCCTTACATATTGCGGTCCCACCGTTTTGTAAATATTCCATAAGTTACTTTGTGGCAGGTGGAAAATGCATTCAGGAGTATTGATTGGAGTGTGAAATTAATGGTCACAAGTTCTTAGACGTAACTTGTCGCCTTTCTCCAATGTTTGACTTTGTCTGACCAATATTAGTAGGTATCTTCTTGTAAAGGTACGGATCAAATGAAAGGAAACTTTCCGGAAGGATTCCCATCTTCTACCGTGCATTAGATTGGTAGAAATGAATCCTCTGGCTTGTTACACTTATTTTTGATTTTTATGAATTCCTTGTAATATTCTCCTCTGTTTGTAACCTTTGTCTTTATTCAATTTAACGTGAACCATTATAACTTAGGCAACTAAGTTTAATCCCTATTCCTTGCACAAGGAGTGTTGCGCTTAGTGTGACACATGAGAAATTCAACCCGAGTTATCTATATAACTCGGCTTGACTTAGGGTTATTGGAAAATATAAATAACTGACTTACTGAATTCTCAACGTTAAACAGTGCATAAAACTAAAAGTTATCACACTTCATAGAAGTACACAAAGATAAGGAAAAACATCAAGATACCGCAGTAAACTGAAACTGTAGAATTTAATGGATGAGTGTTCATAAAGTGAATGCATGTACACCATTGAAAACGATTTTGACCCATTGGACTAGCACTTCCCATCCATTTGATTTTTGAGTCTCGAGGACCCTAGCCAGATAGTCTGAACCTCCCTACGTGGCCCAAACCATCGGTCTTAAGTCCCAGAGATTGCTGCCATGTTTCGATCTACCCTTAACTCTGTCAACAAAACACTTAGATAACATTGTTCCTTGAGGAAGGCGATTATTCGGCATGCATAACACATGTCCCAGCCATTTCAATCGATACAGCTTCACAGTCTTGTCGATTGACTTTTCACAGTAACCTAACACTACTCCTGACTCCAGTAATGCTCACCAATTTCATATCAGTTTATATAGGAGATAAGACGCAAACGACTATGGCCAAAGATAGCTAGTCTGTCTATGTTTTCCACTTTCAATGTTCATTTTTCAAAGCTATAAAGTAGGATAATGTAAATTGATGAGTAGTACACACCCTTCCATGGAAACGCAGACATCATGTCTGCACCAGAGATGACGTAAGCTCGTAAATGGCATACACACTTTTTGTATCCATGCTGTGATTTAGACATCAATCAGTTCATTGAGGACGGTGCAGCTTCCTCAACAACTTAGGTGGTCAACATGCTGAGTGAGTTGTGGTAACGTTCCTTTATGAGCACTCCTTTCCTGACCAGATGTCGCCATAACACTGCTCAATCGACAGAGCTGAATGCCGCTTTTGAGTCGAGAAACATGGCAAGTGTTGGACGCTGGTGATCATGTCCATTTTACAGAATCTGTCAAAAGGTGAAAACATAACCAGTACGCCCTCGCTCACGCTTGGTTTTCACGGGTTCATTCCTCTCAAACACTTAGTCAGCTCAGAACTATTGAATCTAGCATTTTAGCTGTGTTGTTCAAGTTATCAATCATGTAGTATCGTACTATACTAAGTAAAATAATCTAATTTATAAAGCCACAGAAGGAGTCACACGATATCGACTATGTATCCACATTGAATTGGAGGAAAAAAGCATCCGCAGAAGTGTGAGAACATTTTAGTCAAATCTCACCTGCGAATTACAAACTGGCCCTTAATGATCTGTGCCTATCCATGGCTTATGGGACAAGGACTGGTTATGGCATACCATCGGAACCCATCTATGTATATGGAGATTTGTCTAACATCTTATAAACTGGGATAATCAGTGTTTCACACCAGTTCATCGGGACTGTTTCAGATTGCCATTCATTACTTGAGAGTTAATTAAATTCCTTCTTTGGAAAACGTTTCACTTACCAGTGGGTTTTTTGCAGCCCGTTTATATAGTTGTCTAATATTACCCACCGCTGATGTTTTCCTATCGCTTTTGCTTTCATCACCCACCACTGTTCCCAGTCGTTGCGAAGGCCTTTAGTTAGCTTACCATCATGTTATAAGCTCATGGGGATCAGTATTCTTGCACCAATCACAACATAAATCTACTGACATTTACTAATTTTTGGCTTCAAGTTGTCAACAGTCTTTGCTACTGTTTTAACAGTAGACTGGATATTACACCAGGCTTCCTCAGTACGGATATTTACTGTGAACGTCAAATACGCTTTTAACTATTTCTTTCCTGAATAAAGACTTCGTACTCTTGTCAAGTTGACAGTTTCGTAGGTACCCGTTTTCCGTGCCACTTCAGTCGTAGGCATATAGGGGCATAGATTAGTGTGTATGTCATAAGTCCAAGTTTACATTTCTTAGTTGTTTGTTAATCTGTACTTCAGCTAAAACGGAAATAAGATATGACAAGTTTGTCAAGGAAAGCAACTGCATATCTAAAAACAACCTCTTTAATTTCCCTCTAGATGTGAAACAATATGTGTATTTCAAACTCATGTTTCCTGAAAGTCGAATTCTCTCCAGGTTAATTCGATCGCTGCACTCACACAATAATTCTGCGTGATAATATCGGCTTACTTTATTTCCTTTCTTTTCTAAAGTTTCACTGTTATTTTATTATTTTGGTTTACATTTACACTATTTACTTTATGTAGATGTAAGGTGTCATAACTGTCATCACTAGACAGTACTGCTATCTTGTTAATTTTTCTGTTGTCTAGTATTTTTCTTCTTTTGTAGGATTCCTTACTTTTCGTTGTATTAAGTAGTGATGTTCTTAACAGGTGAATTGCTGTTGGAATCTTTGTTTTGTCCTACGCCTTTGACTATTTAAACCACACAAATACCTATTATTTCCGCTGTGATGTCTTTTGTGCCAGGTATAAAATTCATGAGTTCAAAAGTAGAAAAACCTGATGTCTCATCTTGGATTCAAGATATTGCAAAGAAACGCTTGAATATCGCAACAAGTGTAGCAGAATTTAAATATGCTAAATGTCGCGTTCGTCAATTAAAAGGACCAAATCATTTTCCTTCAATAGAAGACGATTTTGAAAAGCAAACTCATGAAACCTTATCAAAGTCAGATCATAAACTGGGAGTTCTTTATTGGATGATACGTGAACAAAGAGTACAAGGTAAAGAAAATTTTAGTCTTCAAGTGAAATTCATATCAGTAATACGTTCAAGTTTCAACGTACTTATTCATTTATTCGTTGAAATTTTATTTTATGACTGTCGTTTGTGTGACTAATTGATTAGAAGTGCTAAAGGTTTACAAAGTTACCTCGAAAATTCTTCAACTGTTAGTTTGCAGGGATTTGATTGGTTACAGGTTTGAACAAAGTCTAACATCGGTTAAATAGCCACTGTGGCCAGTACAGGGAGTACTGGATAACTGTTTCTTCCTAGTTATGTACTCTTCATCGGTACTCACCCACTGAGGGTCAATCCCATGAACTTCCGATTACAAGGAGAGCTCGTAGACCATTCAGCCACTAGGTCCAGTGGACCAACTCTCAATACATAACTGCTTTGCCAGCCAATGTCACCGACGAGTGATTGGTGAGCTCACACTAGGCCGAAACATCTGTCTAGTACTCCCCGGTTTTTTATAGATCTCGAATTGATGCCAACCCGTAAGGACTAGTGAAAACTGTTTGCATCCTACAGAATTTCAACGCCACAGCAGATATAAATTTGATGTAAGGTAGAGTTTTCGCCAAAGAAAAGACTCGTTCACTCCATAACATAAGCGTTTGTCGCAGCTGTACTTTGACTTTTTTATTGACACTCACGTTCAGCATGAGCGAACTGTCACTCCCACCTCGAAAATAATGAAAACACCTGAAGTCTAGACAGAAAAAAGGTGAAAATTAAAACAATGAAAACATACACTAAGAACAGGAGATATAAGAAGAATAAGGCCAATAAGTAAGTACTAAGAGGGAATGGTTGCTAACATTTTCAAAAAAAGACTTAATTAAAAAGTAAATTAGGTTTTGGAGTTAAGCGTCCATGGGTCAACTTCGTATCTGTTTCTTATTAAAGGCTTGAAGGTCAATTCTAATCATATTTTCAAAGTAAAACTAACAACTGATCTTTATTTTCGAAACACTGAAAACTTCACATTTTAACTATATTTTATATTTCTAAACTCTCTTTTAACTAGAACAGTTGTTCTGTTACTAAATCACGAAAAAGTGTTCTCTAAGATGGCTGTGTTAAGTGCAACTAACTGATGAGTCGTCATTGCCTCTGTCGGTTTCTTTTAGACTGAAATCTGTTTTCTTCAATATTCTCATTATTGAAATTAAAACAAGACATATAAGCCGACAGTAATATCAGTAATAATGACAATAAGTTTCGATGAAGAAAGACCACATGTGCTGTATAAAATTATATCATTCTGTCACACAGGTTCTCATCAGCTGCAATCTAACTGAAATGACAATCGTTGTAAAAAGTGACAATAACATTAAAATTAATGCATCCAAAATGCAAGTATTACAATTTTTAGTTGAAGTTACCATCAACTTATAACGCTTTCGAAATAATAAAGGAGTGGGGAAAAAAAACGAAAAAATCTAATAAACATTATTACCTTGTAGGTTCACATAGCAACTCAATAAGGTTATAGTTCATAAGATTGAAAATTTGCTCAGTGAGCTAGAAAATCACTAATAATGAATAACCAATCAATGTAATCATCAAAATGCAGTTACCAGAAGAGTGAGAGATTGATTATACTGCCTTTCTGTATGCATAAGTTCTGTTTGAAGTATTTGATTGCAATTGCTTCAGCAAATTGTAGTAAATTTTGTTGTCCTTTGTATGTTTCATATTTTGAGGAATTTGGAAATCTCAACGAAATTACCCGTATCCACAAAGTGTCTCCGGTGATTGTATTTTGTGGATATTTGCTTCCTTTTAGACATAAGTTTCTTGGGATATGCTCTGAGAATCGAATAAAATCTTTTCTCTTTGTTCTTTCGATATGCTTGCCTCCGTAAGTGCACGTAAATTTAAAAACGCAGTTGAAGATGACATCAACTGGCTACATATCCAGTTTAGATTGGCTAATAGAGCATGTGGCGTTGTCTGGTGTTACGGGCTAAGCTGCAGAAGAGCGTGTTTTTATTTCTGCCTTCATTTCCGTTGTCAATCTTTTGTTATACTTCTTCTCCTTTGAATGGGAGACAACTAAACACTTTCTTCTTTTCAACGACAGAGCCAGAAAGCTATGTTTGCCCAGCAGGGTGCAAGAACAATCAGGCTTTGTTGAGAAACGCGTAGGGAAAAATGGGTATCCAAAGGGATTTATGCTAAACCATAGCCAAGGAAAAGACGAGTGAACAAGATACGCAACTGTTGAAAAAAAAGAAAGTGTTTATTTGTCTCCCATTCAAAGGAGGAACAGTATCACAAAAGATAGACAAGAGAATGAAGATGCTCATAGTGCGTTCGTTCAGCTGTCTAGTTGTTCGCCTTATGTAGCTTTCTTCTCAGGGGCAACTAAACTTGTCAATGCACATAGAACTAGCACGGCTAGGTAGCTTATCTTTCACTTGAGCAATCATAACTGGTCGGCTGGAAAATGACAAACAAAGGGTGGCAACAGTATAAGTCCGTTTGACTTAACTAGCCACTGAACTGTACCTTTAGGAACACCTTTCTTTTTTAACTATAGTCGGTTTCCTCTTGCTGTATACACTTACACTTCTCATGTGTCTGCTTACAAATCTACTAAGATAACTCATTTCGGACCAGCACATTGCATAGACATCCTAATTCATCTTCTAAGGAATCATTGGTACAGATCTTTCCTCCTCTATTCGTGAATCATCTGACCAAATCGATTTTCTGTCAGATGGATGCAAAAATGAATTTTATTACTGAAGAGTTAGTATTTCTTACATTATATAAAGATATTGATAATATGGTCTCAATACTGAATGTGTGGTTTCCTTTTCGAATGCTAAATTCTTTCCTAACTTTCGTATGATCTAACTGTAGTTATTTAATTCCACTGCTAATCACCATCCAATTAAAATCTAACTGTAGTTTTTAAACAAACTATCGTTATTATTCCCTTGGGTTCCTAGTGGAACATAGGGCTTCAACAAGACATCTCCACTTTGTTCTAGTTTTTGCTGTTCGCTTCAGCTGGGTTCACAATTTACCATAATCCCTCATCTCGCACAATCTCCCCCATGTCAACCTAGGGCGACCCACTTGTTGCTTCCCATTAGATTTCCACTCGAGGTTATACCTGGTGCATAATGTCACTTGACAGTCTCCTCAACGTATGCTCCATTCTCTCCTACATATCTGCTGAGTGATCAACTAGTGGTTGGTTTGTTTTCAGACTTTGTTGTTCCCAATTCTTTCTGGACATTTAATTTTCAATAAGAAGCGAAGGCAGCTGTTGATAAAAGTCTGTAACTTGTTGGAAATCCCTTCCGTGACACGCAGTGCAAGTTTCTGACCCGTATAGAAGAACTGACTGAATTCACATTTGTGTTGAAAACTTGTGTCTTGTTATTTATGCTGACTGAGTGCAGTGCAGAAGATTTCTAGACTGGTTTCTAGTTGATGAAGGCGTATCTTTCCTTCCCATTCTGACTGGCTTTGATATCTTCTGTTCCGCCTGTAGTTGAAACGATACTTCCTAGATAAGTGACGCAAGTAACCTCATTCAAATCTCTCCCGTTGATGGTGACTGGTACTGGTTGTTGTTGTTGTTGCTGTTGGTTGGATGGTTATCCTCATCACCTCTGTCTTCTCTATGTTCACCTGCAGTCCTGTCTCCGCTGCCAGCTTCTTCAGCCGGTTTGTTGGTTTTCACCTGCCTCTAAGTCTTCAAGTTTGTGTGACATTAAATAAAAATCACCCACGTGCGAAATCCAGATCTTCTACTGTCTTCTTATCGGTGGTCCAGTGGATTCCTGTCTTCTCACTCCCTGTGCACAGTCTAAGGCATAATCCAGTCTACCACGATTAAGAATATCATCGGTGATAATAGACAGCCTTGTCTTACTCTTAGTTATCCGTTGTGGATCACCTGACACGTGGCATTGTCATATAGCCAGCTTCTGAGTGAGGTTGATAAAGACTTGGGCACTGGACACCGTAGTGTTAAAGTAGTTTCCAAACTACTTTTCAGTCAACGCAGTCTATTAAAGGCCTTTTCGAAGCCGATGAAGTTGGCGTACAGGTTTGAGTGGCATTCTATGCTTTGTTGTGTGATGACAATGAGTAGAGTTGAAAGTTGATCAGCACATGATTTGCCTTTCCTGGATCCAGTTTTTTCCGGTGGTTGGTGGAATTCTGTGTCGAATGCATCTTTTATTCTCTCCAGGATGACGCGACTTAACATTTTACTTGGCGTGGACAAGAGCATTATTTCACGTCAGTTCTTGTGGAGGCCTAACTAGGTCGTCTTTCTTTGGTAGCTTGACAAGATAGCTTCTCTTCCAGTCGCTAGGCACCTTTCCGTGCTCCTAATCTTTTGCAATAATAGCGTGAGAATATCTGTCGCAGTCTCTGGGTCCGTTTTCAGTGCTTCGGGTTGGGGGAATTCCGTCTGGCCCTGATGCCTTCCCGATTGAACTCCAGTAGCTTGATTGCATTCAAGACTTCTGCTTTCGTTGGGATTGGTTTCCACTGGGAGGTTGTTGTGTGCGTGCTGTTGGTGGTATTTTTGGGCAAGTTGTAGGTGGATGATCGATTCAACAGTCTTTTGAAGTGATCAGCCCATTGTTTTATTTGTCTCTCATGCTTGATAATTAGGTTCCCTTGACCGTCTTTCATAGGTTTCATCTGTGTTGATCTCTTCCCGGATAGAGAGTGACCTGGTTATCTGATATTATGTTCTTAGGTCTCTTTTACGTCTGACCTGCCCGTTCTGCTTCAGTTGCCATTGTGTCGTAGAATTGTCTTTTGTCTTTCCTAGTACTCTTCTTCACTTCTTTATTCAGTGCAGTGTATATCGAACTAGCTTCCCCTTATTTTGCCATCTTTGTATTGAGTCATCTTCTCCTTAACCATCCTCCTCTCTTCTGTTAGCATCCAGGTATCTGTTGAAAGTCATCCATTGTCTTGTCTCATTTTCTTTCCTAAAATGGCTGTATACTTTTCCTTGGACATCACCTTCAGAGAGTTCTAGTGTTCTCCTACGCAGGTTTCTTCATTGATGCCACGTAGTATCTCCGATTTTGCTCTGATCTCGACCCTTGATGAGTTCTCTTCTTGTATTATTTGTTCCCAGTCCGGCTTGTATTCATATCGCTGATTAGGATTCTGATACCACCATTCGGAATATGGTCCACTACTGTTTGTAGTTATCTGTAAAAATCCTCCTTCTTCGCTTGTTCCGCGTTGTTTGTCGGTGTGTAGCATTGGATGGTTGTCATCCTCCTTTCTTTTGGGTTGAACCTTGCTGTCACAATCCTGGATGAAATTGATTCCCACTGTATTAGAGCTTTAGGTGCTGTTGGTGATATCATGGTAGCCATTCACTGCCTCAGTATGCTTGTGATTGTCGTCTGGGTGGCCGGAATAGATTACTGACTCACCAGTTGACAATTTTTACTGTCCACATCCATTCCATCTGCCCTCGCAGATTCCCAGCACTTCTATACCATATCTTCTCATTTCTTTGGCTACCTGATCAGCCTTCCCAGCTTCGTACATTCTACGTTCTCATTCTTGTTCTTGCTTTCATCGAAAGAAAGAAGGCATATCGGCTGACTGGCTTCCGGAATGCTTTCAGCAGCTGGTTGTGTCATTTAGCCTCTCCGATTCCAGCGAGAATAAGTTCATTTTTTAAATATTATGTATTTGTAATATATCTCTTCTGCGTTGAAGACTATGTAACAGTTTGATTCGTCTCGTGGTGTTGGATCGCTAGCTCCATGCCCAACCCTCCCTCTTTACCGTGGCTTAGGACCGGCTGGAAAACTAGTGATGTAGTAAACTAGGCTAGATTTTAAACAAACTAAGTGTGTGCTATTTCATCCACTTCCAGATCTGCACAAGATATTGAAGACCTGATAAACGATAAGTGAGCATAAGTACAAAATAATTAACTTGTTTTTACTAATACATGCTGACTGCTCTCCGAGTACCTCTCAAGGACGGACAGTATTCAGTGACGAATGTCCCCCTTGTTCTACTTTTTTTTAATCCTTTGGGTTCCCAGCGGAACCTGGGGCTTCAGACCTGAGCTTCGAGGTTTCAGTAGCAGCGGTGTTATTTTCTTCCTGTGGCTCTTCCAGGTTAAAGAGTTTGTTGACCGGAGATAGAAACCAAGACCGCGTGCATGGTTGGTGACTATTCTGCTACTGGACAGCGGACGCACTCTATAAAAATATATAAATCTATCCGATGTAGTGAGAAAAATTCAAACTACAATCATTGAACTGGGTCCTAAGTGTATCATTTGATTTTCATCGATTTAGATTACCAAGTGGAAAGTCTCCTAATAATTACTCAAGTTAAAAGTGTTGCTTTTCACAGGGGTAATTTCCGGATACTTCGGCTAAAACTTCTGAATAGTACGTATAAATTCTTCCAAACTCAAGACACTACTAAATACCCCAATATTGTTTTGATAGAGTAACTGAGCAAAGAATCAAACTAATTCAATATCTTATATTGTAAGCTTACCTTCATAAAACTGTTAAAAAGAAATCGTATCCGAAATTCCAGCCGCTGTATTATACTGAGAATCAAAATCAATAACTAGATTACGCTTCAAGCACAATTTATTACTCACAATCATATCAATTTATTCACATCGCCTCATCATCATTCGCCTGAGATGTCTTTTCTCTCCACCCCCTTCCTATTCACTGCAATTTTCCATACATCCACTATGATATTGTGAAAATTCAATTCCACTTGTTCGGTGTTGATTCGATGAACCAAGATTCAGTGATTAACCTATTCTTCCACCAAACCATTTTTCTGCTTCTTAACGCTTTCATCCTGTCCCACTTTATTGATCAATTGATTGACTGACTGATTACATGCAAATAAATTCATTCCAACAAAGGCTAGGCTTTTTTACTACAGTATTTAACTTACCACGGTCAATAATTCTTCTAGCTCTACCCAAATTCCTATCTTCCAATAACCCGATTGACCCCAATCTACTAGTTTGTCAATTGTAATTGACCTCACAGTCATTGTGTGGTATTTGGTAAGTTATATCACTTTGCTTAATTGGATTCATCGCGTCCGTAAGCCGACAATGTTTGTCTTTGAATGAGTTGATCGGCTCGAATGACACCCTAGTTCCCAGCCTCGATAAAACCCCTATCCATAACTTCTAATCATCCTTCCTTCTTTATATGTCAGTATTATCGAGGTTTTCAATTCCTCATTATTCGTTATTCGTGTGAATGCGCTGATATGATTGATTGTGGGCAATAAACTGTTCTCGAAACGTTGTCATCCAGATATTAATTCTCTTGACTAGCAGTACTCAATTCACAATTTGAAGCTGTAACAATCGATATTTTTTGTTGTTAATTTTCATTGAAATAAGACATTGAATTCAGGTAGCAACCATTACGAGAAAACATTATTTTGTAGCCTTTTTTTCTCATTCCTAAAATTCCATTATAGCTATAGCATGGTTACCAATAGTTAGATGTGAAATTAACTATTTACTTAGCTCATTTACATAATATAAAAGTGCATATTTAATAACCAATCATATTTTAACAGGTCAAGTTTTCCAGGTTAACCAAATGTTGGTATTTGTTAAATTATATTATCATGTTCTAGCTCCAATGTGAATTAAATTCCATCTACCACTGATGAATTTATGTGTGTGATGCTTTTAGGGATATTTTCAAATTTTTAAACGGTGTATGTGTCATTCACGTATCACAACCTCGGTGCAGAATAATACAACAATCTCAAATACACGTCAATATGTCAACAACTTTTGAGAATGTTAGTGATCCTATTGACACTCCATTTGTTTGTATGTACACTTGGCTAATCGGAATAACTTGACCTGTTAAAATATGATTGGTTATTGAATATGCACTTTTATATCATGTAAATCGTGAATAGTTGCACATCTAACTATTGTAACCATGCTAGTTGTAAAGCAATTTTAGGAGAGAGAGAAAAAAAGCTACAAAATGATATTTTCTCGTAATGGTTGCCACCTGAATTCAATGCCTTATTTTAATCAAAATTAACAACAAAGCATTGAAAATGGACCCAAAGACAACAGCGAACTTGATGACACCGTCGTTGGAGAAGGTGTGCAAAGAAGACAGGGCACACGCGAATTGAAAAAATGCGATACTTATTCAAACTACCAAAGAAAGGAGACTTAAGTCAATGCAAAACCTGGCGCCGAATTATGCTCCTGTCCATCCCAAGCAAAATACTAGGCCGCATCATCCTGGAGAGAATCAAACAAGCCAACCTGGATGAAAAACTTCGACCGGAACAATCTGGATTCAGAAGAAACAAGTCATGTATTGATCAAATCGCCACACTACGGATCATCATTGTACAGAGCTTGGAATGACAGTCACCTCTCTCTGAACTTCATCGACTTTGAAAAGGCTTTCGATAGCGCAGCGTCGATCGAGAGGTGATTCGGCAACTACTTCGCTACTACGGGGTGCCATCGACAATTATACATCTCAACCATCAGTTGTACGACAATGCTGCATGCCAAGTAATCTAAAACAGGAAACTTACGGAAGCCTTCGAAGTGAAGATGGGAGTAAGACAAGCTGGCAGCCTACTATCGCCAATGATCTTTCTGATTGCAGTATATTGGATAATGCGACAGACAACGGGCGATGATGAAACAGGCATAAAATGGACTCACACAAAAAACTTGGAGTATCTGGAGTTCACCGATGATGTATGTCTGATTTCCCAAGAACTGGAAGATATGCAAGTGAAAAGCAACAAGTTGGCAGAAAAAGCATCAAAGATAAGACTTCAGGTGAATATAGATAAAACAGAGGTGATGAAGATTCCTGGCCAACACCAACAGCAACAACAGACAACAATCAGCCAGCATAAATGGGAGGAACCTGAAAGAAAAAACCTCCTTCACCTACCTGGGAAGCATCGTTTCAACTACAGGCGGAAGTGACGAAGATATCAAAGTCAGAATCGGAAAAGCAAGACAAGCTTTCATTACTCTCAAGTCTATGTGGAGGTCAACAACACTCACCATCAAAAATAAGATCCGGATTTTCAACTCCAATGTGAAGTCAGTGCTACTCTTTATACGGATAACAGACTTGGCGCGTCATAAAGAGCATCTCAAACAAACTACAGACCTTCATCAACAGTTGTCTTCGCTCAATACTCAGTATCAGATTGAATTGAGTACTGCTAGTCAAGAGAATTAATATCTGGATGACAACGTTTCGAGAACAGTTTATTGCCCACAATCAATCATATCAGCGCATTCACACGAATAACGAATAATGAGGAATTGAAAACCTCGATAATACTGACATATAAAGAAGGAAGGATGATTAGAAGTTATGGATAGGGGTTTTATCGAGGCTGGGAACTAGGGTGTCATTCGAGCCGATCAACTCATTCAAAGACAAACATTGTCGGCTTACGGACGCGATGAATCCAATTAAGCAAAGTGATATAACTTACCAAATACCACACAATGACTGTGAGGTCAATTACAATTGACAAACTAGTAGATTGGGGTCAATCGGGTTATTGGAAGATAGGAATTTGAGTAGAGCTAGAAGAATTATTGACCGTGGTAAGTTAAATACTGTAGTAAAAAAGCCTAGCCTTTGTTGGAATGAATTTATTTGCATGTAATCAGTCAGTCAATCAATTGATCAATAAAGTGGGACAGGATGAAAGCGTTAAGAAGCAGAAAAATGGTTTGGTGGAAGAATAGGTTAATCACTGAATCTTGGTTCATCGAATCAACACCGAACAAGTGGAATTGAATTTTCACAATATCCATAGTGGATGTATGGAAAATTGCAGTGAATAGGAAGGGGGGTGGAGAGAAAAGACATCTCAGGCGAATGATGATGAGGCGATGTGAATAAATTGATATGATTGTGAGTAATAAACTGTGCTTGAAGCGTAATCTAGTTATCAGTTCTGTGTCATTTTGTTTTATGTATGATACGCGGATATAAAGTCCATTTATATTCTACCACAATGCCTATTTTCCTTATTTTTTTTTTTTGATTTACAGCTTGATTCCACACTGTATTTTTGGTACAAGTATGGAATTTTCAGCATGGATATCGCCAGCCCAAATTTTGCAGGCCGACCATAGATATCAGGTGTGCGTCGGCGTGGGCTCGAACCCCGGACCATGTGCATGGTCGGCGAGAGTCCTAACCACTGTGCCACCGACGCACATAGATCATATTGTGATTTTTGTCGTCTGTCGTATCCTTGATAAATATCTTAGATTCATGAATAATTCCCATTCGAACATTAGTAGACAGAAGACAAGTAGTTCAGCGAAGAGTCTCTTTTCGGCGAATTCATTTTCATAGCTGTACAATCGCAAATATCTTAGAATAAGTGGATTCACACGCTTATCTGCGGAGTTACTTCTGTTAAGAAAACATGAATCCATTTGCACTGCTTAGTCGAAGTGTATAGGTTGTGTTTATAAATGGTAATGAAGCACTTATGTGGTGTTATTGGAAACTTGTGAATCTGAGCAACATACCCATGCTTTCCACTTTCAATTGGTAAATCGTGCAGTCATTTTGTGTTTTTACTCATGATTCTTTCGGTAAATAGATTATCTCAGTTTGCACTATCCTCCGATGTGAAAGTTAAATCATCATATTGTTTTACAAAATTCTACATTATCATTTCTTCAAGTATTGGTTTTTGTTTGATTAAATCCTCCATGCAATTATCATTTCTATCTGATGAAATGCATTCTGTGATGTAAACTTGCCTCTGTTGCGTCGTTATGGACAACATGCAAATAAGTTTTTTCAATATAGCGTTATCTTACTCACTAGTAGTGTATTCTAGTTTTTTTAAATTACCGTAATCTTCGGTGTTATATGTATCTCACCGTATCTGATATCTCTACTTCTTTTTTTGCTGAAGTTGGTTTTGTACTGCATCAAGTTACACTTTGTAAAAATGTTTAGTTTGCTTGAATATGGATATCAAGTTGATAGATATTAATGGTTTTATTGGTTCTTAATGAAATGACTGATTGACAAACTAACATAACACGTTACTACACACATATAGGAACACAAACAGATTCATAGGCCGACAGATAAATATGTTTCATATTGAAAGGATAAATGAGCGAAGATTAGTGCACCTTTTAAGCAAGAACTTCATACACATCTCCTATGATAGTGATTTTGAACCATTTCAGAAAAGATCTTCAACTACTGACTCTCCACATCTTCTGAATCCTAACCGAACAAGTCACACTTCCCTACACGACTCAGACAGTGTAGTTAACGACTTGGTGTATTGATGTCATGTTATCATTTGCCGCCTTGTTACTTTTTTGAAGTTAAGTATTATTTCATCTGAGAATACTGACTTAGAAAGGGTGATAGTTCATCATGGGTTGCATATGTTCTATACACTTCAGTAGATAAGGATTCATGACATAACTGAGTAACATGATGCCTTGGCTGAAAGTTGTTCACTCTTTTATTATCATAGAAATCCTCTACTTAATCACGATTATTCATTGAGTTATGTTAATAGTTCTATTTCAATGATGCATGTATATACTAGACTGAGTTTCAGTCACTTTAAGTACTTGTTTCCAATAAGTAAGCTTTCAGTGTATTGCTTTCACATATATATATTATTCATGCGCAGACTAATTCACTTTTAGATAAGAATGTATGGATGTGATGTTACTGTCACATATCACAAAGAAAACCCTCAATTTATTCATCTACCCAGTCTTTATGGAGTAATTTTGTGATTTCATTAAATTAATTCTAATGAATAATTTTTTGTACACGTATATTAAGTTAACGTGGGTCGGTGTTTCAGGAGTTGAATGCTTGCTAACCACTTACGTATCCGAGGTACTTCTTAATCTTACCTGGTTGATCGTAAACCCGGGAAAGAGGTAAGGCTGGCAATGTCATATCGTAAAAACAAAATCACTGCTAACGAAACTTCAGAGCTTGAACCCCTAAATTCAACTGAGAACGTAAAGGAGTAAAATAAATAATAACAGTGATCAATCAAGTATCTGTTACAATCCCACAACAAGTTGGTTGTGATTATGAATAACTCACTGGTAGTGTCTGTGACGTGGCCTCGAATTTTAGAGGGGACATGAGACCCTTCAGGCTCTTACAGCGACATCTTGTTGATAAGTCCCAACAAGCATGAAACCTAGATCCAAGGCTTCCTGTCGACTGAGCATCCACTTCACCTTATTATCATTATTATTTATTTATGATTCCTTTACATTCCCAGTGGAACATAGGGCTTCGAGCTAGAGGCTTGAAATTTCTGTAGCGGTGGTGTTTTGTATTTTTACAGGATGGGGTCGCTAGCCCCCTCGTGCCCAACCTTCCCTCTTTACCAGTCTTATTTCTGGCTTAGCAAGGTAAAGGAATGCGTCGGTGGCCAGGGATCGAACCCCGGACCACCTGCATGGTCGGTGAGCACTCTATCACTGTATCACCGACTCACCACTTCATCTGGATATTGTGAAATCCACTGGTTCCGAAATCCCACCTGTAGTTTCAAGAAATCCATTCACAGCAGCTTTTAATGATTATTTTATTGATTGTTTTGTATATGATATTTTGAATGCATAGTTTCTACTCATATTTTGTTATATGTTAAAGTTCTTTCCTTTATTCATTATTTCCCTGTTTAGATAATTGGGCTTTCTTATTCGCTCAACGTTTAGCACTGAAATTTGAGGTCCCACTGCATGTTGGTTTTTGTTTAGTTCCAAAAGTTCAAGCTCAAACACTACGACATTATACTTTTATGATTGAAGGGTTAAAAGAAATAGAACAGGTAAGGTAATCTATTTGTTATACCTGCTTTTTTTCCTTCTTAATTTTAATTTACAATTAAACCGTAAGAGTAGTGTATTCGCGCACTGAATAGTCTTAAGCATCTTGTACTTATATGGCTGTCATTTTGGTCAATTTTAAGTCTTATCATATCGAACGTGTGTATGCATACTGGCAGCCAGTGTTGATCATTGAATCTCTAAACTAGACATTTGACCTTGACTCAAATAAAAGGTCAGGACATTGGATTTATTATATTAGTGCCTACATGCTTATACAGTCAGAATATAGGTGTATAATTCAGCTGTAACTTCTCTTTATTTTGCATTCCCCATGGTGAAATAAACCTTTGTCATCTCAGTCAACCTTCTGTGCCTTTCTCATTGTGGGAATAATATTCAAGATATCAGCTGTGTGTCTTGTGTTGTGTGTTTAACACACACAGTAAATAAGAATGAACCTAACTAAGTTCAGTGCATTGTTGCAAGAGTTAATCAATCATCTTAATAAATAGACCATAGTATAAGAAATTTTTTTAAGTACATGGACAGGACAATATACACATTTGCATAGCTTTGTTCCTCTCCAGTGCTCAAGAAATTTTGTTAAGGAACTTCAGCTACAAGGTCAGAGTTATATGCTCATAAGACGTTATTGAAGATGCACTTAAGATTTTATATGACACCTTAATTGAAAAATAGCTATCCAGAAAAGAAAAGTTCATCATGAAACACATGAACAAGAAAATAAACACGAACTACTGTCTATGTGTAAATAAGAAACCTTTATATATAGGACTGCAATTAAAAGTTGATGCACCGAGTGAAATAAATACCAACAAGTTAAGGAAATCGATTCAAAGAATTTTTAATGCTGGTAAACTATGGGTCATATTTATCTACACGACTCGGTGTGATTTACCATCTGAAAAATGAACTACTTAAACTAGCTACCTCTTCTTGTATCTATATCAATTCAACGGAGCTTTCAGAGCGAGTTATAAAGGCTGTTACCCTGAGTACTTGATTTTTCGTGTTCCGGAACATCTACCAGTGGAGTGAAGTGAAAACCACCAACAGTTCAATATTAGATCATCTGGTCTAAACGGGCCATAAAGCTAGTATTGAAGAACCTTTCTCCATCATCTATGGGGTACTAAATAAATTACCAAACAGCAGAGGCTATTGCAATTCGCTTAAAAAACCTGTGCTTTGTGTTCAAAAGACTCTGGTCTAGTCATTATTGCTGCCCTGACCTGCTGTGGAATTTACAAACCCATAAATTCTGTATTACGTCGTCGGCCTTTAAGGCATGACCTTCCATTATGTATACATAAGTTTTCCTACCCCTTATTATAGCACATGTATAAACTAACCTCATAAACCAACTATTGAAAATTAATAATAATAAAGTTTTTTGTATTTCCAATGAATGAAAAACAAAACGATGTTGTTTTTACTGACATTTCGCTATTTAATGCTAATAGCTTTCTCAAAGTATTATTAAACCGGAATTTACAAAATCTCACCCCCTAACTCTTTGTTATATATATGCTGAGATTTTGTAAATTCCGGTTTAATAATACTTTGAGAAAGCTATTAGCATTAAATAGCGAAACGTCAGTAAAAACAACATCGTTTTCTTTTTCATTCATTGGGAAATACAAAAAACTTTATTATTATGAATATCATATACCCAATGCCCAAATTTTTTCAAACCGTTAAAAGTGAACTTTGGTTTGGACATATATATTGAAAATTAAGTCTAGTTAATAACTTAAAACCTGGAACACACACATAACCTTCTACCCTATTTTCTCTCCCTGTCCCTGAAATAGTTCTATGCTTCATAAATACGTATATCACGGAATATACACATTGGGTCATAGGAGTGATTAAGAAGAAGACAGTTGCAGTGAAGAAAATTTTCTTTTCGACGAAATCATCATCTAGGCTGTACATTCGTGTATTTATATCAAATGGATAGGAAAGTTCCAGAATAATTTCCGGTTAAGGGTCAAATTAATAAAAATTACTATTAGGAATTAGAATGCCATATTAAGCAGGGGGATGAATAAAACAAACAAAGTAGCATCATAATAACTAAGATGATTGACCTTGTGTAATAGGGGGTTAGAAATGTAGAAATAACAAAATAGACAGGATGTTTGCATAAAAAAACCTAGTGTGATGAATAATTGCTTATGCAATCAGGGATTAAATATGTAGAAATAGTAAAATGACAAAATAAGTGTTGAAATGAAAATATGGTAGTATAAACAGGGATTAAGAAAAACTTAAAGAATAACATGAATAAACAGGAAGTTTAGATAAGAAAGGCGATGGGATGGTCACTGCTGAAAAATTACCTGTTTATGATGGCCATGACAGCGATAGGGATTGGATGTATTTCTTTTGGATACAAAGCGTAGGTTTGAGCTTTTGGATAGCTAGCGCCTCGGCCATGCCCAGATGTCTTGATTTCACTCCCTTTGATAGGTTTGATTGAATCTTGTATATTACTTTGAAGGATTTTTGAAAGGCGCTGAATGTCCTAAATTGACTAGATGTTCTGTCACTGAACTGTATACGCGCTTTTGGTCTCCTTTTACTAACCAGGCTGGGTAGTGTTCACGAGCGCGTTCTTCAAGTCGATGCATGGTACGGCCGATGTACTCAGCTCCACAAGAGAAAGTAAATTGGTATATGCGCGTTGAGGTGGCCCAATGCGACAGCTTGTCTTTCGCGTTCTGGCTGAATAGTTTCTTGCAGTAAAACGTCAATCGTAGGCTCGCGGCGAAGTATGTTTTCCTCGGCGATTTGGAGAGGCGTTTACGAAGGATTTCTGCCTCAATATCACCTTTGAATTCTGGATTAAGCAGAAGTATTTTTTTGGAACGGATTGGACTGTTCGGAAGTTTTCTTAGATTTGAGATTCTTGTCTATGAACCTGGGCGGGAAACCGTTTTCCATCAGGGTTTTTCTAAGATTACTCAGTTCTTCTTCAACGAATTAATTAATTAATTAGTGGCTTAGTTAATGTAGTCTATATCTTGAGTAATTCACGTGGTATTCACTTACGGGTATGTTACACTGCTCGTTTTGTAAAAATCTCTACGTCTGACCCGAAGATAGGTCATTTACTGATTGCATCACATGTGTAAAGTAGTTTTAAGATATCGCTGATCAAGTGGTCCCCTATAGCTTTTGATTTCTTCTGCGGTATATCAGTTTTAATGGGAGAAAAAAGCAAATTTGGATTTATTTTCAGAGTACTAAGTGTTCTAAGGCTCCACGTATATAAGTGAATTGTGTTATTGGTCAGATTTCTTGAAATGCTTTCTCTAGTTGTGTATAACGCTCCACAAACACCAAACCATAGAAAACTGATACAACCGGTGATTCAGACGGATTCAGACTACTTCGAGTATGTGCAACACCTGATGTAGGAACGTTAGGAAGGCTGATGTATGTAGGAGATGAAAAGAGCCGCAAGTTCAACGAACTTAAACCAGAGTTGACAATGTGGAATATTGTAAAACACTTAGATTTTCGTAACAATCATTCTTGACACTTATATCAATAAGATTCGAGTGCTTATCTGACAGTTTTGCAGCACGACGAGCAGGAAAATGAAAGATGACAATGATATCATTCAGAGTGAAAGATGAATAACATTCGCAAGTAACAATTACGTAGTATGTTATGTATATTTCAAATACAAAAAGTAGTTTGTAACTTGTAGATTGGAGGGAGGATACATACATTTCTAAAACACCTGAAGTGATGCTACCTGAAGGTTGCTTAATTAACGCGGAACTCAAAAGAGCATACAGAATGATACCACAAGTTAAATGAAGTCCAGTGGGGCTTTTTTTTATTATCTCTTAAACCATAAGTAAATACACCTGCGCCTTTTAAGAAGAATTTTAAGACATCCTACTGTGCGTAGGTGGATGACACTATCACAGAGTTAAAAACAAAACATATCTCTACTTTCTTCACACATTAACTCAATGGTAAAGGGATTACAATCCACATTTGAATCAGAAAATGAACAAGGAGGATTAGCTATGTCAAATTGTAAAATAAAACGAACAGAATGTAAACTGCGTATCAGAGTTTTTAAAAAACCAACGTGTTCTAATAGATATTTAGACTTTAATTCATCTCATCCATTATCTGTGAAGGCAGGCTTAATTAAATGTCTAATAAACAGAGCAACAGCACTAAGCAGTACAACAAAAAACCTAAATGATGAAATAAAACAGATAGAAGAAGCGTTGTTGATGAATAGCTGTCCTATAAAATTCACTAAACAGATCGCAAAAGGTCACAATGAAAAGAAAAATAATACTAAAACCCTACGTAGGATTCTTAATAAAGCATGAATTGGGGTGGCATTTAAACCTACAAACTTACTCAGGGACAAGCTCTGTAGGTTAAACGACCCTGTTGACCCAATTAGACAAAATAATATCATTTACAAAATACCTTGCAATCAGTATGAGTTAAGCCAACTACATAGGTCAAACTAGTAGATCGGGGTAGTCAGATTGTCAAAACATAAGAATTTAGTTCGTAGAATCTACACCTCACCTCAATGTTACTCGTCATATTATATCACTTAACACACGGAGGGGAGCTCAACACACTTATGGTAAAAGACAGTCAACCCTTTGTGTATCTTCCACTTTCAATGGCCATGCCCGATAGCTATAAAAGAGGACAGTGTGAGCTGCTGCGCAGTACACGCGTCCTTTGATGGATAGCCGGATATCACATATACGCCAGAGACGAAGTTAGTTGGCAAATGTCACTAGCCTTTTATATTCGTGCTGAAATTTTGTCAGTAATCAGTCTACTCGGGTTGATGTAATTCCCTAAATGTACATGTTTGCCAAGTGTGTGAATATTTATCTCTCTGCAATTTCACTAACACTTTCATAAATCTGCTCATTACTGTGAATAACAAAGAAATAAGGTTAATATTTAAGGTTACTTTAAACAATAATTTACCTGCCTTATACAAGAATTTCCAAATAGCCTTCTTACCACTTTATTTGTGAACAGTTTGAATAAGCTTGCTATTTATAGATATTTTGTAAATGTTGTGATCCAATTAAGTAATCCGATTAACTGGTTCAAAGTATATATATAATTATATATATATATATATATATATAATCAGCTAGCTATTGGACAGTAACGATTAACTGGGAGGAACAAAGTTTTGTATTGTTTTTCTTGCTATTGATTGTTATAATTTTATTACACTAAATGTTTCCTTCCATGTTATGTTTCGTTAATTTGGTTTGGAACATATATTTTTAGACATTATTAATTTCCCAGTAAACAATTGAGTATAATTAGAAGCAGGTATTTCTCGATGTTTGTTTTTTGTAATATGTTAAACGATGTTTAAGTGTATCAGTGGTGGGAATACTCGCAAAGTACACACGTGGTCTGGGTTCGATTCTCTACTGATACACTCCTAAACACCTCACTGCACTTAGCCGGTAGAAATCCGGATAGAGAAGGAAGGTTTGGTGGGAGTTTAACATCTTCACACCACTGTCACTGGAAATTCTCAACTTGAAGCTTGCAACCTTACATTTCAGTTGGAACGTAAAGGAATGAAAAAAGAATCGTGTGATGTTTGAACGTATAATGTTTTATTGTTATTCACCTGTGTCAGTTTGGTGGTGAAGATGTTGCATAATCGGCTTAAGCACTCGACTGTTAGTCAGCAGATTGTGGGTTTGTGTTCAGCTTCACTTACTTCAGCCTGGCCAAATGAGTAGTATTATTAGACCCTAGACAATAAGTGTGGCTTATAGTCCAGTACTGGAGAGTTGAGATCTAACTAACGTTAATCCTGCTACTGCAGTTACTGGAATCTAAATTTTTAAAACAATTAGTTCCCTTTATGAATTTAGATAAAGCAATAAGAAGACGTAATTTGTCTGAATCGTGTAATGTATTTGCGCAACACATTTCGAACAATCTGATCACACACGGACTTGTTATAGGAATACATATATATGAAATTAATAAAGAGGTGAGAAAAATAGACTTGAACTTTCTAATTGCTAGGGCTTCTACAAACTTTAGGATACACCCCAAACACGTTTTATAGATAGGTTTAAAAGATGTGTTAACATCAATTACAACGAAATATCTCTAATCTTGTTCGTCTTACAAAGTCACATATCGAAAATGTTAAACAAACCTTACAAGGACTACTTGTTCTTCATACCGATGCGTCGCTTATTTTATCTGAATTATCAATAATATGCCACATGAAATTTCTTCAGTTTTGTAAAGACGTTACTCAGAAAACGAAGACGAATATACAAAATAAATTGAAGAGTTCAATCGATGATCGAAACCGCGTAGATGTCTTCCCGGTGAATCCTGATAAGTACGTTACAAATCTTTCTGATATTACTCTATCTACTCATCAGAAAGAAGCTTTATCCCTTGGACTCAAATTTTGTGTTCCTCGCACGCAATTTACGGATTTAGCCATCCATGCTGAGTTTGAAAACTTATATGACCAACTCAAACCTCTTACCGCAACATCCGATGAAGATCGGGGTTGGTTTAAGGCCAAGATGGTGGATATAGCTCACCAGTTTTTAAACAACAACCCAAAGGAGAAGAGTATTTTAAATTCCCAACATTTCAAAGCCTTGAAAGAGCTACGGGAAAATTCTAATATAATTATTACTAAACCTGATAAAGGTTCTGGAGTCGTCATTATGAATAAAAGTGACTACAAATCTAAAATGATGTCTATTCTTGATGATAAGAGCAAATTTAGTCGTGATCCCTCCTCAGAAGATATTCAGTTGTTGCAGGGCACAGTGACAGCTAATCTACTGAAGCTTCATGGCCTAAATGCTATAAGTAAAGATAAACTTGACTCATTAAAACCGTCAGATTGTAAATTCCCACATATGTATGGGTTGCCAAAAATACATAAACCCAATAATCCTCTACGTCCTATATTGTCAATGTGCAAATCCCCAACGCATAAACTTGCTAAATGGTTAGTGGAATTATTGAATCCAGTCAAAACACAATTCTGTAAGTATGTGTTAAAAGATACATTTGAATTGGTTGATGTTCTTGATGATAGTAATATTAATATTATGAACAAGAATATGTACTCTTTTGATGTAAACTCGTTATTCACTAATGTGCCTTTGATCAAAACAGTTGACATTTTGTGTGATTATATTTCCACAAACAATTTTTTCATCCCGTTCCCTATATCTTACTTAAGAGATTTATTACTTCTATGTACTAACAATGTTAGGTTTACATTTGAAGGCGACTGTTTCCGCCAAGTTGATGGTGTTGCTATGGGCAGTCCGTTAGGGCCCCTTTTAGCAGATATTTATATGTCGTACATTGAGAATTTATCGGAAGATTTAATCGAAAATGTGCCACTTTATAGAAGGTATGTAGATGATATCGTAGTCATCAGTGATAAGCCTTGTTCTGCCACCTCAATTTTAAATCGAATGAATGAAGTTCAGAATAGCATATCACTTACATCTGTAGAAGAGGAAGATAATTGTTTATCTTTCCTAGACATATTGCTTAGTCGACGGCTTGATGGGTCAATAAAAAGATCTATTTATAGAAAACCTACCTGGACAGGACAGTATCTTAATTACCACAGTTTCTGCCCTATTCGGTACAAAAGAGGCTTAGTAAGGTGCCTCTTCAGTAGAATCCGACGAATATGCACTGAAGACACGCTTGATGAAGAAGAAAGAATATTGACACAAACTCTGGTTGATAACAATTATCCAGAAAAGTTCATCAGGAGATATAAAGTAGTCAGAACACCAAGACCCACTCTCCAACTCGCCCCTAAGAAAGACGTGTACATCAAGCTACCCTATATGGGACATCAAAGCAGCTTGATAACTAGACAAAGGCTGAACGCTGCTGTTAAAAAGACTTTTTATGCAGCTAATATCATAATATTAGAGAATGTAAAGCCATTATATCTATCTAAGCCCTTCGAACATGCGAAAAATGACGTCACATCCCACTGTATTTACCAATTTGAATGTACGTGTGGACACACATACATAGGGAGGACTCATCGATCTCTGCAAGTAAGGGCTTCAGAGCATATTCCAAAATGGCTCCAGAAACAAATGGAATCATCAGAACCTATTAACGGTGAGAACAGGAGACCTAGCTCTTCTATTGCGAAACATATTATAGAGACAGGTCATAAAATTGATGTTAACAGATCTTTTAAACCTATCTATAAAACGTGTTTGGGGCGTATCCTAAAGTTTGTAGAAGCCCTAGCAATTAGAAAGTTCAAGCCACCTTTATGCGTTCAAAAACAATTTGTCATCACATTAAACCTTCCTTGGTAAATTTTGTTTTGATACCATAGCAGATGTACTATTA
Source organism: Trichobilharzia regenti (assembly GCA_944472135.2). Lineage (NCBI taxonomy): Eukaryota > Metazoa > Platyhelminthes > Trematoda > Strigeidida > Schistosomatidae > Trichobilharzia > Trichobilharzia regenti. The sequence goes on along the minus strand of OX235262.1, from coordinate 132,050,128 downwards.
CCTCTGCTATTTGGTTTAGTGGTCTTCATTTTTATTTTGACCTTGAATATGTCCTTTTAACTTGACCTAAGTCTATTTTTCTCACCTCTTACCTCTTTATTAATTTCATATATATTCCTATGACAAGTCCGTGTGTGATCAGATTGTTCGAAATGTGTTGCGCAAATACATTACACGATTCAGACAAATTACGTCTTCTTATTGCTTTATCTAAATTTTTAGTTAAACGTTGTTAAACTCAATGATTTGGTTAATAGTTTTGCAGACCTTTCCCTTCTGTTGAGTAAAGCTTTGTAACATTTAAATGACAACAAGTGTGATCACAGATAACCTTATCGTGAATTCATCTTACATATTTTTATTCAATCAAGTTCAGCATTCACCTGTAGGCTATGTGATACAACTTTTTCACATCAATAACATCTAGATTATAGCAACATATTCATAAGTGTTCATAATTATTCTCAGTTTATTTGCAGTTTTTATGCGCAAAGAAACAGCAACAGCGTCATTTATTTTCGTATCCCATATAAATAAAATCGTAAGTTGGATAGACCAACTCTGTTCATTTGTGATAGACACATAGAGAGGGTCGCCTTTGTTCAGTACATTTCTAGGCTATTCAAATGCGATTACATTAATATGCTGCTTGAATGAATAAGAAACACATGTCTGGTATTACATGCGAACTATTAATTCTGTGATACCTATTGAAATACTTTGGTTGGACACCAGTCTAGTCCTTGGTATTGGTGCAAACTGAATTAAAACCGGTCAAGTCTGTAATATGGCTACCATGCTAGGTGGGACATGAGCTCCTTCAAGACTGCAGATACATCTTGCTGACTGATGAGTGCGAATAAGCACGAAATCTAGGTGGGGGGCTTCCTAAAGATTGCCTCCAACCATTTTAAAACCTATCGAATTATTTTTATGCATGTTGACTTAACTGTTGCTTTGCTTAGTTCAATTGATTATTATTAGACATAAGTTTGTAATCAAAACGGTCAAAAAGTCAACTTTTTCAGTGATCTGACTTACAGCACCTGCTACACAAATCTCAATCTTTTTGGCTGAAACCAACTTGGGAGTGCTGGACAGCTGTTTCGTCCCAGTTTGGGACTCCCCATCAGTATGCACCCAGCGGGGTTCTCTAACTGATGTCAGCACATGATGAAATCCTCCAACCAATCAAACAAAATCTCTACAAAACTTAGACCTGAAAATAGCAAGTATGTATCAGGTTAAAAGGAAATTTCCGCATTGTGTAAATAAGTCGCAAATCTGATAGAAAATGACGTTTTGATATCATAATGACCATAGTAACCAGAAGAATTAATTGGTTTTTTGATAAGTAGTTAAATGAAAAAAAAAAAAATTATATAAAGGATAATAGAATAGACAAGGAAAAAGAGACAACACACAATATATATATTTATTGAAATCCCCTGAATTTGGGTTTTGTTTTCTTTGTGTTATTTTAGTGGAAACAAATACCTGATGTTGAAAATATATATATATATATATGGATACATATCAATAAGCTTCCATAATTTGTTAAAAGAAAAATATTGTTTTCAAAAATAGGATGACTAAGTTAACTTTAAAAATACGGCATATGATAGAAAACATAAATAAAACTTGAGTAACGAAAGGCATTGATTTCAGTTTTAAAGAAGGTACTATTTATTGACTTGGCATCCAACTGTGTAAGCTGTCTTTATATAAATAACGAAACCTGATCCTCTCACTGAGCCGCAGAGTCTGCAACATTTGCAGTTCTAACACCATTGGAGAGAAGCTGAATACTCTAAACAGGATTCTTATTTAAAATGGCCACCCCCAAACACTTCATCACAAAATCCGTGAATTCTATAGCTCCGGGAACCACACACATCCAAAAACTCTATCGAAATCTGCAGTTCAATGGAGACTCATTGGCAGAAATACTTAAAAACGGCCACTCCGTTCACTGAAGAAAACCTTCTTTGCAGATGAACTTCGACTCATTTCCTCTACAAAACTGGTGATTCGTATAAACATGAAGAGTAAGCTATCACTGCTCTGATCCTATCAATGTTTATCTAATCATTACACCTTTTCCTATGGAACTAGATGTGTCGCCTATACTCAGCATTTGCTATCCAAGCGTATTATCGAACATTTATCTTCATGGTTTTATCAAATAAAATAAAGATTCCTCCATAGCTTTATTCTGGAATACCTGATCGACTCTGGACACTGAACAAACCAGCAGGGCGACATCAGAATGCGCATAAATCTTGCCTTCTGTATTACATGACTGTTATCTAAAGCTTACAATTTAAATGATACATCTTTGGTAACATTCCTTTTGTCGCTATGAAAAATCACCATACATACGCGATAGGCCTTAAAAAAGTAACTCTTTAATGAACGCCTTTTTATATAACTAACCGATTTATCATTCATGATAGTTTATAAATTGAGGAGGAATATACATCGTAAAGAGAATTTTTTTTCAGGATTTTCATCATGAACTGACATTGGTTAGAGAACCATTGGAAAACCTGGGAGTACTGGATAGTTGTTTCGTCCTAGTTTGGGACTCTTCATCAGTACGCACCCACCGGGATTCGAACCCAGGACCTTCCGGTTACAAGGCGAGCTCGTATACCATTAAGCCACTGGGACCCGATCCAATGGTCCTTGAATTCTAACTTCTGCCAATTCACGACATAGCGCGACCGCTAGCCAATGTCTTCGGGTCCCAGTGGCCTAATGGTATACGAGCTCGCCTTGTAACCAGGAGGTCCTGGGTTCGAAACCCGGTGGGTGCGTACTGACGAAGAGTCCTAAACTAGGACGAAACAGCTGTCCAGTACTCCCAGGTTTTCCAATGATTCTCTAACCAATTTCAGTTCATGATGAAAATCCTGAAACCAATCAAATCCCTACAAACCAACACTTGAATAGAAATTTTTTTCTTCACGTTCCCAGTGGAACATAGGGCCTCAAGCTAGTGGCTTGAAGTTTCTGTAGCAGTGGTGATTATTTTTACAGGATGGGGTTGCTAGCCTCATGCCCAACCTTTCCTCTTTACGAGTCTTATTTCTGGCTTAGCGATGTAAAGGAGTGCGTCAGTGGCCGGGGATCGAACCACAGACCATGCGCATGGTCGGCGAGCATCCTAACTGCTGTGCCACCGACACACACACAAATTATGTTACTTCCTCATTAAACTTTTCAGATCTTTCCATCTTTTCTAATCTGTCCTTTTCATTGTCTTTATTCAAAATCAGACTTGTGACTTTTTAATATACTGTTTAAACTAATAGTCTTCATTTAACCTAACGCCTTTACTATATCCAATTAAATAATATCAGTATTGTATTACGTCGGTGGTGTTCAGCTGTAGGATAATCGCCAAGTATATCTCACGCGATCTGAATTCCGATCCCCGACCGACGATCTCCTGAACCTCACTAAGCCGATAGTAAGACGAGTAAAGATTAAAGGTTGGGCGTGTGAGGCTGGCTATCCCGCCCTGCCATTGCTACTGAAACTTCACAGCTCAAGCTTTAAATCCTGTGCTCCACCCTGAATACAAAGTTACAAAATCATAATAATAATTGGAGAGATAAAAGATTTCAAAAAAAGCAGTTTTAGGACTTCAGGTAATGTTATCACCGAGAAAGGTTTCTTCTCTAAACCTTTTGTCTTATTTATAAATATTCTAGATGGTGTTTTCGGTACATATCAGATTCAATCTGGCGCGTTAGCATAAGTGGGTGATTGGACTTATTAGTTTTAATAGTTGATTTTCAGTGATTAGGTCTGAGGTTTGACTTCCATACTATCTACTTTAGGCGTCCCAGGAGTGCGAACGCTCAAATAACCTTGAACGCTTGTTAGTCGTTGGTTGAGGAGACTTACCATTATTCTAGCGTGGAAATGAACGCTGTTCATCTGCTCAGATGCAAATTTCATCCAGATCACGTATTTCAACACTGCTTAGATAATGGATTAATAGGACGTACTCGGGATATGTAGTTGTGGTGCTTCTATGAACCTGCCACCGTATACTCAAGTCATTGGTGGATATATATTTAGATGTACACAGTGTAGGAAACGAATAAATGTTCGTACTGGTAAGTGACACTCTCAGTTAATTGTTTTCTAGGAACTTTCTTTGAAAAGTCGAAACTTTCGTTGATCAGTATCCTGTTTCTGTGCCATTACTGGATTTTAAAGTCCGGGGTGAGATCAGTTGCGGCTCAGACAGAAAACATGTTAACGTCTACTGTGCAATGGTTCCAGTTTTGTCGGGATTTAGCGTCGTGGAAAATGAACAGTATTACTCAAGTGTTGGGAGGAGTCGGTGTAATCGTTCATATCGATGAAACGGTCCTTATAAAGAAGAAGTACAATCGAGGACGTGCTAGCGCGAATAAATAGAATAAGAGCTATAAACGGCTCTCAAAATCAAGTTATTTTTAGTCATCTGGATGAATACATGTATGGGAATTGGTTTAATTTAAAAACTGACACTCCCCATTATAATTGGGACATTTTTTATTTCATATTAGACAAAAAAATACCTTGTTTAATGTGTTTTTCATGCTTTTTATGTAAATATACGTAACTTTTGTGCAAAAATCTTCCACTTTTCTGATTGATCGGCTCAAGGTCACTCGTGCGTTTGCATCCCTTGGGACGCTATTGTAGAACATCTTGGCGATGGAACCTTCACACAATAAGTATGTGTATAGCTTGTTCCGGTTAACGATACCCTTACCTGGAACACTGTTCTAATTAAGTTTAGAATGACAAATTATACCTTGTTATTAAACTAAATTTTTCATAATATATGTTGATCTAGTTATATAAACCGTTCGATTTATTTTATTATTATTTTTTTCTTTGTCTTTGTACTTTTTGTTTTTCATAAAGGAATGCCATGAACTTTGTATACCGTTTCATATTACCTCTGCGAATACGTTGAACAAACCAAAAATAAAAACAGGCGTAAAGCGTAAATTAGCTGAAAGTGATAACACCCCTGAGGATGATAATGAATGTTATTCTGATGCAGTTGGAGAATCTCTGTTAAATTTAATCAAAAGTGCTAATATTGGTTGTATCGTTACAGATTTTTCACCTTTACGTGAACCTTCATCATGGACAAAACGTGTAGCTGAATTATTACCCGAAAATATTCCATTTTGTCAGGTAATACAAGCATTTTGATGGTAATAATAATAATAATTTACAACAATTCGTTCCCTTTATGAATTTAGACAGAGGAAAATAAGAAGACGGATTTTGTCTGAAGCGTGTAATGTATTTGCACACAACACATTTCGAATAATCTGATCACACACGGACTTGTCATAGGAATACATATATATGAAATGAATAAAGAGTTAAGAGGTGAGAAAATAAATTAAGGTCAAGTTAAAAATACATATTGAAGGTCAAAATAACACAATGGAGATCACTAAGTCAAATAAGAGAGGCAATAGTACACCTGTTATGGTATCAAAACAAAGTTTACCAAAAAAAGTAGGCTCAATGTGATGACGAATTGTTTTTGGACTCATAAAGGTGGTTAAAACTTTCTAATTATCAGGGCTTCTACAAACTTAAGGATACGCCCCAAATACATTCTATAGATAAGTTTAAAAACGTGTAAACATCAATTTTATGTCCTGTCTCTATAATCATGTTTTGCAGTGGAGGAGCTAGGTCTCCTCTTCTCACCAGTACTAGGTTTTGAGGATTCTATTTGCTTCTGTAGGCATTTAGGAATGTACTCTGAAGCCCTTACTTACAGAGATCAATGAGTCCTACCTATGTATGTGTGTCCACACTTACATTCAAATTGGTAAATACAGTGGGATGTGACGTCATTTTTCGCATGTTCGAAGGGCTTAGATAGATATAATGGCTTTACATTCTCTAATATTATGATATTAGCTGCATAAAAAGTCTTTTTAACAGCAGCGTTCAGCCTTTGTCTAGTTATCAAGCTGCTTTGATGTCCCATGTAGGGTAGCTTGATGTACACGTTTTTCTTAGGGGCGAGTTGGAGAGTGGGTCTTGGTGTTCTGACTGCTTATGCCTTTCTTATTTGGTTTAGTGACCTCCACTGTGTTATTTTGACCTTCAATATGTTCTTTTAACTTGACTTAAATATATTTTCTCACCTCTTTATTAATTATATATATATATATATATATATATATATATATATATATATATGTATTCCTATGACAAGTCCGTGTGTGATCAGATTGTTCGAAATGTGTTGTGCGCAAATACATTACACGATTCAGACAAATTACATCTTTTTATTTTGCTTTGTCTAAATAATAATAATAATAAATGTTACTAAAAGCTTTGGTGTTCACAAAAAGATCATGTTTACAATACTTTTATAATTTAATTGGTGGATGGTGACTAGCAGTGGAATCCAGGATGTGCATTTCGTCCTATTTGGGACTCATCAACTGGATATGCCTGCATTTCTCAGTGAGTGATGATGTTCCCACCGAGGCTCGAACCCAGTGCTGGTCACCATCCACCAATTAAATACTAATAGAATGCCCAGACATCGTCGAAGCATCTGCACAAGAAGTCAACATGTCAACCTGAAACCGAGCACTTCGGTCCAATCAATCGACCGGAAAATCTAAAATTCAATTAAACTTTTATAATTATTTGAAATAACAATTAAAATAACTTTAACCCTTATATTGATACTAACTTGATAGACAGAATCCTTCTTTTTGAATATATATGATGAATGTGGATAGTCCATGGAAATGAATGAACTTTAATTTAATATTTACCATAGCAACCAAAACTGACATGTTGTCATCTGAACTCAGGAAACCAATCTTTGCGTTCTACTTACTGTATAGCCAACTAAAGTTTCCTTGAGTTACCACCACTTCTCTAAGAATGTACTGACGATAATAAAATGACAGTTATTTGCGATTAAATCTGTGGTACTATTTAACAGTAATAACATATTGAAACTAAGAATTACCTCGACAGTCCTGTTAGACAGCTTTATATATCCAGAACATTCTCAAATGCAAAACAAGTATACTATACGACAAAATTATTAAATCGAAATCAACGCCAAGAAGTACCTGAGAATCAAGAAGAATTTTCCAAACAGTGTGAGATCAAAACTGTCAGCATGAATCTCGCACCATCCAATACACCTCAGACAGTCTGAGGTCAAAATCCCCAAGGCCAACCTTGACCTCATTCAGACAAAGTCGAAAACATAGAGCAATACCATCATACAATTGTGAAGATGAGCGTTTAAATTACGGCTTACACAAGAACAAAGACAAATAGTGAGGATTAAGTCAACAGGTGATATGTAAACATCAGAACAATTATATACATCTTGAGAGAAGTTATTATTATTATTGTTCCCTTGGGTTCCTAGTGGAACATAGGGCTTCAACTGCACGTCTCCACTTGCCACTTATGTCTTCCTTCTGCTGTGCTTTTCACCTGCATACATGTTAGTCCATACTGTTTCAACTACTCTTCACACGATCTCCTCCATGACACTCACCCTCGCACTGACGTCCCACTCGCCGCCGCTTCCCTTTCGGCCTGGTTCCACTCGAGCAATGGCCTGACGCGCGCGCGATGTCACCCAGCGGCCTCCTCAGTGAGTGTCCAATCCATCTCAATTCACTTCCTCCTGCATATTTGTTGGTTGGCGATTGGCTGTTGTTTTGTTTGTTAGTGACCATAGTTTCTTGTTGGTGATTCTTTCCGGCCCGGCCATCTGATCTTGAGTATAGAGCTAGCGAAGACAGTTGTTGATACAGTTCTGCAACAGTCTGTTGAAAATATTCTTTGTGACCCGCTCAGGCAAGTTTCTGATTCGTATAGAAGAACTGACCGACTTGACGTTTGTATTGAAGATCCGAATTTTGTTGTTGATTGAAACATTGCTAATCTTAACATGTGTAAGTGGAAGAAGTCATTTAGGCATTGATTACAACTAGTCCATTAGATTTTATGATCTTTTGGTAGAGAAGCTTTGGTTGATTGATACAAGTCAATTTTACATTATTATTTTTTTTAACAAGTTGGACAAGTTAGACTAAGATAAATCCGTTAATCCAATATCTTGGTCATAATTCCTAGATCATCATCTTATCTACAATAGTGCCGATATTTATCTTAATCAATGTTGTTATATAATTTTTCTTAAATAAGTAGTTTATTGACATTTATCTGAAATTCTTTATTTTTTCATAGTTTATTTTGTAAAGATAAGTTTATATTTTTTTATAATGTTCTAATTATTTATAAACTTGTTTGATAAATCACATGATATTACCGTCATTTTTGTTTGTAATATTGGTTTCGTTTTTTTTAATGCATCGTTACGATAATGATTACCCACAGTGAACAATAGTTGAGTAGTTTATTTTACTGAGTTATTAATTATTTACTTTCTAGCATATCAGTTTTGTACTTTGTTCTTATGCTATATGGGGTACATCCAATTTTTTTAAATTGCATGTGAATTCATCTTTACAGTTAACCTGTATTCGTATTAACAGCAGGCTGTTTAGCTAATCCACAGAACATTCAACTCATTATAGAAGTTTTGTTGTAATTCAGAAAAACACTTTTTATTTAGAATATTTTACAGTACTAATATTTTTTCGATGTGATTGTGTCCCCTGGACCGGGTGTTGTGATTACTTGGCTTTGATTGTCTTCCTAGGTAGCCTCTTTAGTGCTTACTTCATTCTATCTACTTCACATGAGAGTAAATGCTGAGTATGTTGTCTCGAAAGATAATGAAATTGACCCGACTAAACCACCCTATTCAGGGAACACAAACATGTTGAAAACATCCACATAATTCAGTGGTAAAACACCCGCCAGCTACGGATGTGGTTTGGGGTTCGATTCCCAGCTGACGCATTCCTTAGCCTCATCCAGTTTGCTGGTCTATAGTAATCCCAGAAAAGTGTGAAGGTTGAGCGTAAACCTGGCAAACCCACACCGGAGTATCCAGGCTGCAGAGTTGGTCCTTTTGGGGACTTGTCAGTTGAGTGTACCTGCATCTCAAGTGAGATCCACAGATATCAAGTCAACGGGAAATGCCAATTAACTTACAGAAGAATGATGTGTACACAAATGTTTATTTATGGCAAAAGAATGGATTCCTTTTTGTTAAACAAAATAGTTTTTCCGGCAAAGTAAAGCGAACAGATGGTAAGATTATGTGCGGTAATGCTCATTATAATAGACTGATGTTAACATGAGAGAGTGACTGAGGTTTAAATGATAGACTGGTTATCTATCTAGCTGACTGTAGGATTACGAATGTACCAGTATTTGGACAAACTTTTGTTCTAATGTATTTGTAAAAAAAACTGTCTGCCTGTCGATTCTTCATTTTTGTCAACTGAACTAACAAGCCTAACTTATGATCATGTTTCACTCAGTTTCACTTCACTATATTAGATGTCTAAGTTATCGAAATGTCGCACATATGGGTATAAAATACATCACTGGATAAATGGGTTTAGTTCTCGACTGACTCATTTATAACCTTACGTGTTTTAAATAAATCCTGGCAACATTGGTGATACCGTTGGGTGTAGAAATGAGATCATTAAAGAATGATCCACTGGTAAGGTTGTGGAACTCAATTATTCTAACTTGGATATTTACGACGTTTATTTAGCTAGATGGCGATGCCGACCATGCACATGGTCTGGGGTTCGACCACCGGCCATTGACGCACTCCTTTACCTCGCTAAGCCAGTAATGAGACTGGTAAAGAGGAAAGGTTGGGCATGAGGCTAGCAACCCCATCCTGTAAAATAAACACCGCTACAGAAACTTCAAGCCACTAGCTTGAGGCCCTATTTTCCACTGGGAACGTGAAGAAAAAAATTTTAGCTTACAATGACTCAAACGTAGTAAATAATCAATACCCCGCTTTGTACTACATACGCATCATGTGTAATAAGGATTTGTAACTCACTTGTGCCTACTTGTATATACTAAAAGAAACGTGTCCAGATTCTAGTTCATTTCTTATCCTGTTTCTTTTCTCGAATGACTGAGTATTATGTCTCGTGACGTCAGTCTATTTTTTTGTGTTGTATATATTAGTGTTCCTAAGGTTGACGTAGAACACGATTTAAATTTTCGTTAATTTATGGTTGAACTTCAAACATTACATCTTAGGCGTGTTAACTTCGTTCCACTTTTGTCAGTCTGTGAAATCGAGTGATTTTTCACTAAACATATGAGACATGTTGGTAGACTATTCAAAATACATTAGAAGAGAACTATGTCCAAATACGGGTTTATTCAATCCTGTGTGTTTTGAATTGCTTTGCAATATATCTTGTACTTTCAATTGTATCTTAAGGAGGTGTAACATATTCAGATAAAGTTAACTATTGCTGGTTGAATGATTTGGATTGTTGTCTTTAATCTTATAAAATTCAAACGTTTTTACAGGAAAATAAACAACTCAACTTTAATTGTTAGAATTATTCACATACCAACATCAGTTAGGCAGATCATTGAAAACAGGTTCCATCTTGGAACTCATCATCACTGCTCACAGGACCATCAGGTTATTAATGAAAACAAAACACGTAGATCAGCGAAGAGTCTCTTTTCGGCGATGAATTCATTTTCTTAGCTTTACAGTCACAAAAATATGTGTATGGGTTATTTTGTATGTTTGTGCACATTAAGTTTGTCAAACAAAAATACAATTGGTTATGGTTATTTTAACTGAACAGGTGAGAATTAGTAAGTTTTGAGTGGAGTTACATAATGCAATGAAACTAGGGTGGTAACGAAGGTGATGAGTTGTTAAAGAGGAGCTAAGTAATAATATGAATAGTTTGATGATTGAGCTGTACTCAAGATGCCAATAGAAACAAAGTAGATAATACGAAATTACGTAAGAGTTCTAAATGAATACAAGACTTATAAGCAATTAAAGAAATAGGCACACAAACAACCAAGCCTGTTGATCATTCAGTCGTTTTGACTTGAGTCTGATGACCCGTGAATTCTAACTTTGTCAACAACTGAAATAACGCCGCCCACACAAATGCCTTTGATGACCATCCACTTCACATTTTAGTAATGGACCCCGCTGTTCACGACTTCTCACAACAGCTTCAGAACATCCATCCAGTAGCCATGAGTAAGTAATCTGGAGATTGATATTTAGATTATGGGATTTGTAGGACTTTAGATTAATTTAATTTCGGTTGTTTGATTTTGTCACGAACCAACATCAATTACACTGATCAACGTGAAGTGATCGGTCATCGGCGACAGTAGCGTTATATCACGAGTTGACAAAGTTAAAATTCACGGTTCAATGAATTCCACCACAAGTGGTTGAATGGTCAATGAGCTTGATCTTGTAATTTGCAAGTCAGGGGTTCCATTCGTGATGAGATCGTGCGTGGGGACTGTTGGAAACTCCCAAGAAGGGACGAAATAGTTGTCCAGTTCTCCGCTGTTTTTCAAAGATTTTTCAAACTGACTTTGGTATCTGACGAAATCTGATATGTGGATTTACGTTAGTCGAAATTTCCACAAATCTCATAATCTAAATAAATAATTGATTGTTTATTAAATAGAAGCTTCCCCGCCGTTATATAAGGGGAATGTTTTTTGATGTCAAGTTGCAAAAGTTTAAATAAAGTAATTTTCGAGAGTTGATTTGTAGGGATTTGATTTGTTTTTCAAGTTTAACTGCGGATTGATATGAGTTAGAGAACCACTGAATACCAGCCATAACCATTTCATCATATTTCGGGACTCATCGGCAGTACGCTCTCACACCGGGTTTTGAACCCAGGAGCTTTCTGTTACAATGCAATCTTGTAGACCATTCGGCCATTGAGTCGCGTCTCAATGGCCTATGAATTCTAAATTCTACAAATTGGTGATTGTAGCTCGACTGACACCAGCCAATGTTGTTAGCGAGCATTTTTCTTCACTTCTGACAGAATGGCATCCACTGGTCACGACAATGTGGAACGATATCAGCACGAAAGTACTAAGTATTGATCACATTTTTAGCATAGTATAGACTGGGAACCTAATGAGCGTAAAAGTTTTGATTTATTTCTGTTTGTGTTAATACTATACAAGTGTTAAGTTGATTGTGAATACCCACTAGTCACTTATAGGAAGATACCTTTCGAAAGTTATGTTCAGTGTACAGTGTTCTGTATAAATATTTCCATAAAGCATCGGTTTTAAGCCTGTGTCATTCTTTTAGTGAGAGATTTCAAACTTTTTCAATAAATGCATCTATTGAGAAACGTTGAAAGTTATTTCACTATAAATCACTGTAAAAAATTTAATGACTAACGCTCATTCTATGAAGAGTATTCTTATAATGCAAAAGTAATTACACTTGAATATCAATATCGGTTTTCTACAGCTGCATACAGACTTCCAATTTCCAATGTTATTAGATAGTTGGAGGTAATCGGCAGCAAGCCTTGGACCTAGGTTTCTTGCCAGTTGACACTCACCAAGGCATATCTGCAACCGTGAAGGAACTTGTGTCCGTCCTGAGTTTCGAAGCCGCGTTACCCAGTGCTGCAGTCAGTGACTTTACCACTGAGCTATTCGGGCTCGCAATTGATCTTCTGTATGATTGTAGTGGGTATTTTGATTTGATACTAGTAACTAGTGTGATGTGTCTAGTCCTGTCATTGGTGCAGACTGAATTCTATCAGTCAGGTTGTAATGTGGCCACCATTCTAGGTAGTTCGCCATCACGGTGCACATCGGCCTCCTACCGATTGCCTCCAACCATCTAGTATCATCAAATCAGTGTTCATCGTGATGGCGAGCTACCTAGAATGGTGGCCACATTATAACCTGACTGATAGAATTCAGTCTGCACCAATGAGAGGACTAGATACATCACACTAGTTACTAGTGTCAAATCAAAATTTCCAATGTTTTCTTAGTTAGGCCTTCAGTTAACACATTAGTGAATAGTAGTTCTTTGTAAGAAGATATAATACCGTAATGTGACAATTTTATGTTAAGTTTTGTTTAGAATAATTGCTATGGATATAGTAACTATTGATGACACTGAATTGAGCACTGTAATGTAGCACGTGCGCGTCGGTGGTTTAATGGTAGACTGCTCTCCAGTTATACAGGAGGTCATGTTTCAATTCCTGACCGGTACATTGCTACTTAACGTCACTCAGTTAACTAACCGATAAGAAGGCAGGAAAAAAGCAAGGTTGGGTATGAAGCTAACAACTCCACCGCGGTAAAAGGGGATGGGTTTTTACATGGCATATTCCTTTTTTGAAGTGGTGTCACCTGCGCCTTATCCGGTGGGTATTATCGAGTGTCAATAAATTGGCCAAATATAATAGCATGGTTTCATGAAAATCCATTACATTGCAAAGATATCAGTGCAGGAAATGTAACGCAGTTCAAGAATACACTACCACTGATAACATGTACATCAGGAAAAAAGTTTCTATGCAAAATTTTACTTAAAAATATATAGACAAATTTAACTTGTCATTAAACCACCATAGGGAAGGGATTATGATGCTACAATTAACGGAATGTGCAATAAAGCCACCCATAAAACCAGCACCACAGTTCCTGAAACTTTAAAGAATTTTTTGAAGTTTTGTGTTCCAAGTAGAACACAAAAAAGTGATAAGGTAATTTTGATAGATCACAATTCTATTTTAAAAAAATCGGCAAATCAATGAATGCAATTTGTCTTCTAAACATTACGGAATGGAAATCTGTTGATATGCCCTACACATGATGAAATGTTATACATTGTTTAGTTCTAGTGATTTTAACTTACTCTTTGAAATCTATGAGTTTTTTTATTAATTAGAAGTTTATAAACACACCATTAGAAAAATCATTTTGTCTTAAATTTGCATAGACTTTATACTTCCGAATACATTTAATTCAACGCTATTCACTTCTGTATATTGTGAGTATTCTATCATTGAACCATTCAGTTGTTGGTTCACTGGGGAAAGAGGACTCTTGAGTAATTGCATCATAGGATGATACATTATAGCGTTCTGGCCTTGCAAGAGAGTGCAATTTAAATATGCTCATTTCTCTTTGAAAATCAATATATAATTACAACCAATCAACAACTGTATTATAGTGTGAAGTGGAGACGTCGTTGTCCATTGGTTTAAGCACTTGATTTTTAGTCAATGGGTTGTGATTTCGATCTGCGTTGTACGCCTAAATTAGCCTCGGCAAGTGGTGGTGTGATACAGACAATGAGTTTCAACGGAATATTTGTTCTCACGGTAAGAATCATTGTATTTGTTGGTGTTAATGTCTGAATAACTATTTCCACAGTGGAATAATGCATTAGCAACAGAACTGAATGATATATATGTATATATATATATATATATGTATTTGTACATTCTATTTTATATCGTTTAATGTAAACTAAAATCACACGCTCAGTGATTGGATAAAGGATATAAACTGTATAGTTATAAGTAGATGTTTGATCACTTGAAAATATAACTTGGCTTTTGTGGCTTGCCTTATACTGTTACAGTAACATTAGACCTAACACAATTAGTGTGACTCATAGTCCGAGAACTAAGTTTAAACAATAACTTGTTCATCGTGACGATGTGTCACTTATTTTATTCGAAACGTCAATAATATCCCACATGAAATTCCTCCAGTTTTGTAAAGAAAAACAAATAAGGAACCATTATGTACTTTGAAAGAATTATATATTTAAATAATTCACTAAAAATAGGTACCTTGATTAATCTTTTAAACCTATATCTACTATGTGTACATAACTTTGTAGTAAGTATACAACGAATTTATTGGTTATACATTCTCAAATTAGTCACAGTAATTCGTTGTTGATTAAAACTATAAGATTGGTCGTTTTGGTGTGTATGTCATGGGTAATTATTCTATTGAAATATGAACTGTCTCCTATCGAAATTCACTGATAATAGTAGTCTGTCTGTCTCTTTTCGACATAGAACTTTGCACCGATGTGCGGCAGTTCAAGTCGCCACACCCCATTTAGCACACAAAGCAAGAGAAGAAAGTAGCAGAAATGCATATTAGAGACAGTAAACAGAGGCGTGAGACAAAGAAATAGAAGCAACGATGAACAATGTAGTTTCATTGGAAATTATAGGTCAAAAGGAGTGGGTGCATCTGCACCAGCCACTAAGAACGATCTCTTTGAGCCATATCACTAATTGTTTCCAACCATTGGTTTCTACCGTCCCGAGGACCCCAACCAGGAAGTCTACACCTTCCTACGTGACTTAGACTAACTGTTGTAGATTTCATTGACTGGTGCCATGTTTTGGTTTGACCGTCGCTAGCTCTTTCCCAACCTGACCCCATGTCAGCTAACACTGCCCGTCGAGGAAGGCGATGACTAGGCATGCTCACGTAACACATGTCCTAACCATCTCGGTCGATGTAATTTTACAGCCTCGTCGATTGATTTCCCCTCCTTACCTAGCACTCGACGACTAACCTCAATATTCCTCACCTTATTATACCACTTCGCACGGGAGATAGAACGCAGGCACCTATGATCAAAGACAGCTAGCTAATCTTTTCATGTCTTCCACTCTCATTGACCATGTCTAGCTTACAGTCATAAAGGAGGACGAAGCGGACTGATGAGTAGTACACCCGCCCTTTGGTCGATAGCCATCCGGATATCATGTCTACGCTAGAGACGGCGTAAACTGGCGAAACTAGTCCTCTGTATCCGTGCTGGGATTTCATCGGAGATCAACCCGTTGGGGCTGATGGTACTTCCCAAATAAGTGAAGCGGTCAATGTGTTCTACCACTTCACTTCCTATTTTAAACTAGGAGTCGCTGTAGTCCAGTTCTGTAACATCATCTTGCATTTGGCGGGAGCGAATCGCATGCCAAACATTCGTAGGTTGCTGCTTAAGGTGTTCAGAAGACTCTGCATTTTGTCAGCGTCTTCACCTAGAACGACTATATCACCTGCATATTCTAAGTCAATGAGGCTATTATTCCCTGGTAGCAAGTCAATCCCTGAGTCGCTGAAGTGAGTTAGGGTTAAGTCCATTAGTACATCTATGATGAAATTGAATCGAAATGGGGATAATGAACATCCTTGACGGACACCACTAGTCGTCACCACTTCAGGTGACAACTCGCCGTAAGCCCTCACCAGGCTGCATGAGTCCGAGTAGCAGATTGTTGGACGCCGGTAGGAATGCCTATGTTCTAGAATCTGTCGAAGGGTGAAGATATGGTCAATACACCCTCTTCCTGGTCTAAAGCCTGTCTGGCTCTCCCGTGTTTGTGCCTCCTGGTCACCACTTAGTCTACCCAATATTATTGAGCCTAGGACTTAAGATACTATATTAGTCAAGCTAATCCCTCTGTGATTATCACAGGAAGACTTGTCTCCCTTCTTGTATATGGGGATAATCAGTGACTTACACCAACCCGATGGGACTTCCTCTGATTCCCAGACGTTGCCTAGTATCTCAGTTAATGCAGACAGTAAACTGTCTCCACCGTACTTAAATACCTTTGGAGTCATTCCATCAGGTCCTGGTGCTTTGCCTTGTTTCAGATTAGTGACAGCTTTAGTAACCTCAGTTAGGGATGGAGGACCTGTGTCTATATCCCATCAGGGAGGTGTTGGATGTTCGGCAGGTTGAGCGTGGCTGTGGGCCAATTAAACTGCTCCTCATAGTGCTCTTTCCAGCGATCCAGTCGTCTATCCTGGGAGCTAATTATGGTGCCATTCTTCTCAGAGATTGTTTCACTTATCATTTACCACCTGTTTCCCTGATGAGTCTAAATAGTTGCCTGGTGTTATGATAATAGTAGTATAAGTAGTACACATTTATTTGATCGATTATGTCAGTTAGTGATATATATATATATACTAGCTTCCTAAACCTTAGCAGTTGAAGTATAATAAAATCATCAGCTTTCATTGGATCTTAGGTGGTAACTAACATCATACGCCTATTCCCTAGTGTTGGTGCAGACTGGATTCTTTCAGTCAAGTTTGTAGTGTAGTCACCATGCTAGGGGTGGCTCATCATCACAGTGCATTCGGACTGCAGCATACGGTGGCCATCGTTCGAATCTCAGAAGAGTAGTGAGCGCCTTCAAGACTGCAGATACGCCTTGTTAATAACCGGTGAGAGTACCAACAAGCACGAAACCTAGGCGGGGAGAATTTCCTGTTGATTACCTCCAACCATCTAACAAAGTTACCATCACATTTTGTGTGTAATTCAAACACAGTATTCCTACGCTCCACTCGTTGTCTTTGTTTGTCCTTTCATTCGTCCGTCTGTCTATCTATCTATATGTATGTATGTATGCATTCCTTCACAGCATAGAATCAACGTGTAGAACTTCGTAAAAAAACAAGTGCTTCGATTCATTCAGCTTCGAAAAAGGAGGAGAAAAAATAATGCTGCAATAGACACTGATGACTTTAGTAGAAAGAACAATTCAACGATTACTGAAATTCCTATTCATCTAGAGGATGATAAGGAGTGATGAATATACATCTTTCTTGGTAATGATTTTGAGCTACCTGACCAAGTGTCTTCAGCCATTGATCTTTAGTATTCCGAGATTCTAAATCTGTGGTAGTGCAAACTTCTTTAACATATCATGTTTGGGTTTGACCACTGCCTATTACTTCTTCCGAAGATTACTGGTTAAGAAAAGACGATACTTCATCATATTTAGCAATTACTCTAGATATCTCAGTCGATAGAGTTTCATAACATCGTCAGTCGACCTGCCCTATTTATCTAACAGTTTACACTTTAATATTAGTATTGTTCCCTTGGGTTCCTAGTGGAACATAGGGCTTCAACTGCACGTCTCCACTTGCCACTTATGTCTTCCTTCTGCTGTGCTTTTCACCTGCATACATGTTAGTCCATACTGTTTCAACTACTCTTCACACGATCTCCTCCATGACACTCACCCTCGCACTGACGTCCCACTCGCCGCCGCTTCCCTTTCGGCCTGGTTCCACTCGAGCAATGGCCTGACGCGCGCGCGATGTCACCCAGCGGCCTCCTCAGTGAGTGTCCAATCCATCTCAATCCACTTCCTCCTGCATATTTGTTGGTTGGCGATTGGCTGTTGTTTTGTTTGTTAGTGACCATAGTTTCTTGTTGGTGATTCTTTCCGACCCGGCCATCTGATCTTGAGTATAGAGCTAGCGAAGACAGTTGTTGATACAGTTCTGCAACAGTCTGTTGAAAATATTCTTTGTGACCCGCTCGCAAGTTTCTGATCGTATAGAAGAACTGACCGACTTGACGTTTGTATTGAAGATCCGAATTTTGTTGTTGATTGAAACATTGCTAATCTTAACATGTGTAAGTGGAAGAAGTCATTTAGGCATTGATTACAACTAGTCCATTAGATTTTATGATCTTTTGGTAGAGAAGCTTTGGTTGATTGATACAAGTCAATTTCACATTATTTTTTTTAACAAGTTGGACAAATGACAGCATATCACTAGAAAATCAGTCTTGTTTCAGCTTTCTAAAGTGAATCAGAGTTTAGTTATAGAGGATGACGATAGATCTTATTTTTTAGGCTTACTATATTTTTCTTGATGAAAAATATTTACACTGTTAGTTTGCCGTCAGCTGAAGGTGACAATATGTAAACTAAGTTAGTAAAAGTGAAAATTTATTATTATTATTATCGCTATGGTTATAATAATAATGACTGTGTTCTAATGTAAGAAACTAGAAGTTATATCCAAGCTTATACATACTGATGAAGGGTCCTTAATTAGGACAAAACACCTTTTCAATACTTCCTCGTTTTCAATGATCCTCTAACTGATGTCATTTAGCAATCTAACTTGAGGTCAATCAAATCTCCGCAGACCAAGACTTCGAAATCAGATGTTATTGTTTACTTATCAAGGGAAATTATTGTTATTATGCCTTTGAGTCACGAGTTTCAACAGTATGACGCCATTTCATTCTGTTTTCTGTTGTACTCCTCACTCGGCTCTACGATTTCTTAGAAGGTGTCACCCCCTCCATATTATCCTCGGACTCCCGAATCGTATTTTCCCACTCGGGTTACACTCAAGGGACTGTCTAGTGTGTGATGCTATTCAGCGGTCTCCTCAGAGTGTGTCCGGTTTCCTTTTTGGCATATTTATTGGACAATGGGCTCTTAATTGGTTCGTTCCCATAGTTCCTTGCCTTCTGTGCTTTCTGATCATCTAATTTTCACTATGGAGCGAGCCAACACTGCTGATGATAAAAGTCTGTAGCCCGTTGTCTTCACTATATCCACTTGAAGCCCTGTCTTTTCTCTACTTCTTCTGCTGCCAACTTGTTGGTCTTCGCCTAGTTTATTAGCCGGTTCTAAGTCCAGAAAAGGGAGAGAAGATTGAGTGTGGAGCTAGGGACCCTACACTGGGTCAAGAAACGCTTAACTATACATCTAGTATAGCCTTCTTGAATTTCATGAATCTCAGACACTGTCACAGCCTCCAGCTTTATGATTACCATGTACACCTCATTCTACAAGATAAAGTGGCAATGTACAACTGTGTCGAGTTGACTATTCACCCTTAGTTCTATTATTTTGTAATTAACAGTTCTTGTAATTCACAGAAGACCTCATCGTTATCTGAACTTACTAAACGCTTCATGTTATCTTGGAAAAACACCCATATGGACATCAGAAAGAAGAGAACACGAAGTTTAGCAAAGATATCTTTTCGGTGATTACATTTTAAAAAAGCTATACAATCGCATTGAAATACATAATTTTACATGGATACAATTCTTGTTTGATTCCACATAATTACGACGGCGAATAGAAGGTGATAATTATTTTCAACTAAGTGAAAATAATTATCACCTTCTATTCGCCGTCGTAATTATGTGGAATCAAACAAGAATTGTATCCATGTAAAATTATGTATTTCAATGCGATTGTACAGCTACTGAAAATGAAATCGCCGAAAAGATATCTTTGCTGAACTTCATGTTCTCTTCTTTCATGTGATCTTTACTGGTGTTATTTTTCAATTGCTTACTGTTATCTGCATAGTGTTGTAGGTATTCATTTATAAAATGAACTAATTAGTTGGAATTTTGAGATTCTAAACGTTAGTTTTGACTACGAAAATGCAGATTTTAATGATGGTTGTCCTATTAAATAATCCTACCGTCTTATTTTGACTCCTTAACGCCTTTTTTTCTGTGATTATTTTCTGCTCTGTTATAATCTACTTTTTGCAAAATATCGATAGATGATATATCATAGAGTATTTCAAGTCTTCAAATCTTTAAAATTGCAATGGCAGAAAGTAATTCCATATTAGTTTGTTTATTAGATGTATCACACATCGGCAGGGAATCGAACCTCTTACCATGTGCATGGTCGGCGAGAATCCTAACCACTGTGCCACCGACGCACAGTGTAAATGTGTTGATATGATTGATTGTGAGTAATAAACTGTTCTCTAAACGTCATACAGATATTAATTCTCTTGACTAGCAGCACTCAATTCACAATTTGAAGCTGTAACCATTGATATTTTTTGTTTTATTATTATTTCCTTTCATTCCTACAGGAATATAGAGCTTCAGCCGCGCGTCTCTATTGCACTCGGTTCTCTGCCAACTTTTTCACCCCGCTCAAAGTCTGCCCACATGCTTTTATTTCCTCTTCACATGACCTCCTCCAAGTCACCCTCGCACTGACGGCCAACTCGCCGCTTCCCTTTCGGGTTCCACTCGAGAAATGGCTTGTCTAGTGATGTCACTTGATGGCCTGTTTTCTCAGAGTATGGCCAGCCAATCCATCTCCATTTCTTCCTGCATATTTGTTTCACAATCGGTTCCCGCTGGGTTGGTTCGCTCATTGCCAGAGATCCCTGTTGCTGATCTTTTCTGGCCTGTCATCTGATCCTGAGTATTGAGCGAAGACAACTGTTAATGAAGGTCTGTAGTTTGTTTGAGATGCTCTTTATGACGCGCCAGGTGTCTGATCCGTATAGTAGCACTGACTTCACATTGGAGTTGAAAATCCGGATGTTATTTTTGATGCTGAGTTCTGTTGACCTCCACACAGACTTGAGAGTAATGAAAGCTTGTCTTGCTTTACCGATCCTTGCTTTGATATCCCCATCATTTCCGTCCGCCTGTTGTTGAAACGATGTTTCTCACATCGGTAGGTAAAAGAGGTTGCTTCCTTCAGATTCCCTTCATTTGTGCTGACTTTTGTTGTTGCTGTTGGCCAGAAATTTTCATCGCCTCTGTTTTCTCTATGTTCACCTGAAGTCCTACCTTTGATGCTTCTTCTATCGCCAACTTGTTGCTTTCCACTTGCATATCTTCCAGTTTGTGGGAAATCAGACATATGTCATCAGCGAATTCCAGATCCTCCAAGTTCTTGTGTGGGTCAATTTTATGCCTGTCTCCTCGCTCCCCGCTGTCTGTCTCATTATCCGGTCTACCGCCCGCAATCAGGAAAATCATTGGTGATAGTAGGAAGTCTGTCTTCACTTCGAAGGCTTCCGTAAGTTTCCCGTTGTGGATTACTTGGGATGCAGCATTGTCGTACAAGTGTTGGATGAAATATGTAATTGTCGGTGGCACCTCGTAGTAGCGAAGTAGTTGCCGAATCACCTCTCGATCGACGCTGCGCTATCGAAAGCCTTTTCAAAGTCGATGAAGTTCAGATAGAGGGGTGACTGCCATTCCAAACTGTGTTCAATGATGATCCGTAGTGTGGAGATTTGATCAATACATGACTTGTTTTTTCTGAATCCAGATTGTTCCGGTCGAAGTTTTTCATCCAGTTTGGCTTGTTTGATTCTCTCCAGGATGATGTGGCTTAGTATTTAGCTTGGGATGGACAGGAGCATAATTCTGCGCCAGTTCTTGCATCGACCTGAGTCTCCTTTCTTTGGCAGTTTGAATAAGTATCCTTTCTTCTAATCCGCAGGTACTTTGCTTTCTTTCCAGTGGTGTCATCGAGTCCGCTGATGTCTCTGGGTCCATTTTCAATGCTTCTGCTGGGATTCCATCTGTGCAACATATAACTCTTCTGATTGAATCATACTTTAACCAGCACACATATGACTCATCAACTTAATCTGCCTTTCCATACTTAACTCTTTTCTTCTAATCGAATAAGTAGATTGACAACTGTGGTTCACAAAGTGGTGGAGAACTTAAAATAGGTGAGAGCAATATTAAAATATGACAGTATTTTATAACATGAATTGAAATAGTGAGGAAACAGTAAAGAAGAAACTAAGGGACACGATTCCCCCCCCCCCCTTATTCTTTCACATGCCTAGTGGAACAATAAAAGGCTTCAGCCTTTAAAGTTACAGTAGCGTTAGCATTGCTTTTTTTAATGGGGGTGGGTTAGCTAACCCCTCATACCTCAGGCCAGTAAAGTTGGTGAGATTTAGGAGTGAGTTGGCTAGCAATTGAACCCAGACTATATTTTATGGTTGGTGAGCTTTCTAGCGTTTAACCATGGATGCAAGAAACAATATTACAATACACAATAAATACATTAAATATGTTGATATTTATTTAGTACACAAGGAATGAAATTCAATACATTCCACGGTGTTTATTATTCTTGCTTTACAAAAATGTTTCTAAAGGGAACTAATTGTATGAATCATTTGCCTCATACACATCTTTCTTTCTTATAATTGTTACAAAATACGTGTTTGGGTATGTATATATTTTTTGTCCATCATTTATCACATTTTCAACTTTATAGGATTTTGTACACTTAAACCCGTTTAGATCAATATTTATTGATTAATAATATATAAAAATATTGATTATATTGTTCCTGCTTTAACTAAATTTCCGTACGACCAAGCTTTAACTGCACTACGTTTTAAACAAAGACTGGAGTGATCGATAATTAACGAATGGCTTTTAGCATTGTATTGTGTTCATTGTTTTCTTTCCACTTGTTATTACTGAAATAAGACGTTCTTATTACTTATATATTATTATATATATATATATATATATATATTGTGCGATACGAACTAGTGTAGCGGAGTGATTGACTGTCAGCAATAAACTGTTCCCGAAACGTCATTCTCTTGACTAGTAACACTCAATTCACAATTTGAAGCTATAACCATTGATATTTTTGGTTGTTTATTTTGATTGAAATAAGACATTGAATTCAGGTGGCAACCATTACGAGAAAATATCATTTTGTAGCTTTCTCTCTCTCTCTCCAAAAATTGCATTACATCCAGGGTCCTTATCAGTAGTCAAATATTTGTTCTATTCCTCACATTTACATGATATAAAAGTGCATATTTTGTTAGGTCAAGTTATTTAGGTTAGTACAAAGTTGGAATTTATTGTTTTGCTCTGTACATATAGACACACATACATAATTTAGTATGCATGTCATTAATCCATAAAGTGTTACCATCTTTTTAATAACCTTGAACTAAAGTCCAGATAAAATAAATGAGAAACAGGGATTAAAATATTGATCTTACAAGCAGATATTAATAAAATGTTTTTGCAATGAATGACGCTGAGGTTCTTTTGAAATTAAGTGCATTTAGACTTTCTCTGCGATTTACTAACCGCTGAGTCATATATGGAAACGAGAAGACGTTCTGCGAAGAGACTCTTTTCGACGGCGAATTCATTCACATAGCTGTACAATCGCATTTATATATAATTATTTGTGTGTGTGTGTGTGTGTATACATGAGGTTTGTCAAGTTTAGTTCAGGTTATTGATCAGGTCATTTAAAAATGATCTAATATAGAAACAAGGATAATTAGACAGCAACTAAAGTAAGATTGAGTTAGTAGGTTAGATGACGTAATATAATTGACTAAAATGTTTCAACATTGGTCAGGGTAGCAACAGAGGTAATTACAGGTAGAGACTCAGTAGAAGTCAGAATTAGAACTACAATTGAGCAAATAATTTAGATGACTTAACATAAATGACATAATTAACATAATTGAGCGTTGGTCAAGCCAGTAACAGTGGTAATGAGGTGCAGTAATTAAATCGGGTGGAGGTAGAGAACAAGAAGGTTGAAAATGTAAAATATTTCATTTGACAAGACAAAATAATACTAATGAAGAGACAGAAGAAAAAAATTAAGTGGAATTTACCTGTCGGGTAATAAGATAGAATACGTCCATTGCAAGTGTAGTGACTGAACGAACTTTTTCTGTATGCAGAGTTCAGGGTTTAGCAAGTGAATCACAATTGCTTCTGCAATTTGAAGAACTCTGATTCGTACACCTTAAGGAAGACTTCTTCTTATTCTGTAGACGACTTTGAAGTTTGTTTGGGGTGCGGCTTGGTGTCCCGGATCTATCAGATATTCTACGATGGAGCTGCGGGGGCATCGTTTTTCCCCTTTGTAAAACCATGTAGGTAAGTGTTCGGTGATACGTTTGGAATGAACTCACCGAAAAGAGTCTCTTCGCTGAACGTCTCTTTTTCATATGACTCAATGGGGATTTTTAAGCTGAGTCATATATTCTTTCCTAGGATATTCCGTTGGAGTATATATATATATATATATATATAATGGTAGAAGACAGGAGACTTGGTAAAAGAATGTTTATTTGGAATTTGGTATCTCTATATAGCGAAATTATGTACACCTTATCAGAAATTGTCATTTGCACAAATCTTCCGTATTGTGCTACTTCGGCCTTTTGTGTCTTCCATGTTTTTCTGCAACACTATATCATTTGCTCACTTTTACGTCAAATTTATGTCTCCGCTATTTGATATTTTTCTACCGATGAATGTTTGTGTTTATATACTATTGATTAATCCTATCAGTAGCACAACCCATATATATATATATATATATATATATAATGCGAATTGGCAGATGTTGGTATTCATGTGTCGTTTGATCGGATCTCATTCTGTCTGTCTGTTTTCGACATAGAACTTTGCACAAATGTGCGGAAGTTCAAGTCGCCACATTCCGTGTAGCACGCGAAGTAAGAGAAGAAAGTTCAAGAAAACATAATAGAGACAGTGAGCAGAGGTGTGAGACAAAGGAGTAATAAAGAAAAACAATACAGTTTCATTGGAGATCATAAGTCACAAGGAGTAGATGCATATGCACCAGCCACTGAGAACGATTTTGAGCCATGTCACCAATTGTTTCCAACCATAGAGTTTTACCGTCCCGAGGACCCCAGCCAGTCAGGAAGTCTACACCTTCCTACGTGGCTTAGACCAACTGTTGTGGATTTCATTGACTGGTGCCAAGTTTTTGTTTGACCGCCGCTAGCTTTTTTCCAGCCTGACCCTATATCCGCTAACATTGCTCGTCGAGGGAGGCGATGGCTTGGAATACGTAACACATGTCCTAACCATCTCAGTCTTTGTAACTTCACGACTTCGTCGATTGATTTCCCCTGTTTACGTAGAACTCGACGCCTACCTTCAATGTTGCTCACCTTATTATACCACTTCGCACGGGAGATAGAACGCAGGTACCTATGATCAAAGACAGCTAGTCTTTTCATGTCTTCCACTCTCAGTGTCCAGGTCTCACAGCTGGCCATAAAGGAGGACGGAGCGGACTGATAAGCGGTACACCCGCCCTTTGGTCGATAGTCGAACATCTCGTCTACGCCAGAGTCAGCGTAAACTGGCAAATGCGAAACGAACCGTCTGTATCCGTGCTGAGATTTCGTCAGAGATCAAATCGGATCTCAATGGCTGGAATAGTCAGCGAGCTTCCCATGTATCTGGAAGGTCTTGAGTTTGAACCCTTTTTGGGTACAGACTAAAACGATACAGTTGTCCATTACTGTTTGGTTTTCCAGTGGTTCTCTTATCAAAGTCAACTCGTGATCAAACTTGTAATCAATCTAATCTTTGCTAAACGATAATTAATATTTCTAATCGATTTTCCACTAGTTAAACAAATTAATAATTATTGATTCTTATTTTGCCCAAGTTGTGTTGTTTATATGTGTGATGTTTCCATTTAACATAAACAATCATTATATAGAGTATTCAGTGGAAAAATAAACACTGAAATTTATGATTTCATTAAGTATATTTCTTTTTTTTCACTTTTACTGTACCTGCAATAACATTGACACTTAAAATAGACGTGTAAAACGTTGGAATTCTCGTATTATGTAATTCCATATTAATTTGCTTATCAGATAAACGGTGAAACAATCTAACTAACTGGATGACGTCTGAGACACAGTTTATTGTTCGTAATCATATGACACAACTTCGAGTAGAAGAATTTTTCAGATGTCCGGGCGGACAGGCGTTGAATCATTTCTGTTGGACGAATTCTCAGTTCATTTGATAAATAACGCTTCCGTTATAAGTCTCTCTTTCCACTGTGTTATGTTAGATTTTAAGACTGTTATCTTATTCCATCCTACTATATATTTTGTCTATTTTTTCCTTCACGTTCCCAGTGGAACATAGGGCTTCAAGCTAGTGGCTTGAAGTTTCTGTAGCGGTGTTTATTTTACAGGATGGGGTTGCTAGCCTCATGCTCAACCTTTCCTCTTTACCAGCATTATTTCTGGCTTAGCGAGGTAATGGAGTGCGTCGGTGGCCAGGGGTCGAACCCCGGACCACGTGCATGGTCGGCGAGCGTCTAAACCGCTGTGCCACCGACGCATCCTACTATATGGTTGTGTGTTATTGCCTGTAGTGCTACAACAGGTAAAGTATTTTCTTGAATACCTTTGGAAACAAAAATAACGTGAACTAGGCGACACGCCTGATTTTGACCTCGTCAGAATTATGTAATTACACTGAGATAGGCCATTCTCATTGTCTACAATATCAAAGAATACACAAAGTGTTAATATTTCGTTATCTGTAAAAGTCACATCATTAATCTTCATATTCTTCTATCTTAATCATTCAATTAGAAATACAAGTTTATCTTTGTTCTCATTTCTAGTTTTTTTTAAACTTTCCAAAATCAATAGTTCATATAATGATTGTTTGCAAACATTGGACTCACACGAGAAATCGGTGGAAGTCTTTCTATCAGACTCTCAGTACACTCTTTATTTACAGTTATCCTGTTACATCTGTTCAGGTTGGATCACAATGAATTATAATAGACTTTATGCCTACATAATTAAATATAAAAATTCAACACCACCATATTTGGTATGTATCATATCATTTGATGGAAAAACACTAAGCTGTAGACATATGACTACTAACTTTCTGTGAAACAGTAGTAAATAAACGCCTCTTTCCATTCTTCCTATCAGTAATTCATTATTGTAATCACTTTCCAAAACATTAGTTCATTTGATCAGATTAATGTATAACATCTTGTACGTGTTACAATGTAGGTGATTATTAGGTGTTGTGTGAGACTACATTAAATTCCTCACTAGTATTTATTCTTTTATTCAGTTACACAAATAGGCAACTGTTTACTTTATTATATATGTGTAAAACTTTGACATAGTGGAAGTATGTAATTCCCTATGAATTTTCATTACTGAATGATGTTTTTCTCACTCAATTTTCATAGTTCCCGTTCTTGTTTCTTATTTGTCGTGAGCTCAGTAGAATCTTCCAAATATATCCAGGATAGGCGTTTAATCATTCTTTTTATGCTTGTATTCTCAGTTGATTTGCTAAATAAAGTTTCGATTAAGTCAACCATATCCTACTTAGCTCGTGTTCTGTGCGATAAAAAAAAGCATTAGGCGTGATACCTATAACTTATTAAATAGTCAGTAGAACAGTTCGATCTCGTCTTTCCAACTCACATCATTTATAGGTACAACGTTTTCCTTTCTTTCTTTTCCTTTTCTCTCTCTTTTTTCTTTTATGTGCTGCTTTATTTCTTTCTTCCTGACTAACTCTAATTAAAACATTCTTCTTCATTCTCTCACACTGTGTATATCTCGACCTTTTGTTACCGCTTACGTCAGTAAATATGGTAGCATCTACTTTTCTAACACCTTCAAACATTTTGTTCACTTTTGGCTTTGCTACTGACATGGTTATATGCTGTTGTCATAATGAACTGAGATTACCTTAGTCTATGTAGAATTTTATTTATTGATAATGTACTAACTGGATGCAGTACTCTAGTAGAATGCTGAGAATTCCATTCTGTATCACAAGTACTGTTTTGGAATAAACCAAATTATTATTATTACTAAAACTTACTTTTCTAATCGGTTACATTAGATTTCAATACTGTCATTTTGTTCCATTCTAATGTGTCGTATCAGAAGTTTGGATTAATGGAACCCAATGACTGAATGATAATTTCCTTCTTTTATATCAGATGCTACTGTGAGATTATCGATGTTATTCAGTTTTTATTATTATGATTAAAAACACAAGCATAGTACAGGATTTCATCATGAGGTGACATTAGTTAGAGAACCATAGGAAAATCTGGCAGTACTGGACAGCTGTTTCGTCCAATTGGATCGGGTCCCAGTGGCTTAATGGTCTACGAGCTCGCTAGCCTTGTAACCAGAAGGTCTTGGGTTCGAGTCCCGGTGGGTGCGTACTGCTGAAAAGTCCCAAACTAGGACGAAACAGCTGTCCAGTACTCCCAGGTTTTCCAATGGTTCCCTAACTAATTTCGGCTCATGATGAAATCCTGTAACCAATCAAATCCCTACAAACCAACACTTGAATAACAAACTTAGTACACTTGGCGCACAAAAAATAACAGTACACGAGGAAAATAGGCATAAAATTAAATGAGGGATATTATCAAGATAGCAAGGATTATTCAATACTTTATAGCACTTTCAGAAAGGGAAGAAGAAAAGGGAATTAAAGCATGTTCGTCATTGATTACGGTTATTGATCATATCTGTGACAACGTAACGAGTCACTGATTCGAATTATTTCTCCAACTTTACCACTCAGGAGTCATGATGCACTAACAAATGCTAATCCATTACAAATATCCTTCATCCAAAGTCATTAGCTGACCACCCGTCTACTTTTTCATTCATCTCTATGGCTAGCGAACTACGAGCTATATGAAAGCCTCTCAGATGACATTCGAAACACTTGTCTAAACCACCGAAGCCAGTGTTCTAAGATGGCCACACTTAAAGAAAGGTAACCTCCACCGTGTCTAAACTACACGCTACCGGACTTTGGAAGTACTTACGCGATGATGCCATCAGATGCAAGCAGTTCTACGGAGGTAGCGATGATCGAATAGGCACGAATTATGAAAGGACAATGACTGTTTAGTGTTGATTCACTGATAAAAATGGTTGTTACGTTTACCGCTACCTAGTTTGTTCACACCCTGAACCTTAGCGCGCCCTCTGTGACTGTATCATACAGTTTTCAAGTGTTTATTTTGTGTCTTCTTCTCATACATTGAATGTTATTGCATCGAAAAGTTTTTATAATTTAAATACATATTGGTGGCGCTTAATTTCAGTTCATATAAACAAGTATAAAACTGTTTCTCTACTGTTGGTGTGAATATATATACCGGTTGTTAATAACTGCTTAGATATGGTAAATTGTATGGTAAATGACAGCTTTGACAACGCCATTCGTTGTGATAATACTATTTGTATTTTGTCAAGGTTTTGTTTTTTTTCATTAATAATTCCGTAGAAATAGTTAGAATATGTTGCGTAGAAAGACAATGAAAGCTTTGGAACGAAATATCTCAACCCAGAGAACTCAGCAACATAAAAATAATTAGAATGTATCTAGTAGGTTCAATCACATAACTTTCATCCAATGCTTCCCATATCAGATTCCTGTCTCACCTCATTTAATCCAAGCAACCGGTGTAACTCCATCACCTCTTACATAATAAGTATGAATTATAGTTGCCTCAATTCCATCGACTCTGTTCTTCGTCAGCATTGACCGAGAAGTAAATTGGAAAATGCCTCAACACTATCACGTGCAGCATCTCAAATCTTTGCCAACCTCATTGAACAGCTGGCTATATGACAGTGCCACATGTCAGGTGATCCACAACAGATAACTCAGAGAAGCGTTTTAAGTGAATACAGAAGTAAGACAAGACTGCCTATTATCATCGATGATATTCTTAATTGTGATGGACTGGATTATGCCTCAGACTGCGCATATGGAGTGATAAGACAGGAAAACTTTGGACCACCGATAAGAAGACAGTAGAAGATCTGGATTTCGCATGTGGATGATTTATGTTTCATGTCACACAAACTCGAAGACTTACAGTCAGGCGAAAACCAACAAACTGGCTGAAGAATCTGACTAGCAGCGAAGACAGGACTGCAGGTGAACATAGAGAAGATGGTAGTGATGAAGATAACCAACCAACAGCAACAACAGCCAGCACCAACTACCATCGACGAGTGAGATTTGACAGATTTTACTTCCTCCACTTATCCAGCCAGGAAGCACGGTTTCAACCTGATATGTATCCATATGTATATATATGATGGTCTCTCTTTCTGTTGCTCTCTTAGTCTGTGACCATTTCACTTTGATGAACCTGTCTCTTTTAACAATGTATATTCCCCTTATATTATATATAATATGTGTGTTTGTTTGACATGTCTGTTATATTTGCTATGTATATATGGATCGATGTTCCGTTATAATTAGCCAATCATGTTAAGACTGTCTATTGATTTGTTCATTTTGAATATTCGCTCACACACTTGTGTTCACTCACTTGTTCGGACATTCATATATATTTTGCTCTCACACACTTGTGTGACATTGATTCTCCTTGTGTTGGAATATAGAAGTACCATCGCAAACCTAGTGGTCTTCTGATTTCCGTCTTTCTTGCGTCAGGACTATTAAATTCTCGACCAGTACATAACAATAATTTGGCGACGGGGAAAAGTCATTTAATTCACTCAGCAGCAGAACATAATACAACCACAGGCATTCGGAACAAATGAAGAGGTCAAAGGCAGCCAGAATTGGAAAGGCAAGATACGCCTTCATCAAGCCGAAATCTTCTGTACTCATGAGAAAGAACGAAATTTGGATTTCCTATATCAAGGTAGAGTTAGTCATTTCCTCTATATGGGTCAGTTACTTGATTGTAGGTGAGGTGAATAAGATTTAAGACTTCTATAGTGTAAGTAACTTACATCATAGTAGAAGTTTAAGATACTACTTAAGGAAAAGTTATAGTAGGAGTGAGGTTTTCCTCTTGGATAACTACTAAAACTAAACAGACTTCGGAATATATGTCGAGCATACATCTCTCAATTACTGACCGTTTTCAGTCAACATGAAGATGGCATCTGCCGTCTGTACAAACTGATGACGTCAACTTCGTATGCAAATTCACTTGCTAGTTTTGTCATTTCGACAAGAGCAGTTAAAATTACAAACAGAGAGCATTCAATTTAACCTGGCATATTTTTCATGCTTTATTTTTTTTCTCCAAAATTTTCGAAGGTGGATGCTCATAATGTGGTTCCTGTATGGCATGCTTCAGATCACTTAGAATATGCTGCTCGTACAATTAGACCGAAATTACACCAGAAGGCTACCAATTTGATGACTGATTTCCCGCCGTTAATTAAACACCCCTACTGTCATCCACCGGATTTTACGCCAACAGTAAGTAGTTTGAAAAAAAATAATTTGGATGAAATATTTGTATGAATAAACTCATTTATTATTTCTCTGTTATCTGTATGTATTGAGTCAATGGTCCAACGGTAGAATGTTTTCCTGGTTGACGTACTACTGCTAAACCTCACTTAACTGGTAGTAGTAAGCCCGGTGAAGACAGAGAGGCTGAAAACGCCACCCTGTGAAATTAGAACCAGTGCTACTAAAACCTCGAGCTTGAAGTCCTATTTTCCATTCAGAAGGTAAAGAAATGAATAAAAAACTAATAATATACGTATATTTGTCTGGTTATCGGAGTGCTATCCCTATGACATAAATGCCAAGTGGACAAATACTTAACTTTCGAGAGAACTATTTCGTTTTGCTTTTTGTATAAGTGTAACAATACAAATGCAGATGAGGTGGACGGATTAATTGTTTAAGACAAAAGCAGTTCCAGAGTGTAAAGGCAATGGTCTCTGGGATCGCCTTGTAATTGGACCCCAGTGAGTGAGTGTGTACTGCTGAATAGTCCCAGACTAGGGAGAAACAGCTGCCCGGTACTCCCTAGTTTTCCAATGGTTCTCTTAATGATGTCAGCTTGTCATCAAACCGGTAAAGGTAATTTACTGAAGACATATAACACAGACAATATCAAATGATGCATCAATACTTGCTTGTGATGTTATTTGTTAGACCAAATGGATTCCTATTGAGCTATAAATTTTTCTATTGCACCTTTATTCAGTCAAACTCGTAATTATTATTAAGCAAGTATCAGTAACTTGATTTATCTGGTTTCTTATGTGTGTAATTACAAAAAATCTCCATGTAACGAATACTTCGAGAGTAGGAGGCTTGTACAATTTTCTCAAAACAGTCTATACAGAAAAAACAAATCCATTTACTATTGCTACTGTCTTCAGCTGTGGAATTTTCAAAGCCCCTTAAACATGAAGCGTAGTCTTAACCCCCCCCCCCTCGATTACTTGTTTTCCCAATTCCAATTATCTGACCTACTCATCTTTTTTTATCCTTGCATTTGTCCAGATGGAAATTTTTATTCACTGAAATTATTTTTTTTTAAACTCATCGTACATTCATTTGCACTCATAACTTTATGCTACATTTTGTCTTCCTCGTATTGACGCACGCACTTTAGTATCAAACTAAACAAAATTCACTTATACACAGAAATCAAGGTACATGCTGTAACATAATTCATTATCATTCTTGATAATGTTTCCCTTCGAACAAAACTACCATGTGGCATTTTGAAGAACAAAGTAGTGGTGAGTAAAATAGTAATCATTTAACATATCAGCGATTCGAATTCAGTGTGTATCATTTCAAATCTCGGGATTGTTATTCACCAAGATAGTGAGTACAGGCAAATTTCATTTGTTATAGTGTTCAAAAATAACTAAAACACGATCTGAACCATAATATTATTGTGAAAGTCAACTAACGACACGTTTCAGGATTTCATCATGAGCTGACATAAGTTAGAGAACCATTGGAAAACCTGGGAGTACTGGACAGCTGTTTCGTCCTAGTTTGGGACTCTTCAGCAGTACGCACCCACCGGGATTCGAACCCAGGACCTTCCGGTTACAAGGCGAGCTCGTATATCATTAAGCCACTGGGACCCGATCCAATGGTCCTTGAATTCTAACTTCTGCCAATTCACGACACGTTGTTGAGTAAAAAGATAAAAATATAAACTTGGTGATGTGCAGCTGTCGATGGAAAATTTGTACTGGTGATTGATCACAAATGTTTTTATGAAAAGTGCTATTTAGATTATTTATGAACAATAATCCTAAATATCTAACACACTATATGCCAATAATTGGTTGAAATGAATAGCTGTAGACCACTTATACCGGCCAGTGGTGCTTGCTGGCTAGATCGAGGGGATCTGGACGTACAAACAGTCAAGCTCATTATCTGTGTACCCTGTTTGACTCAGCTCAGCCGTCCGGTGTTTAGAGCATTTCAATCTGGATAGCAAACACTACTGGTTGATATGAGTGAGTGGTATACAACTAATCAATAAGTTGTAAACAGTTTTATGCGGACATGAATGCTCTCTTGATTTCCACTTATGGTATCAAGCAGATCTACATACTGTGATCTGAATAATTTGAATGCTAAAGTCTGTCTGACATAACCATCTATACTTTTTAAGTTTCTGAAAATGTTTTGTAAAAACAGACAAAACCCAACAAGCTCGAGACTTTCGTCAAAGTTATCTGGTTAGCGTAACATTCAGTTCACAGTAATTCTTTATTGGATTTCCAACCAAAGGGCCACAGGTTCGACCCCTGCTCCACCTATCGAGTGAGGTTCAGAGAGTCAAGCAGTGCCACTAACCCTCAGACAATAGATGTGTATGGTTTATTATCAATTCCATAAGATACTAAATGGTTGTTGAATCACGTTTTTTCTTTATTCTTTATTACGAATTATTTCAGCATGTAGCACTTTTGATATTATTTTTGAAGATTAGTTTAATTTTAATTGTCAGATTTCGTCACGAGTTAATCCGTTAGGGAGATCACTAAAAACGTCTGTTTCATCCTATTTCGGGACTCTGCAGTGATGCACACCCATGACCTCACCAGAGGTCGAACCCGGGAACTTCAGGTTATGACGCCAAGTTCGATGACCATTCAGACATTTGAGCTGGAATTCAGTGACCCCTGAATTCTAGGTTTGTAAACTGGTGATGTAGTGCTACCTTTACCGATACGTTCAGCGAGTATCCACTTCACCTTGACATGGTGGATCCCACTGCATCCTCAAGAAACTCATCCAGTAACCATCAATGGGTTAGCGATTGGTTTTCAGCTCTCTGATTGATATGTGGCACACATTGATGAAGAGTCTCAAAACAGGACGAAACATCTGCCCTATCTTCCCTGGTTTTCAATCACCTTTCTAACTGATGTTGGTTCGAGACGAAAATATAACAATTATAATTAAACTGAAATCCCCACAAATCTGAAAGTTTTTTAATGTATGTGGACATTTTTGTGAGATATGAACAGTTGGTTTCCGTTAATGTGAAATACTACTTTATTTCAGGTAGAAAAATATTATGAAATGGAAATGACAAATATATATTCAGTGGATAAATACACTAAAGGAATATTTTAGTATTTCATGCTATTATTTCCCTGGATAAACTTGAACAAAGCAAAAAGAATACACTGAGCAGAATAATATGACGTCATCATATTTCGGAATATTAAATATTTCCATAGCAAAACTTTTAAACAGCACGTGTACGCGACCGACACTGTCTTCATTTAGATCTCATTGCTTCCAATAAATGACCACTGTTTAACTAAATTTAACATAAAGGAGCTTCGGATGGTTTTGTCCATTCTTTACAGGACCACAATGGGAGATGTTCAGTAATACGTCGGCTAAGCTGTCTAATAGTAAACCAAAATATAACTGTCTTCACGGGAGCAGCTGAACAGATGGATACACATATATGTGGCAAAACTATCTAGCTTATTCTTCGTTTGAGTCCTTATCACTCATGGAATAGAAAATGACATAAATTTGCTGCATAAAATATTCTACGTATACCCCCCCCCTGGCTGATCAATCTCTAGAACCAACATTTCACTTGACAAGTTCCCACTACATTGCAACTTAATAAATAATGCTTTTTTCCGTGCTGTCATCGCCTCAGGCTTTCTATTTAATGTTTCTTTACAAACCAACGAGGAGAGCTCATCTCTGTCAAGAAATCATGAGTATATTCATCCAATTCCTTTTGTAATTGGTCTTCTGTACATATCTCTCTTTCTCTGCCTGTAGGACAGATAATATTTCTGTTACGTTTAATAGGCATTTACCACTATATTTTGTTGGATATTGTCAGCTGTTACTATCCATTTAGTATCAATATACGAAATATTCAACGCCTTAGCTATTGATTTTAGTATCGAGTGATTAAGTAGTAAAATGGGAAGGCATATAAATCGTTATGCATGTATAGAAATAATTAAGGAATATCCTAGAATTAGAAACGAATGTTACAGCTACAATGACGTCATAATATCCAACTCAATGTGTTCTACTTGCTTTGTTCAAATATATAATAAACTAAGTTGGAAATACTGAGAAAAAATACCTAAAAATTACTAAATTTGTGCAATAAGTTGGTAAAATGAGGATTTACCAATATACAAGTGGCTAACTGAATTTCAACATAGAAATTTATAAAAACGTACTGCAGTTCAAGCTGTCACACTTTATGTTACACACAAAGACAAAAAGTGAAATTCGAAAGAATTGACAAATATAAGAGAAAAATAATTTTAAAGTGGAAAAAATGACGGTTTAATGGATATCAGAGGTCATTAACAGTGAATGCACCTGCGCAATATCACCAATAGTCTCCAGCCATTGGTTTTTAGCATACTCAGGAACCCAAACAAACGACCTGCATCTCCCTACATGGCTCAAACCCTGTCAAACTCTTCGTCGACTGATCCCAGGTTTTCGTCTGATCTTCCCTAACTCTTTTCTAACCTAACCCTATCTTAGCTAACATTTCCTCTTGTTGAGGAAGGCGATGGCTCAGAATGAGTTGAACATGTCCTAACCATCTCATTCGACGTGGCTTCACAACACCCTCGATTGATTTACACCCCTAACCTAACACTTGACGCTTACCTCAACATTACTAGCTCTATCAAAACAACTAACACGGGAGACAGAACGCAGATACTTATGAACAAAGCTGAGCCTTTCTCATCTTTCCCTTCCAATGACTATATTCCACAAGCACATAGGAGGACAAAGGCGACTGCTGAGCAATGGACAAAACCTCCCAATTGGTAGCTGAATTTCCCGTCTACACCAGAGGTTGGCAAAAGACTCCAGGGCCTTGTGCATCCATGCTGAGAATTTGTCAGCAATCAGTTCATTGGGGTTGATGCATCTTGCCAAATAAGTGAAGTGGTCGACACGCTATCAATTCGCTCCCTACTTTCAAAGCTAGGAGTCTGTGTAGTCCAGTTGTGAATCATCTTATGTTAAACGGGTTTAATCGCATGCCAAAGATTTCTGCTTAGTGTCAATTCCTATGTCCCTAAAGCCAGTTACAGTGATGAAACAAAAATGGGGACAGTGGGCATATGTGACAAACATCATCGTTTGTTATTACTCCAAACGACAACTCTCTTTCAGCTCTTACACGACTACTTAGCTTGAGTTCTTTGATTAGTGTGACGTACTTTCTCGACACTGTCAGTTGTTATATGTGTAGAAATATATCCAACTCTAACACACAATCATAACCCTAAACAATCAATCTATTATTTCCAATGTAATTTTTTCGAATAATTATTTCAAAATAAGTAGGAAATTTTGTCAATAAATTTTTCCAACGAAGTGGTGTGATAATAAAGCACACGTATCAGAATACACCAGTTTGAATTACCGCAACCACGATACATGTAAGAAATGAAGCCTTTATGATGCAATAGATCACATGTACTATCTTGTGATCATAAAAAATGCAATTTTATAGGTTCCACTTAGAAGTCTACTGCTTAAATATGACTATCAAGACTAATTCATTTAAACTAGTGTTTTTAGGGTAGGCTTCATCATTATTCAAATGAATGCTTAGTTTCCTCCATGTCATTTTCTTTTCATGTATTCACATATTTTTAAGACGTGAAAAAAGTAGAATACACAAACAACGAGTAATATTTTCATCAATCAAACTCAAGTGAGGATAAAAGCTATCGCGAGGTATTTTCGCGCGATTGAAACAGATATTCCAGCTTATTTTATTCAATTTTAGATTATCCCGTCAATTGATTGGACCGAACTGCCTGGTCTCAGGTTGAAATGTCGGCTTCTTGTGTAGATGTTTCGACGAGTTAACTCGTGGATGGTGACTAGCGGTGGAATTCAGGATGCGCATTTCGTCCTACTTGGGACCAACTATTTGACGGGAATTCAAATCGTAGTAGGTGATCTCTATTCTACCTATTCAAGTGTATTAGGTAGAAAGCACAGCGAGTTTTATTTTAGCAACAACTTATATTCCTTTTCATCAAATCCACTTCACTGCAAGAAGTCATCAATTCACATTTTTCTTCCTGTAGTAAGTATTGCACCATTTAGCATCAATCTAGCGAGAATTTCGCTTACACTGAGTTCCTAAGTGACAAGGCTCTGTAGCTGATCCCATTTGCCTATCCCACATAAATACAATAGTGCTGATGGGTTGTTTGCTGCTGATAATAAATTAAACTGAAAGAAATACGAGCTTGTATCTATCACTTTATAAAAGGATTTGTGATTCAGTTTTGACCACGGATTGGTAGCAGTTAGAGAACCATGGCAGTTTGAGACTCATCGGCGGCGCAAATCCGCCGTAGTTCGAACCCAGAACCTTCCGGTTACAAGGCGAGATCATAGACCATTCATCCACTGGGAACTGACTCAATGGTCCATGAATTCCAACTTCTACCAATATTTACTAATAGTTATGTCATGAAAATTACTTTAAAGTAAATGAGCAGAGTTGCATTTATTGTCACCGCTCAGAGAAAAAATGTGAACAATGAGAATTACAAATTATGAAATTCGTTCTACTACAGCTAAAGTTGGAAGCAGTGTATACTAACCAAGTGACACTAAATCGATCAACGTCAAATACAATGACCGATGAGTCCAAGAAGTTACCCTTTGAAACAATATACAGAAAGACTGATGTCCAAGAAATAAAGTGATACGACAAGGATGCGTCAAATTAGGTAGAAAACATGTACTGAACTGAAAATCAAGTGGTAAAGACTGCACCACCGTGATCAAGTAGTGTTCACAGACTGCGAAACTGCCAGGTAAAAATGAGGAATTATACCTTATTTTGAATGAATTAACCAAGATAATAATCTGAGTACTTCACATCGATTGATATAAAAACTTAACTTTTTTTCTAAAGTTGATAGATTGGGATCATTGGATGTCAGAATATCCAGGAGATTTATCGGTTAAACCTGTTGATTGGGCAACTCCAGGGACGAAAGGTGGTTTCGGTACTCTGTACACGTTTATACACAAAAGACTGAACAAGTACGCTGATGATCGTAACGACCCAACAAAACACTGCCTGAGTGATTTATCACCATGGTTTCATTTCGGTAATAATTCTTTGATTTATTTTATAATTTATCCCTTAAATGGTAGTCTGTAGTAAACTATTACAATAATACCCAAATTTCTAGTGGATTTCTCACAATGGCAATTCTATTCATCGAGAGATTTTTCGTACATCTTAACGCATCGGTTGCCTATATTGCGTTACTTGATCTCGATTCACGAAAAGCAGTGTGTTAAGAATAACCAATAACAGAAAGCAATGCCGTTTATACTCAAGTGTAGACTCCTTAGTCGTTTTTCGTTGCAGTCCCAGAATCCACTCGTATAAAGTAACCTTTCAGATCTATTAGTTTTAATGATAGAATGTGCAAACTTTTACTCTGTATATCTGTTCTCCTCTTCATCAGTCACTGTCTAGTGCTCACTCAGAAGCTGTAAAACGTCTGTCTTACCTATTCTTCATGCATGCGCCATTTTAATTATTCCTGGAGTCCAAGTTAAATTGGGCAAACTATCAGGCAGATTCAATAACATTCACCATCTTGGTTTAGAAAAAGTGAAATCGAATGCATAAAAAGTTCGATTCTATCACACTTATTGGATTAGATACAGGATATTGTATCGACGCTAAAGTAGCCTCCAGGTTCATATTCCACATTCCGAAGTTTGGCCATGGCAGAAACGGTGCCTGGACGTGTTGTTTCTCAATATTAAGTTACGGTCCAATAGACCTTATCGCAACAGTTTCAGCTGTATGTAGAAGACGTAGATGAAGTGTTCTTGATAATGACCCTAAAGGCTACGTTAGCATCGATACGATATCCTGTATCTAATCCAAAAAGTGTGACAGAATCGAACTTTTTATGCATTTGATTTATCCCTTTCTGGTCAGTTTAGATGTTGAATAAACACATCGCATGTGTCCATTAGGCGTTAGGGATAAAATGCACTATTGGGGGCTTCAACATAACTCAGTTCTGGTTTCCGATACGCTGAATTCTCATCATTAGCTCTCGCACAAGAAATTAGCTTTACATTTCAGTGCTTCACCGACATCAGATAGTTACTTATTCTAACAACCAACAATCGTAATCGGTGCATATAAATCTATAGTTTTAGGATTCAAATGTTTCAGATTTTCCGAAAATGCCAGTAAAATTTTGTTATCACACGAGTACTTCTAATAATACCACAAGTGTTTTAAAAATTCACATTTCTGTAACACCTCTTTCATATTGATACTTCAGGTCAAATTGCACCGCAACGAGCGCTCTTAGAAGTCAAGCTTATGCGTGATAAGTATAAAAATTCAGTGGATTCCTTCGTAGAGGAAGCCTTTATACGAAGAGAACTATCGGATAATTTCTGCTACTACAATCCGAAATACGACTCACTTGAAGGTAAGTGCTCAAACTCTTCTTAGTTGGCTAAATTCATACTTTCTACAAGTCTGTCTTACCGTTAGGATGTTGAAAATTGTTCACGAACTACACCAAACGAATAGTCACTTCATAACTTTGTTTAATACAAAGATCGTACTTTCCATGTAAACTAAGTCTGCGAATAACCAATACCATCAAAACTAATGCGAACCGAGCTTTCCCATCCGTTTAAGTTTATATTTCGCAACCGCATGAAAAAACTAACTAGTCCTAGTTATTGGCTCTAATTAACCAGCCTTATTTTTTGTTTGAGCGTGGAGTGATAGGCAGAAAATTAGATGATGCTGACAAAGTTCAAACAACCTTTCCTCAATAAGACTACTGTTCATGTGAACAATTTATAGTTAACACATTCATTCTGCTTATATGTGTCAGTTTACTTTCTAGCTTCCTACACTCATTATTACTCTAAAAAATTGTCACATGAACATTAGTTTAAACTACGCATCTTTTCTACCTTATATATACTGAACAGTCGCAGTTATTCTTGAGTACAAGAAATAGGTTCTAAATTTCGTATTGGTTGAGTCAGTTATGTAAATGTCTCGACATACGCTCCCAGACCCGTTCGTTAACTATGAATACAAGCGGAATGCACATTATCTCTGCTACGCCACGACTGTAGGTCTTGCGTGTTTTCATGCTATCTATGAATTACCTTAATCATTTCCATTCTACTTCTCAAGTTCTTTTTTATTGATCTTTTATGAATAGGAGCATGGAAGTGGGCACAAGATACGCTATCTCAACACGCCAATGATAAGCGTAATCCTTCATACAGTGGAGAAACAATGGTTGGAGCTGAAACTAAGGACGACTTGTGGAACGCAGCTCAACGACAACTCGTACGTACAGGGAAACTTCATGGTTTTTTGCGAATGTATTGGGCCAAGAAAATCCTGGAATGGCATGAAGGTGGTCCTTCAGCTGCCCTAAAATTGGCATTATACCTTAACGATCATTTCGCACTAGATGGGTCTGATCCCAATGGCTTCGTCGGTGTCATGTGGTCGATATGTGGTATACATGATCAGGGTTGGGCAGAAAGACCTGTTTACGGGAAAATCAGGTGCATGACTTACAAAGGATGTCAAGGGAAATTTTCTGTACCATTGTTTGTGGCACGTTACCCCAAGTAGCTTTGTATGAAGAAATTATTTCAGAATCTGATATTTTTAATCAATACAAGCTTAATGTAAATACCAAAAAGCGGTTGAACTTGTCTTAGATCTCTGGGAAAATCACACCTCAACAGAAATAAATGCAGATTTAGGAAAAATAAGGGGCAGCAATTCAAAAGTGATATTTGTAGGGAATGGCTGCCGCTATTATGTCCACATAAGTGCACATAGTTAGAGCTGCTAATTGCAATGAACCGTTGCAACTGGGTTCAAGATGATAAACAATAACTGCAGGTATTCAGTGGCGTGAAATTCAAAGTAAGCTATGAGAGCAAGTTTCCGCTCATGTAAAAATTGTCAAAAAAAGAATCCAATTATAAAAACGACAGAATTATCGCCCACAGCGTGTCCATTACGAGTACAACAGTTAATTTCCCCACCAGTCTGCAGAACTTTGGGACATTGTTTTAGGTTGAGAGTCATAGTAGCCACCGTCTGGTAGCATTCCATAGTCCCTTGATGATGTCATTGAAGGACGATTAGAACCATTACCACCACCACGAGATGGAACTTGTCGATAATCGCGAGCCCCGAAACCACCTCCCCTGAAAAGAAAGACAAATAATTATCATATACAGTAAACAACATTTAATGTTCTGGAGATTTTGACAGGAAATTGCTCATCTCATACCACAAACATTTCCAAACAATTACAAAGTGAAGTGATTCACTAAAAAAGGATGAGCTACAATCAGTGATTTTCAAACGACCTGAATCTTTCACCACGAAAGAGAATTTTCAGACTACTTGCTAAACAACTTTGAAAACTGCCACATAATGTTTGCCGTTGTCTATCGTAGATATAGATCCTCCCCATCATTTTAAGATTCAACAAGGAAAAGTGCAAGGCAAGCTTAAAAACGTATTAGTTTACACTAGAGGGAAATTAAGATGTGGAGAAGATGTCATGCTCACCACACTGAATGCATCTTTTTTTTATCTTGTAACACATTTTAAACAGCAGATTAGGCTACCCATGTGCTACGGCACCATTGTTAGGGCTACAGGCACTCAGTCAAACACACCATTGCTAAAATTCAGTAACTCATGAGTCATAATCAGACTTTCAGGCTTTATTATTGTTTTCATAGTAGTGGAACCTGCAGTTATGCAACTCGATTATGGCAAGTAAGAAATCGGTCACAAAAGTGAATTGTTATAAAAGTGTAGACTTCGATAGTTAAATTTCATGGATTGCAGATTACAATCGTACAGATAAAAACGCTAATTTGTGGGGCAGTGGTGATGTGCCTTGCATTGGTTGCAGACAATTGTATGACTTCTGATTTTATTTATTTACTGGTATTTGCACTGAGGAATTTTCCTTGATCATTTGTTTATTGATGAACTTTCTTAGCACAGGACTGCGGCGGATATAAATAAAATCACTCAACATAGGCCGCAACGTGGTACATAATTAAATAAAGCCTGAATAAAATTTTTCAAAGCTACAACCGTAAAAGAATAGGAATGATTTATTCAATACTTATTCTTAATTTCAATAATGGACAGAATACATTGCCAACGTGGAAGCTCCATCAGTGTCATTGACTCAGTAAGACTATGCGTTTGTTAATTTAGTAGATAACTTGGCTTCGCTTTGTTCCAACAGCATAAACAGTATTAATTAGTTCCCTAGCAGAACATGTGACTATAAGGGTATATGGTTCTACACAGCAGATATTTCAAATAGTTGCACTAACTCAAGAATACTAGAGGTTGTAGGAGCATTAAGAAATAAATTTATAAGGTGAACTAACCGACGATTGTTCTTAGGACGCTGAAAACCTGTTGGCCTCCCGTCGTTTGTGAATGCCTTTAGCCATGGTGGAACGGCCTGATTGGCCTCTTCAAGTAACTCAACCAAACCACGAGCTAAGTTACGATTTTTATCATTAAAAAATGAAGTGGCTTGTCCGAGATTCCCAACACGACCAGTTCGACCAATACGAT
Source organism: Trichobilharzia regenti (assembly GCA_944472135.2). Taxonomy (NCBI): domain Eukaryota; kingdom Metazoa; phylum Platyhelminthes; class Trematoda; order Strigeidida; family Schistosomatidae; genus Trichobilharzia; species Trichobilharzia regenti. Next base: position 132,006,725 of record OX235262.1, on the reverse strand, counting down.
GCACATACTCTTCGATATCTGAAGGTAGATCGTAGTTAATGACATGCTGCATTGTATATCAAAAGATAAGAAAGAAATAATGCAGATAAACATAGTAAAGCACTATATATATACATATATATATATAGCTTTCATTACACTAAAGTGTCTATTAAATCTGCAGACAAAATGAGGCGAATATCTGTTATACAATAAATATCCACTGTAGATTACTGTCTAAATCAACACAAAGATGGTCAATAAAACTACTAATGAAAAGTTTGCGATACCCCTATGCCATTTCATGAGTATGTTTTCTGTGAATAAAGCTCAGAGACTATATGTTAGTGCAGAAAGACTACTTGTGCAGAGTTCAGTGAAAATGCGTAAATAACTGACAGGCTTATATTCCAGTTATTGGTAATATCGCGCAGGCTAACAAGGATAGAAAATGATTTCTCTAGCTTTTCTTGAGATCACATCAGAAAAGAATGTTTTGGAATCAACCCAAGTTCCATTTTAAAACTACGTATAGATGAAGACATGTTGTAAAAGTCTTATAATGCATGCAGGGCGCGTGACAAAAGTGTAGAAATTTTCGAAAAATCTGTCAGGAAAGCTGTTTTTTCTGAGTGCTTCTTTAACGAAATTAGAATGTGACAACAAGTCGAACAGACACACTAGATTAAAGTTAGAGGTACGCAATAACATTAACATAAACACACGTGACAACACTAAAAAAGATGCGTCAGAAGTGATAATTTTTGTTGTTATATATAGAACAAATTCAATGTTGGTAGGTGGTCCTAAGAAAACTACTAATGTTATTTAGTTGGTGTTGGCTAGCCATGGAGTTCCAGACGCGCGTTTGGTCTCATCTGAGATTCTTAGGCTGCATGTACATGCATTTTCAGTAAAAATCAATCCATAAATTCAATATAATGATGTCAATAAAAACGAATGAAATATTTCTTGCTGTTATATCAATAATCATTGGGTCTGGAAACCCACTGTTTTTTTTTCTTAATTAACTGTAATACAACCTAAAGGCTTTAAAGTATATGTACTGATACATGTAAGGTAATAAAACATAGTTCGATGTTACCACGTAGAGATGTAAGCCATCGCAATATATGAATGTAAATCATGTATAAGAGTGTATGAAAAAAACAACCACAGGATCTCTGGCGCAGACATGATATCCAATTATTGATCAAAGGACGTTTGTACTATGCAAAAGTATACTCTATCCTTCTTTATGGCTCTCAGACATGGACGTTGAAAGTGGAAGATATGAAAACACTAGTTATCTTTGATCATATGTATCTGTGTTCTGTCTCCTGTGTTAGGTGGTTAAATAAAGTGAGTAATATTGGGGTTAGACATCAAGTCATAATTAAGGAGGGAAATCCAATCTATGAGGTTGTGAAGCTACACCGATTTTGATGCCTAGGTCGTGTTACGCATGCCTAGCCATCACCTTTCTCGACGGGATTAGTTTAGAAAAGAGTTAGTGGTACTCAAACGAAAACATAATAGCCCGTGAAATATTTAACAGTTAGTTTGAGCCATGTAGACAGGTGTTGATTGCTTGATTGGAGTCCTCCGGATGTTAAGATCCAATTGCTAGAGACAACTGGTTATATGGCTCAAAATCGTTCTCAATGGTACAGATACATTCACTCGTGACTTGCCACATCCATTTAGCCATATTGCCTTTTCCATGTTACTGTCCTTTATCCCTCACATTTCTGTTCGTTACGGTTCATCCTTTTTTTCTTTCTTTTTTTTCCCTAACGTTCCCATTGGAACATAGGGCTCCAAGCTAGAGGCTTGAATTTTCTGTAGCAGTGTTAATTTTTACAGGATGAGGTTGCTAGCCCCATGCCCAACCTTTCCTCTTTACCAGTCTCACCACTGGCTGAGCGAAACAAAGGAGAGGATCGAACCCCGGACCATGTGCATGGTCGGCGACGCGTCCTAACCGCTGTAACACCGACGCACATGGTTCATCCGAATCTCTTTTATCTCTTGGAGCGTGGCAACTTGGACTGTTGTACTTCTGTTCAAAGTTTTGTTGAAACCAGTCAGTCAAATGTATTGCACTTTAGAAATAAAAGCCCTGATCCGACTTTGATATTCAAAGAAATTGAAGTTAATTCAAAATAATTTGTCATGCAGATGACTAAATACACTACCTTCTGATAGTTGGATGTCGTGAGAAATATTACATGTAGTGAACGACAAAGTCAACAGTAAATAATATATACGAGATAAAGAACAAAAGTGTGTGTAAAGCAATGTCTGTCTGTCTGTTTTCGACATAGAACTTTGCACAAATGTTCGGAAGTTCAAGTCGCCACATTCCGTGTAGCACGCGAAGTAAGAGAAGAAAGTACAAGAAAAGCATAATAGAGACAGTGAGCAGATGTGTGAGACAAAGGAGTAATAAAGAAAAACAAAACAGTTTCATTGGAGATCATAAGTCACAAGGAGTGGATGCATATGCACCAGCACTGAGAACGATTTTGAGCCATGTCACCAATTGTTTCCAACCATAGATTTTTACCGTCCCGAGGACCCCAGCCTGGAAGTCTACACCTTCCTACGTGGCTTAGACCAACTGTTGTGGATTTCATTGACTGGTGCCAAGTTTTTGTTTGACCGCCGCTAGCTTTTTTCCAGCCTGACCCTATATCCGCTAACATTGCTCGTCGAGGGAGGCGATGGCTTGGCATACGTAACACATGTCCTAACCATCTCAGTCTTTGTAACTTCACGACTTCGTCGATTGATTTCCCCTGTTTACCTAGAACTCGACGCCTAACCTCAATGTTGCTCACCTTATTATGCCACTTTACACGGGAAATAGAACGCAGGCACCTATGATCAAAGACAGCTAGTCTTTTCATGTCTTCCACTCTCAGTGGCCAGGTCTCACAACCATAAAGGAGGACGGAGCGGACTGATGAGCAGTACACCCGCCCTTTGGTCGATAGTCGAACATCTCGTCTACGCCAGAGTCGGCGTAAACTAACAAATGCGAAACGAGCCCCTTGTATTCGTGCTGAGATTTCGTCAGAGATCAACCCGTTGGCACTGGCTGATGGTACTTCCCAAATAAGTGAAGCGGTCAACGTGCTCTACCACTTCACTTCCTATTTTTAAACTAGGCGTCGATGTAGTCCAGTCCTGTAACATCATCTTGCATTTGGCGGGAGCGAATCGCATGCCAAACATTCGTAGATTGCTGCTCAAGGTGTTTAGAAGACTCTGCATTTCGTCAGCGTCTTCGCCTAGAAGGACTATATCGTCTGCATATTCCAAGTCAACGAGATTATTCCCTGGTAGCAAGTCAATCCCTGAGTCGCTGAAGTCATCTAGGGTTAAGTCCATTAACACATCTATGATGAAGTTGAATAGAAAAGGAGATAATGGGCATCCTTGACGGACACCACTGGTCGTCGTCAGTTCAGATGACAGCTCGCCGTAAGCCCTCACCTGGCTGTATGAGTACGAGTAGAGTGCCTTAATCAGTGCAATATATTTTCTTGGAATTCCCTTTACAGCCAAGCATCTCCAGAGAACTTCTCGATCGACAGAGTCGAATGCTGCCTTTAGGTCAAGAAATATAATGACTGTTGGACGCCGGTAGGAATTCCTATGTTCTAGAATCTGTCGGAGGGTGAAGATATGATCAATACACCCTCTTCCTGGTCTAAAGCCTGCCTGGCTCTCTCGTGTTTGTGCTTCCCGAGCACCACTCAGTCTACGCATGATTATTGAGCCTAAGACTTTAGATACTATATTAGTCAAGCTAATCTCTCTGTGATTATCACAGGAAGACTTGTCTCCCTTCTTGTATATGGGGATAATCAGTGACTTACACCAACCCGATGGGACTTTTTCTGATTCCCAGACGCTGCCTAGTACCTCAGTTAATCCGGACAGTAAGCTGTCTCCACCGTACTTAAATACCTCTGGAGTCATTCCATCAGGTCCCGCTGCTTTGCCTATTTTAAGATTGTTAACAGCTTTAGTAACCTCAGTTAGTGACGGAGGACCTGTGTTTATATCCCATCCAGGGAGGTGTTGGATGCTCGGAAGGTTGAGCGTGGCTGTGGGCAAATTAAACTGCTCCTCATAATGCTCTTTCCAACGATCCAGTCGTCTATCCTGGGAGCTAATTATAGGGCTTGACAACAATGTTACGCATGAAGCGTCTATAATCTCCAGATGAATTGAACAAGGAGGAAATTACCTTAACATTTGGAATATCCAGTCCACGTGCTGCAACTGCAGTTGCTACGAGTATTGGGGTTCGACCCGTACGGAAGCAAGACAGGGCCAATTCCCTATCCTCTTGAGTCCGATCTCCATGTATGCTTGCGACTTGGAACTTCTGAGAGTACAAATAATTCTCAAGAGCATCTGCACCACGTTTCGTCTCGACGAAAACTAATGTCAGCGTACCTGTATCTAAAGGACCAATTAAATAAAAATAAAATTATTAAAAACCTGAATTAGCAAGTAGATCAATCAGAGCATCTCGTTTAGAATTTTCCTCAATCCAAAGTATAGTTTGCGTGATATTTTCACTAGTGCTTCCAACGCGTCCAACCGTCAAAAAAATATAGCTGTGCAAAAAATCTTTAGCTAAAGCCTAGGGAAATATCATGTGAACTTGGTAATACCTGAATTTCATTAGGGAAAGTTGCGGAAAACATAAGTGTTTGCCTCTCACCAGCAGGTGGGAGAGCATCCTGCTCAACAATACGACGAATTTGTGGTTCAAATCCCATGTCCAACATACGATCAGCCTCATCCAAAACCAGAAATCTGAAAAATTACTTTTTATTTTGAAACTTACCGACAATAATCTAAACCAATGCGACCCCGCTCTAAAACATCACTTAATCGACCAGGAGTAGCAACTAATAAATTGCACCCTTTAGATAGCTCCATCAACTGTGTTCTCATATCAGCACCACCGTATAGAACACATGGTCTGATGTTGGATCTATATGCAAATCTTCTAGCATCATCAAATATTTGTGACGCTAACTCCCGGGTCGGAGCCAGTATTAGTGCCACCGGAAAGTGCTTTCTCCGATTGTTATCCATCTACCAAAATAAGTCATTGGAAGGAAGAACTTACAGTAGCACATATAGAGTCACCAGGACCCTGATTTATCATATTATTTAAAATTGGAATAAGGAACGCTGCAGTCTTTCCTGAGCCGGTTTGGGCACAGGCCATCAGATCTCGACCTGATGCAATGATTGGTATTGCATGTTTTTGTACTGGCGTAGGCCGTTCGTAATGGGCCATATCGACATTGTCACGTATTATTTTATGCAATGAAAGCTCAGTAAATGACGATATTGTTGATGTACTATCATTGTAATTTGGACCCGTTGCAGTTACAGGAATGTTGTCATATTGGTCAAAATTTATGCCTGCGCTCACATTTTTGAACAATTCCTGCTCTGTGCGCTCATTTCGAGGTAACTGTTGAGTCCAATCCTCACCGGGTGAACTCCAAGTACGTCTAGGAATATTAGGGCCAGAGGAGTAATTGCTATTCCGCGGCTGGTAACTGAAAGCGAATCTCGTACAAAAACTCAACATACCCTCCATTGAAGCTTTGCCACCGTGTGTCTGATTGTTGCCAGTCGTTTCCTATCTTCGATCCTCTGTTACCATAAAAACCACGACTAGAACGTCCACGAAAATTATCACCAGTCGTGCCTCGAGAAGGGCGTGAAAACTGACTATAATCATTTGAGGATTCAACAACGCCGTTTGATGCTCCGCGATTTCTCAAATGGGGAGGTACATAGATTTTTGAACCACCATCATTTGATTGTTGTGTGTGGATACTCATAGACGAAAACTAAAAAGATATTGCAAATCTAGAATTATTCATAGCTTGACAGTCAATGCAAAACGTTCATGCCAAAATGTTGGCTTGGTGAGCACAAATACTAGAAAAGTGGTAACTACCTTTCTTGTTGGCTACCTAATATAAGCTTTTCTTCAGTGTAAAGTCAACTAGATTATATACTGTCAAAAACCACAGAAGTTTCAGAAACTGCAAACATGTGAATTCACACATGGAGAAATTTTCTTGTACTAGACTATGGAGCCCAATTTATACTTGGAATCTTACGGTTGTCTGAACCGAAGTGATTTAAATAAGCTTTACCACGTGGTTCAATGAACGACGCTTAAACACACGGATGGTTGCATCCCAACTTCATTAAATAATTACCGTATATTTGGCCTAAATACAGACAGTAGTTCACATGAACTCTGGAAATTGTAAATTAAATGTGATCAACCAGGGCAGAAAGTAGGACTACTGTATCGTAAACTAGTACTGCAATAAAATGCTAAAACATAGTCATCAAAGGATTTTCAATTATTGTTGTTAGTCTATGAGTAGCCAGTTCAGGAACATCACTGTCGGCTAACTTATAGATCTTACAACTGTTTCTGCTATGTTGAAGTGTTTCTTGAGTTATTTTCAACATTTTGCTTTTAAAGTTTGTTTACTACCCATGCAGTATTCAAAACATGTAAGGAAAACAGAACACAACGGCAGTAAAACAATACTAACAAAATGCCAGGCTATAGACAAGCTTTGTGATTACGTTCACTACTGATTCTATTCAGATAACTATTAAACCTAGTCAACTGATAACCAAATGTTCGCCAGATGGACATAACAGAGATCAACAAAAATATCGACATACATGGCGATCCTACTTTATGTTAGTTCAGGACTTCACAGTTAATATGCGAACAAAAGGTGATAAAAAAGATAAAGAACAAGATAGTTAATGAATGCTTGTGTGATGCTACAACTAGGTCTTGCAACTAAACCGATTGTAATAAAAAACAAAGCAGAAACAATGAGAGTCCGTGACTCCGTATGGCTTAATGTGTTTGTATCATCAGGTGTGATGTTCATTTAATCCGACTGAATTAAATGAAGCAGAATTCAAAAAATGACTTGTTGGTCGAATACTATTAGCGGTGAACTGCGTAAAATAATAAACACAACTCTTGATACTAGTTAATATAAATATGAATCAACATAAAAACCTTACGTAAAATTACCACACTGGGAAAATGTTCGCCAGTTTGGACCACTCAACATCTGCGACGACCCAGTTGACTGAAATATTGCTTACCCAGTACTATAATTTTAATGTGGTTTCACCATAAGATGACACTAGGAGAACACGTGTGGCCAAAAATTCATTACCTCGCACCCTCCACCCTAAACGACAAACGCTGACATGAAACCCAACATCACGTGTATATCCGTGCACTTGGCTGAGGCATTTCGTATGGTGTAAACAGAGAAACAGCCAAATGATTTGATGAAGCAGTCCAGGAAGTGGTCAGGTACTTTACTGGACAGTTACACCCTAAAGAACGCCTGACATATTCTAAAAACAGCAGAAGTTTTTGGCCTTCAGATTATACTTAGAGAAACAATGAGTCTCAACAGCTTATTCAGAAAAGTTAAATAAATGAGGACGCCTTCATATAAGTGACAGGCTGTCGCTCACTGACCTAGGCGCTTATCTTCCAACCGTTGGGTCACAGGTTTGAACGCCACCCCACCTATCAACTTTGGGCGTCAGGCAGCATCACTATTCCTCAAGCACAGTATGATTGAATCATTGCCATTTGTGCATGGAATCGAGTGCAAAACGAAGTGTAACAACAGTTAAGAAGTATAGTAACAATGTTTACACAGTGACGGTAAGAAGTGCTAGATAGCCTAAAAGTTAGATAAGACAGTTGTGATAGGCGACGGTAAGTTTCCGACGTTAATCAGAGACGTGTGAAGATTAACAGAGATTTTCAGAAAAACTGATATGAGTGAGCCTGGTGTGCTCTTACTGGCTATTTCGAAGCATTTGAAGACAATGGGCGAACATTGGTCTCCAAGCTGAGATGTAAGTTAGCGTAACATTAGCAGATTAGTTTCAAACATTAATCGTTGAAGCCCTTTAAAAGTGAAATATACTAATTTCCTGAACTGAAAAAACAGCTTGGTCCATGTAATTCCTAAAATCCCAGGGCATAAAATGATGCGATTTCGTCGTAGATGCGGAAGTGTAAACCCAAGGAAAGTAAGTTGTTTCTACGTGAATACAAGAGTGTCAAAAGGATATTTAGGCTTCGTTGAGCTCTAAACAGTGCTCAGTGTCGGTCACTAAAACGAATGTATCAAAGCACATCAGATTGCTAGTCTACCTCCACGCTCATGATCAAATCGAACTCTACAGTGATATCCAAGAATTAAGTATGTTCTCTTAATTTTCACTCACTCTTATAACAGACATACATCTTCCCTTAGTTATCTTAGAGTATACAGATGACACGAGTTTACTACACAGACACTTACAAAATCGAGTTTTCGAAAATACTTGGATGTTTATTATCTTGCTTGAGTAAAATGACACTTCAGGATTGGTCGCCACTGACACATTTTATCTTACTGCGATGTGACTTAGTGTTTAGACCATTCTATCCATGCTGACAGGGAAACCAACTCTGACGAATTGCGGTAAACAAAATTTCGGCACGGATAATTAAAACTGCTGTGGTTCGCGCTGAACCGAGATATTCATTTGCCCTTTAAACAAAAAAGTGGTAATTTGCAGTGAAATGTCCTTCATAATGACTGCTGGAATTATAAAATTCCACGAGACTGCTACTTCATTATAATCACGTTTAGGTTGGGGATTAATGGAGGCCAGACCTATGGCAATAATTTATGAAGTCACAGACTCTTAGTTCGAGGTAAGTTGGGGAATGTCGTGTTTGTAACTGGATTTGAAGCAGCCACATCATAGTATCATAAGAGACCGAGTGATAGCCCGTAGTGAATCAAAATGATGCGAGTACACTCACGTCTTGTCATTTATCTTCACTGAGTCTTTTATTTATTAGTCTCACAGGATTTCTGTAGGTGTCTTGATATAATAATGACAGCTTGGACCACCAAATATTCATTTTTCTAATCATCCCCTATCATCTTCTTTTTTAGCACATTGGTACTATTCCCCAGAGTTTCATTACTCCAACTACAGGAAAACTGCTAGCGAATTAATTTACAAAAACACGGTTCCTAGTCACTCAAAACTACACTGCTACATCCATATTGGAGTTGTATCATAGTTACCCATCAGTCGACCCCAGTGTGATGTAAAACTCAGTCCTATAACTACATAGAAGGTCGCAGCTGCCTCATCTAAAACGGAGAGAAGCAGCAGCACCTGTCATTATGATTGCGGAGGTGCCAAATAATAGCAGTAGTGAACTGATCACACTAAAGCACATTTCAACTAGTGTATAGCAGTTGGAGACAATTCGATCAAACTGGTTGATGGACAATCATAGCAGTTTGTGAGAAAAAAACTTTTACTAATTATCTAAGATTACAGGTTTCATAGTTCTGAAAAAACTAAATTGAGTTAGATAGAGTGAGGCATAAAAACTAGACAAGCTCCAGATCTGGATGGTGGTGCACTAATTTCTTTTTCATCCGATAGATTCAAGCATATTCAACAGTCAGATGGCCTAAAAGCGCCATTTCACAAAATCAACTGTGAAGTGCTGTAGCAATATCTCAGTAATTTATTGGAAGGAGAGTGATACTACGTCGGCTAAGGGTATGCAGAAAATGTAGTCATTTAACTTGAAGACGCCTGCGAAATTTAACCTGAACACATTGAAAAAATACTACTAAATTCGACATGCGATTCTCCCTTATCAAATGAGAAAGGTCTGCTCAACCTCTAGTTTAAGAACATATTTTCGAATGATGAAGTATTGCCCACTTCATTTATTTCCAAAGAACTGCATCAAGATTGATTGCTGACGAGACCCCAGTATGAATGTATGTGGCTCATTTTACACTCACCAACGTCATTGTTGATGTAACAATGATTCGCGGTTACCTGTTAAAAAGGGTATTCTAAACAGGACTTCATTTCGACAAGAAAATATAGTTGTTGAAGTTCAGAAAAGCGTTAGAAAAAGATTTCAGGTTTTGAACCAAAGATGACTCCACTTGTTCACGTTAAAATGGACTTTACTGCGTTAACGATAAGTTTAGATGTAATGCAATAGGAGGAAATAACCAAATGACAACCTTATGATGCTCTATACACTGGGATGTTAGTTTCTTAGCTCCAAAACCTAATCTCATTAGTTTCGATCAAGATATTTTTGTAGTTCAACTAAGCTTCTTTAAAGTTTGTGCTTTTCAGAAATGCCGTGTGTAAACTCAGAAATGCAGCAGTTCATATTGCCATACTCCATGCAGCACACAAAGACAGAAAAGAGGAGAAAGAATTAGAAAGGACTAAAATAAGAGAAAAGTGAGGGGGGAAATTGCTAAGTAGGAAAAAATGATGGTTTAATGGATATGGGAGGTCACTAACAGTGAATGCACCTGCGCAATACCACCAATAGTATCCAGCCATTGGTTTTTAGCATACTCAGGAACCCAAACAAACGACCTGCACCTCCCTACATGGCTCAAACCCTGTCAAACTCTTCGTCGACTGATCCCAGGTTTTCGTCTGATCTTCCCTAACTCTTTTCTAACCTAACCCTATCTTAGCTAACATTTCCTCTTGTTGAGGAAGGCGATGGCTCAGAATGAGTTGAACATGTCCTAACCATCTCATTCGACGTGGCTTCACAACACCCTCGATTGATTTACACCCCTAACCTAACACTTGACGCTTACCTCAACATTACTAGCTCTATCAAAACAACTAACACGGGAGACAGAACGCAGATACTTATGAACAAAGCTGAGCCTTTCTCATCTTTCCCTTCCAATGACTATATTCCGCAAGCACATAGGAGGACAAAGGCGACCTTGGAGTAAAGGCATGGAAAAATAAATTAGTCTGTAGTATTTCCGAACCTTCGATATTTAGTTCGAATTATGTTCCTGTCAAACTTTGGCAAAAAAGACAGCAGTCACACCTAGCCACCTATTACATTTACATACACAAACGAAATCACATCACACAGTACCAGGTATATTTCCTAGCATTCCTAATTCCAGGAAAAGCGCGGTTATCCACCTAGGTCAGAAGTCTCACACGTTGCACTCTCTGGGGGGGGGGCACAAAACTGCCAGATCTAAGAGGACAAAACGACTATTTTATGCAATGATTTGAAAACACCGCAAGTCGTTATCGAGTCACAGCTAAGGCTTTTCGAATGCTATGGGCACTTTGAAGGGCTTCAAAAGATTAGACGAATGCATGTTCCAAATACTCTACGCAACATATAACAGGCCTCATCTAGAATACTGCATACAAGCGGCGAGTCCATGCTTCAGAAAGAGGCACAAATCCTGGAACGACTACAGAGAGTGGGAACGAAATTGGCTAGTGGTATCTCACACCTTCCTATTGACAGAAGCGTGGAGCATTTAAAACTCTTTCCACAATCATGCCCAAGAAGGAGAAGCGACTTAATTTTGGCTTACGTATATTAAAGAGTGATTTAGGGACTGACTTTTTAACCTTTTTCTCTCCCTCTAGGATACATTTACGAGGTCATGACCTCGTGGTGCACCACAAGGTGCTCAGACCGAGGTCGAATAAAATATCTGTGGAATTTAGATTCTCCCACAGAGTGGCCAAGGACTGGATTTCCTTACCTGGTTCAGTAGTGACAGCGCCATCGGTGAGCGTCTTTTAGGAGAAACTGGATCTCTGCAGAGATTTATGTCGCAAGGATTAACATAGGCAACAAGAGCCTTCTATCCTTATAACCTGAATCTGCATCACTTTAAGCGGTACCACCGCATTTATAGGCATTGTTTCGTGAAAAACATAGTCACAAGCTCAAACTTACTTGGTCTACTACATTATTCCCATCGCAATCGTAAGACATCACGCAGATAATATCAACACACGCGATAACAGTAGGACTAGTATCGCAAACCACCCACAAGCATTAAAACAAGGATAGCGAAAATTTCAATGTCTAATTTCTTATTCTAAAAAGTGGACAAAAGTATACCTCTTACCATAAGTTATAAAGAAAACATAGTTTTTCTTGTACGTACACACGAAAGTGTATTAATATAGGGATATTTCAAAAGAATTATTGTGGGTAGTCAACCATGTAATTTTTGACGTTTGTCGTGGTCTCTGCCTAGGTGTGCTGCCCGCTGTGAAAATAGTAATCTCCTGAATGAAAACTTTCTACGCTTTCAACCAACTGAGAAAATCTGTAACTATTGCAAGCTACACAAATGCTCCCAGGAGATCTGGTTTTTCAGTCCACTGCTGCACGAAGCACATATCAAAATAGCTGTTCATTATCTCACTACTTCTGCCCAGCACGCCAGTATGTCGTCAGAGGTGGTCACCAACTGAGAAAAAGCACGTTTTTTCAGACCGAAACTCATGAATACGTTCACTGAACTTCCGGTGAAGACACCAAACGTAATATAAATGATATAAAGTAACTTTCTACAACAAACTGTGTTTGCACATTCGCGATGTTTTTGTTTCTAGTTATACATGATTGGAATTTGAAAGTGTCCAGTGTGCAGATCTCCGTCACGAAACTCTATGACAAGATACGGATCTCTGAAAAAATATGAAGACCACCAAAATGTCCACAGATCAGACTGTTAGCCAAGAGCTTGTAAGACACATGGAATTTGGTAGAATTAACAGATCGACTGTAGGGGTAGGACTCAAGTGCATCTTCCGATCGCCGAAGTGCATCTAGGCCTCAAAATAAGGAGACAAAAGTTAATTAGCAAAACAAATTCCCAGCTCACCTTCGGAAGCATAGAACTGTTTCAACAGCGGTGTCAGCTAATAGGCATCCGGCCACGCTGTAACTCCACATATCGCCCTCCATTTGGCTGACCAACGAGGTCATCTACGGAATATCTTTTTCAGCCATACTCTTCAGATAATTCATATGAACCTGATCCCAAAACAACTCTGATGTTCGCTTGTGTGACTATACTGCCCTTCAGTTAATAAGCTGGAATAATTGAGTTCGTTCGATCCCCGTTTTGCTGTCAATTGTTAAAGGTTGAATATGCCACCGGGCGTGTTGCATTTAGTAAGGCTGTAAGAATGCAACGTGTTAACAATTTAATCAATACGTTACAACTGGTGAGACCTAGTGTCGGTTACTGAATATACTTAGCAGTTGTTTTTATCATATTTTCATTTGGTCATTAACTTTATTCTTCCTGATTTTTGCACAACAGGTAGTTTGTCTTCGCATATGGGAAGGAGTTTGAGTCAATTTATAATTATAATACTATTCTATTTAAACACTTACATTTCAGCCTTCCTATTCTAGATTACATACACTATCGTCATAGCACACCTACGTTGCCCTGCAGCGGATCCACTCATAGGAAACTCGGTCTAACTCTTTAAAATGTTACTGAAGATAGCTCAGATATTGAGGAAGACCCTTATCTAAATGTATACGGCCATCTTAATTTCGTTCTTATCAGGATACTCGCACTTGTAAACATAAGAGGTTACATGACGACTCACAGATGTTCATACTGGCCACCTAAAGCCCACCCAAATGCTTAGCCAGATGGAGCAGATATACGGTAATTTCAAAATGGATGAGTCACTTCTAAAGGGAATACAGATGCAAATATTACCTCAGATGATTCAGAAAATCCTGATGAAATACAGTACAAAAACAAATGGCTCCAAGAAAAATTAAACTTATGAAAGTATGTTGAAAAACTATAAGATTACTTGTCAATCACGTCTCATAAACCGTTAATGCCCAGCTCTCGCTACGCTCGGGCCCACGCTGTTCTTCGAAGATTTCTCAGAAACGCTTAGTTATAACGGACGCAAAAACCAAAACACTGATCTGCCGCTTTAGATTTGTTTATTGTTACACCAACATATAAAAGGAATAAGCGAACTAAGGTCTGTAAACAAATATTACAATAATAAATCGTTATATTACTTCTGACGATGTTTTACTCTTCTTTCTGAACAGCGACCGATGAGACGATGACTGTCGTATTGATGCCTCCGCGAAAATCGGGGAAGTTGATTTTGAGCAAACAACCAAGAATTGATCGTTCAATCTTCAACTCCATTGACACTCCCCGGCAAAAAAGGGATCCAACCCTTTTTTCCTTCACGACCAATGCACGTTGACTTGGATGCCATTGCGAGAACCTGGGTCACACGGACAGAGCTGAAATGGAAAACAAACAGAAAAGCCAACACACCACAAGCATACCCACAGCACAATCTCACACATCGCTGACGACCTGCGCCTCCAGACAGAGACCTCCTCTTGACATCTTGCAACACAATCGCCACTTACTAGAATGACTCTTGCAGAATGCAAAGTGACCATGGCAGCACCTCACGATACTCTACGCACATCCTCTTATCTACTCATTACCAATTACCACTGAAATCGCTTGTCACTCATTCTGCCTCAGTTCTAGTAGCGGTGACGCATGCGAGCCTCAGTCGTTTACACTCTTTCTCCCCGGCGTGTCGGACCGCAGCTAACAATTATCTCCGTGTGCATTTCATTCTCAGCAATAGCCTAGCCTCCCCGGCGTATACGACCCATCTGCTGTCTCTAACATCAATCAATTCATTCACGGATGTAGAAGACTCGAAACAACTTCAGAAGTAATCACGACGAAAATTTTAACAAAATTACGCAATAACAACAAGGTACGAAAACAACAAGTAAACACAATGAATCCAAAAACACCAATTGATATGACACACCACACGTATATACAAATAGTACAAACAACCTCGCCGATCATGTCTTGGTGGAATTCCTTTGAAGAATTGCAGGACTTACACCAGTACGCCTACAACCCTTCTCAGGTTGACGATTGTAATTTGTGGAATGTCCAGACACAAACAAGATTAACCAACAATTACAATAATTGGAACTCACACAACTATTTAACACAAACATATGTACAATCAACACATCAAATGTTGTGGATTCTGGCACCACAAACTACCCTTGAAGAACTGTAGGACTTACAGCAGTACGCCTACATTCCTTCTCAGGTTGATGATCCAAGTGGAAGTCGTCCGGACACAAACAGAATTACCAACAGCTAGATGACAGATGATATCAATTCAGTATATACAATATGAACATATGTACAAGATCATACACCAAGCACATTGGACTGCTCATTGATGCGCTACCCTTTGAAGAATTGTAGGACTTACAGCAGTACGCCTACAACCCTTCTCAGGTTGACGCCCTAGGTTGGAAAATCGTCGCAGAGTTCATTTGCTGACTTCCTTCTATCAGCTATATCCTCAAATCTGAACGGCAACACGCCCATGTCATTGTATCGTAGAATATAGATGACGAACAAACACACGACATATCTCATCAACCAAGGTAGAAACAGAGTAATTTACACCAAAGATAATAACATTCAAATAGTAACTTGAAACTAGAAATGCCTTTATTCGTGCAAGTCAATTTAACAATTACTCTCTCGTTTACACTTGGCTTATCCTCACTAAACTGAGCAATATCTTTCGTCTTTTCAAACGCACCAATACTACCATAGTCATTGCACAAGATACTTGAGTTGATGGGCATCTGTTTCATTGTGGATGAAAACACCAACGATGACTGAGTGACACAAGGTGATGAACTTAGCGGTGGATCAGAAGCTGTTCTTTTTCGGCTTTCAGATAGTTGTCCAACTGCAAGATTACCACCACTGCTGTCTTTCACTACTAGTTCGGGTTTAGCACTATCATCTGATGATAGGTGGGCTACACGCTGATCAATTACACTGACTGTCTCACAAGTATGCACACCTTCTGGAACTGCATCTGCGTTCAATTCTACTTCACGTTGTAGTTGTACAGAACCTTTATTTAACTTAGCAGTAGTAGGCATATCCCTCATCTCATAATGATCAACCAAAGACAACTGTGAAGTATCATGATCATTATCACGAATATTCACTTTACCGTCAAGTTCATCATTTTCAAACTCTTTAATAACAGAAGTAGACAATTTTGGTTCCTCCTCACAAATCATTAAAGGTTTTATATCTTCACTCTGACTAGTTATACCTTGTAAACTTGTGGAGTCAGAACTGCACTCTGAAGCAGTAACTCTATTCTGTGACACTCTATTCAACAACGGCTTACCAGTTGCAACTACAGACTTCTTCACCGCACCGTTATCGTCACACAATTCGGAGTCAGACCTGGAGTTTACATTTAGCTTATCACTGAACTTGCTCACCGGTTCACAGTTCACTTCTGTATGCACCTCTTGCACACGTGTAAACACAACCGTGTTTGTCTTGCATCTTGTAACTTATCTGTTGAGGATGTACTACGAAACCTGTTACACTCACTAGGTCTATATGCATTACTAGACATCATGGAGCTTTCTCGATATCCACCTCTCTGAGGCCTACTCGTCATCAATGATTGCATTTTGATCTCAGACTGCTCTATTCTAGGGGTGAGATGTAATAGACTGGCGAACTTGCTCATAGATTGATTGACACTAGTATTTACCAGTTTCAGGATATCATCAAACTTTGGCTCGATACCCTCATCCTCCATACGGGAGCTTATCTTCACCCACTTCCTTTGCAGTCGAGTAGGTAGACGTCTTGCTATTACTTCTAGTATAAAACTCGAGTTGAGGTCACTCATGCGATTCATCGAAATCATTCCATTCTTGTAAATTAGCAAATTATCTAAAAACTCAGTGAGTGCCTGGGAGTCATCCTGTAATTGACCACCATTACCCTTAACAGCCTCGAATAATTTCCCTGCAATCATCGAAGGTCTTCCAAACCTTTGACGTAATATGCTCATAGCCTCGTAGTAGCCCTCTTTTGGCTTCATAAACTTACAACACTGTATAGCTCTTGCAGCATCTCCAGTGCAATATCTCATCAAATACATTAACTTCAATTCATCATTTAATAAAAAACCACTCAACATGATCTCAAACTCCTTTACAAATTGTAAATAATCAGCCGGGTTTCCATCAAAACACCGTGGTTCAAATTTAGGGAGTTTGATGTTCCTATTATCCCTGAACGGCGAAACAGTAACATCAACCATGTCATGCTTAACATCAGACACATCGTTACAATTAACAGACAAGTCACCATGACTTACTTTCCTGTTTGCATCCAAGACACTCTGTCCCTTCTTTGACCCAGGCATTGTTGAACTTGACCCAATTCCAAAAAGTTCCAGATATTGCTTGTTCAAAGAGGACTTGACCGGCACCAGGAAAAATGAACGGCGACTATCCAAACTTTCACCAACTGTTTGAATCCGCCAGATCTGTTTCTATCGTCAGAAACTGTCAATCACGTCTCATAAACCGTTAATGCCCAGCTCTCGCTACGCTCGGGCCCACGCTGTTCTTCGAAGATTTCTCAGAAACGCTTAGTTATAACGGACGCAAAAACCAAAACACCGATCTGCCGCTTTAGATTTGTTTATTGTTACACCAACATATAAAAGGAATAAGCGAACTAAGGTCTGTAAACAAATATTACAATAATAAATCGTTATATTACTTCTGACGATATTTTACTCTTCTTTCTGAACAGCGACCGATGAGACGATGACTGTCGTATTGATGCCTCCGCGAAAATCGGGGAAGTTGATTTTGAGCAAACAACCAAGAATTGATCGTTCAATCTTCAACTCCATTGACATTACTGTTCTAATAAATGAAGCGTATCAGATGAACAAGGTACAAACCTTCAAATACGAAATTGTGCAGCATCAAAACACAAAAGTGCAGCAGTCGAATCCCAGATTATTCCACAATTTAAAATTTTCAGTTCAACCAGGAAGTGCACAAGGGTCCAGCGAGACACAGACGGTCTAATTAACACAAAATGCAAAATGACATACAAAGTACAACCCTAGTATTTAAGGGTGAAAACATTAGGCGTAACACTGTGATTTTATTACCATTTCAAAATCTGCATATGCTTTGCGTGAAGGAATGTGCACATGATGAATTTTAAAAATACATAGGACTACTGCAGCTCCCAATAATTAATAATCCTCAGTCGATTTCTTCATTCAACCTGTGAAGTAAAAAGAGGATGGTGAATTATATAACATCTGTGCTTCCGAAGGGACAGGCCAGACCACAATTATTTGGGCTGTAATGTTGAATAACCTGCATATCTGTCCACTTTTCATATAAACATTAGTGTGCAATATTCTTCAGTCCTTTTATAAATCTCTCCTGCCAGCTTTATCTAATCAAACAGTTTCTTTTTGTTAATTCCGGCACTCACAGTTCTATCACTGTTTCGAATAAAATCTTTTCCTCACAGGTTGTATATGATATAAAGTAACTAGAGGCGGTAAACTTTGGTTAGGTGATGAGTCTTCCTCAAAGAGAAACTCTATGAATCACTGCAAGAACCTGTTGGAACTCTTGTAATGTTAATTGGAGCATAAAACTTCATTTAACACAAAACCTCTCCAAACGCATGATTAAATCACAGTCAGGATTTCACTTATCCATCCCATTATTTTATTTTTGGCTTCCATACTACGTTAATCGTACTAATGACCTCGGCCGTATTAACGTTCATAATATAGGTATTTTCTTTTCTTTTATATCGAAATACACGGGGTTACGGATGTTACTGTGTCGGTGGCACAGCGGTTAGGACTCTCGCCGACCATACATATGGTCTGGGGCTCGATCCCCAGCCGATACACCTGATATCGATGGTCGGCTAGTGAAATTCGGGCTATCGATATCACATGCTGAAAACTCCATACTTGTACCAAAAATGCGTGTGGAGTCAAGCTGTAATAAAAAAATATGTGGTGATTGTGATGCTTGCTGATTTTTTGGATTGAATTTCCCCCATCACAACCAGAAATATCATTCTCTAGGAAACGTCAAGCTCAGTTTTACAATGCCGTCTGATATTTTCCTGACAAATGCTCTAATCTTTAATTAGGCTTTGGAGGTTAGTCAGCGGCTCCATTTCTGAGTATCCAGGCACGCTTTCTACTAACTTGTGCAGGAACAACATCTTAAAACGATGAGTATTTAAGTGACTACTTGTTTTTAATGGAGGAGAATATGATAATAAGAGTAGAGGCTAGCTGTCCAGGAATATGCAGCTGGCGTAATTTTGGTGCTTATTTGGATTTTGTTGGGTGAGCTTGTATGAGGATTGTTATTTTTTACTGTTCCGAAGAGCTGACGTATTGTTTGTGCATCAGGACGCCTCAATATATGGTTCGTGCGATGGTTACTTGATATACCGAGTATGCTTCGTGTATATTTCTACGGCTAGCTTCCGGAAAACTTCTTTGCAGCTTGCTGGCAACCTGTACTTGGTTGCAAATTCTTCGATCATATATTGTGCAGTACCTATTTCTGTTGCGGGAACCAAAGAATACGGCTGATATTGAATTTGTGCTTCTGCATTTTGATATGTTGTTTTGATAGCTAGAGGTCAAAGGAAACCATAGATACAGGGAAAAATTGATGTTCATGTTCAGCCAAAAATTATTTTATGTTCTTGGAAAACTTGCAACATCCGTTATCTTCTCCCAAAATGTTATTGTAGTTCAACCCACGCTACAACATATTCTAGCTCTTTGCTGGATTTGAATAACTTAAACTTCGTCGCGACCAAGGATGTAAAGACGTCTGAGGTGGGTGCCATTTTGTCCTAATATATCAGAGACTTCTCGCTTTTTGCTATTATCCTGAAATCGCATTATTTGCGTTTGTATAGCGACAATTCGCAGAATTCTCTTGGAATCATGTAAACGCAGTGTCCGACATTTATCAAAGCTATGGACGAAGGGTTTAAAAGAAGGTCCTATATCCACTTATAGAGGACTCCTCGATATCTGCAAGTAAGGACTTTAAAGCACATTCTTAAATGGCTACAGAAGCAAATAGAATCCCCAGAACCTATTAATGGTGGGAACAAGAGACCTAGCTCCTCTATTGCCAAACATGATTATAGAGACACGACGTAAAACTGACATTTACACTTCTTTTAAACCTAGCTTTAGGACGTATTTTGGGCGTCTCCTAAGTCTGTGAGAGCCCCAGGGATTAGAACATTTACACCACCTTTAGACGTTCAAGAACAATTCGTCATCGCACTAAACATCCTTGGTAAACTTTATTTTGATACCAGTCAGGGTAGATGTACTATTACATTTGTTATTTGGTTTAGTGATCTCCATTGTTATTTTGACCCTCAATATGTCCTTTTAACTTGACCTAAATTTATTTTTTTACCTCTTAACTCTTCATTAATTTCATATATATTCCTGTGACAAGTCGTGTGTGATCAGATTGCTCGAAATGTGTTGCGCAAATACACATCACACAATTCAGACAAAATAGGTCCAGTTATTGCTTTGTCTAAATATCCACCTGTGTCAAAAATAGCAACTGACGCAATCGCACACTGATATAAACTTATAGTAATTTTTTGCTGTGTTAACTCGTTTATTATTAATGTCAGCAAAAAGTTTGGGCATTATGGAATATATCAAATAAAGTATAAATATATTTCACTGGTTTACACACAATGACAATTTTTGTTATTTCTAGCAAAATTACTGCCCGTTAATTATTATACTAATAGTGATATTCAGGCTGAAATTATCCGTCACTTATCAAGGTCATTGGTGGAGTGAGGCGCTCGAAGGTCATTTTCGTCCATTTTAGTCGGCCATGTTGGATCGCAGTTCCGTAGCTGTTCGTTAACGCGTTTGTTGTTCCGTTTATCCTGCCGTTATACACGACTTATCTTGTTGCGTATCGTTCACAAATGTTGCGTTTCACCTCATTTTTTGTTTCCGTTGCTGTTAAAATGAATTATTTCTTTGGTTTCGAAAGTTTTCACTACCAGGCCAGTGCATTCATTTCGGTGTAATTGTTTTCATACCTTGCATTCATGCGGCTTTGAGTGTTTTAGTTGGTTTTCAGCTGTTAATGAATTAGTACTGTGTAGAGGGTTTTGAAATTGTGCACATGAAGATGTTTGGCTGTCAGAAGCAGTTGTTTCCAGTCCATTAGTTGGTTGTTGTTACAATTGTTGGCTCAGTTACTTGCATAACATGTAGAAATCTGGAAAAAGAGTGTCTTTTTCGTTCATGTTTGCAGCATACAACAATCTGCGAGTGAATCTGTTGAAGAGAGCACCATCAGAGTTGGTATTAGCAAGGTTTTCGAAGAACAAATTAAACCCAGAGAATTTAGAACCTGGGTTGAAGTTGAAAAAGCTTTGAAGATTTTTGAGAACGTATACATCCTGTAAACCCTCGTTTTCTATTTTTTAGCTACTCGGTAATTTTGGTGACCTCGTAAGGTTCTTTGCTGTAATGGTTTCCAGTATCGCTGATTTTGTATTCTGTGTTAAATTACTATTAAATGTATTCCCTATTCCTCAAACGGATATTCTACTTGTTGATGGTGAATATTGACTTTATCAAATTTTGTGAGTTACAGAATTTGAGAAATTAGTGTCATGTGTTACATTGCGTATCGCACTTAAAAGAGAGGTTTGCCTTTGAGTTATATTGCTATTAATATGCAGCATATTCTTGTTCTCGTGATAAATTTGTAAGCAGTAATTATTATAAGTGCCCATATGTTGCAAAGATTGAGCATAATCAAGCATACTAGGGCAGCAGTAAAAGTTGGGAACTATTCGTTAAAACTGAAGCAGCTGCTTACGTACTGGTAAACTGATATTTCGAAACACCAAGTAAGTGATAAAGTTATCAACATCATTTGTATGCAAACAGTTAAAGTTATATATTTAGAAGTAATAGTATGGTGAGAACCGTCTGCAAGCCAAAATTGTGGGCGACAATTTACGTCAGTTTTAACGTCCTAAATTGGCTCATGAGAAAAACAATAACAAATCCTAACCTTAAGGAACTCAGCAACCAATTCCAGCAGACTCAACGTGTGCAGGTACGATTCGCGGATATATGAACAGCTTTGAAAGAAACAGTCACGAGGGATGTTTTGATTGATAAGAATTAAGGTGGAACAGTGTAACTGAATGCTTGAATAAGCAACGTCAACTGACCGGTATGCACATATTGTGATGTAAAACACAATCGGACGAAGTATTTCGAAGACAAGAGTAGAGCATTCTCGTGAAACTAATAATTTAGTGAGTAACTAAAGTTGCCTTTGAATCAGAACTGAAAGTAAACGGCCTGCTGATACGCTAAGTGATATTCATTACCGTTCAGTTACGTTAGAATAAGTGCATCCAAACCCTAGTGCATGCATAATTTTCTTTTTTGAGTGAATTGGCAACATGGCGTTTAATTTTAGTTTCAGATTATTAAGTAAAGGTGGATATTCCTAAGATTTTCTTGATGAAAAGATTAAATTGTCGCCAGGGTAAGTCAATATATTCACATCTGGAAAATACTTAGATTTGGAATTGTTTTTCTTACTACCACAACACTAGCAGACGCACCAAATGCAGTCACAAATTAAAACTAGGTCAGCCGAAGACAGTGTGCTCCTGACTTCTAGATGTCGTAGGGAGAAACTAATTCCCCACGTTTATAAGGTTAGACGCATGATATCAATTCAGAACTAGACAACTACGTCTTGTAGCCACTACTTTATAACCCATCAGCCGATATGATGCCAGTTGAGACTAGAGAAGGAGGAAAGAAATCCATCCAAAGTGTTACTTTAAATTATCTGCATTCCGTAGTTACAGACAAATAAGGAAACCCCCTAGGTCCTTACATATATATGAGAAACTATTTGCCGTACAACGGCGAGTCGGTCAATAGAAATGCTTTCTTGAAATGGCCCAGAGTTCAAGTGAAGTAGCACATACCTCCATATCTGATGGTGAAGCGCTTCATCAGCCTTTTGGTCTACATGACTCAATGGCACTTTTCCATATTTCACGATTGCTACTTGTACTTGCAAAAACTTCGCATCTCAAAGAATACTCTTCCGGAATACGTCAGTTTACAGGTAGACCACACTTTTAATAATATCTCAATTACTGTCTGACAAGGAACTTATCCCTAAGTTCTTATTGTTACGAAGACGCTCCAAACCGATGAATGCTATGTACTTTCTCCGACTTTAACTCCAATATTGTAAGAAGGAAGTTTTATTGTTTGGCAATTAAAGTGGAGAATAATACAAGTCTATAAACAAATGTTCTATACGAAATTATTATGTACTTTTATTCGTTTCCGTTCGTCTTCGTCGAACTTATACACTATTGAACCATTTGCGCCTTCGAGTTGCCCACCAATGGCTACCAGTTCCAGTGTCAGTGTCCAGGTCTTACCACGCTGGACCTCACGCTGTCCCTGGAAGACTTTCAGAAACAATGTGTAATGACCAACGCGAAAAACCAGAACACAGATTGGCGACTCAAGAATCCTTTATTCTTACGCCAATATTTAACCAACAATAAGGTTATTTTACACAAAGTCTAAGAATAAGTGTTATAACGATAAATCACGACAAAACTTTTGATAATCTTTAATCTTCTTCTGAACAGCGAACGATGGGACGATGACTGTTAGGTTGATGACTCCAGCGAAAAATATGGAGGAGTTGGATTTGAGCGAACAACCATGAATTGATCGTTCAGTTTTCAACTACATCGATATCCAGAAACAAACATTTAATGTTCACGTCCATTAACACTGCCTTTAATTGAAAAAGTAGTTCGACTGTTTCACAGATGCTTTGGGCAGAATTCGTCACTAAAAATTGAGAGCTCAGTGAAGTAACCCTGCTAAGAGATATTGCAGCTTCTCCCGCGGCTGAAAAGGAGCATCTCACTTATACGAGAGATATATAGTGACGAATATACTATAAACTCACTGTCCTCAGTCCCGTATTACTTTAAGAATTTTCTTGTTCGAAAATGAAATATATATACTGTGTCAGTAACTGCAAATACGCCTTAACATCTTAAACGCATATGCCTTCTATTTCACTTCTTTATATTCGTTAGCGAAGTAGCACTTAGTAGTCAACAGAATTATCGGTAAAGTATCTTCGAAAACTAATATGAAGGGGTTAATTTTTTCAAATATTAATGCACGTGTCAACGGAATGAATAGGTAGTGACAAACTGCTATTACAAGCATTGTATTTACTACATAGGGAATGTTATTACAGGCAAATTTCACAGCAACATTTACAAGTCCTGCATGTCATTGGATCAGTGATACAAGCAAACTAATTGTACTGTTGGGGTGAGAGGTGGCTGCTAGCCAATAGTTGTAGACAGTATTTTACGTCAATGTGTTCGTCCCGAATATTGGTCGTGAGAACATATGAACAAGACTGATTCAACAACCAATCACAGCAGACTTTGCGGAGGCAGATACAGTTAACATACAGATGACCTGACATTCAAGAAACAGTCACAGAGAGGTGCAAGGTCAAGTTTCTGTGGGAAAAAACCACTCAGAGGAGTGTATTTGTTTGCTTGAATAAGCTATAATAATGTACATGAAAATATATAAGTACGCGTTGATTTCCTTAATAAACAATCTGGCCTTGTCTTCTGTTGTTACACTATGACCTGATGCGAATAATCTCAAGGCATCGTAATAACAACTTTGTGGGAGGTAGATATATTGAAAGACTGCTCGCAGACACTATGCATGACGACGTCCAGTAGAATGTCAACGAAGATTGATAACCTGCAATGAGGAAGACAAAAATGAAACAATTAGGACACACGTAATGCACATGATAAGTGTTTTAGATTAGCGTAATACATGGATAAAAATCACTAATCTCGTTCACTTCTATTCACACCATGTTACTGACTTTTAGTACGTGGTTTATTCCTCGATGCACTCTAGCTGGACAATTGAAAGAATTGAGAAAGTGCATATAGTCCTTAGGAAACTGCATCTAATAATTGTTTAAGCCAATTAACACTGCGGTGAATTTTGATACCAGGCAGCTGCAGAGGTAAATACTGACTGACTGGGTTGTAACACAGAAGTCAGCACAGAAGTGTAGCAGTCCGATTTTTTACACCCCATGCGTGGAAAATATTACATTTAGTTGGTTATATGCTAAGGATATTTCAGCAGATTGTTTTGACTTGGCATTTGGGCTAGGTGATAAAATAAACTAACTCATCAGAAATGACAAGAAAAAGACTGTGAAACTTACCCCGGGTTAAGGGAGAAATTATTGTAAGATACATGATAATAATTTTTCCTTCACGTTCCCCAGTGGAACATAGGGCCTCAAGCTAGTGGCTTGAAGTTGCTGTAGCGGTGTTTATTTTTGCAGGACGGTGTTTGCTAGCCTGATGCCCAACCTTTCCTCTTTGCCAGCATTACTTCTGGCTTAACGAGGTGAAGGAGTGAGTCGGTCGGGGATCGAACCCCGGACCAAATGTATGGCTGGCGAGCGTCCTAACCGCTATACCACCGACGCATTGTAAGATAACTCTTTTAATTGGACAAGAACCAGATGAAAAAAGACCATTATTATTCGTTGACATTTCGGTGATTATTATCCTTTTTTTAACATTTCGTTATACAGAGACTATGTGTAATTCCGGCTGACTGGCTTCAAAATAGAAGCTTGCATACAACTGCTCCTGTTGAAGTTACCGCACTCCATGTAGCACACAAAAGTAGAGAAAAAAATTGAATGGAACTCTAACGAGTACAAATGTGAGGGAGAACAGATAGTGACAAGGATAGAACATAAGGGTTGATTGGAAACGTGAGATTACGAGGGTGAATGCACCTGTCACTGACAACGATTTGGAATGACATCTCTACCCAAAACTAACGCATAACTTCGATATTACTCACCATATTATGCCACTTACACAGGGGATTTGGAAAAAGAGGCCTACGATCAAACGCCAGTGGTATTTGCATGTCACTAGATTCAATGGTCACTTCTCTTAACCTGGGTGGACAATAAGTCCGCATACTCTAAGTTGACTAGATTGTTCCCTGGGAAGTCCCTGGAGTCAGTGACAGGAGATCTCATCAGTATGTGTACGTATATGAAAATGAACTAAAATGAGGACGACACTTGTAGAAATGAACCACGTATTACCTCCTTCTCGGAAATATCACTTCCCTCACAGTTAAGTTTCAGTATCAAATGAGTGGGATTCAATTTATAGTATTCGTAAAATCCACAAACAGACTCACTACCTTAAAAAAACCTAGTTAATGTCCCCCTCAGTAAAGTCAATAGATTATGAACTGCTGCCAATGAAAATGACAGTAAGCTTCACAGTTGCGAGTTAAAATTTTGGTTTGATCGCAACACCTAGTGCTTGTTAAATGACTACTTGACGAGCATAAAACCAATACGAGAAGCGCATAAGATTTAGCAAAACATGTGCACTTTTGATTTCAAAATGAAGTCTCCCTGCCAAATATATTACTGTAAAAGCCTAAACCATCCCCAAATTAACTCATAACAATGAAGTGGAAAAACTCGTATTCATCCCCACTGAACTTTATATGGCATCCTGCGAAGTAATTCCTCTCCTATTAACTGCCTTATGAAGAAGAAAGGATCAAGGTATTCATAATCTTATGCTTCATGTAGAGTCACAATGCAACTCGATGCGCAGTAGTATTTATAAGAATAAACTGAAAAACAGTCTTCCCTACCCTCTGAACAACTTGTACTTGGTTCAACCGAGATAATAATATTCTTTCCCGTATGAGCCTTAGTTATGTTTACGAAATCGGAATTCTGTAGAAATTAACTCTTTCTGTAAAATAAAGGCAACTTAAAAACAAATTTACGAAAATACTACATATTGTGCCCATAGGGCGTGCTTTGTGTCTTAAAATGAAATGCAGACAGTGATGAGTAACTGAAAACTGGAATTGACGCTGAAATTGTGCTACGAATACCAGGGACTACCAAACCAATTAGGACAAACAAATTAAAACATTTAAAGTTTGAAATTACTGCCTTATTTAATCTATCACATTGCAAACCTGTCAGTATCAAGCAACAATTACTGATACAAGTTCAGCAAATTTAACGCAGTACACGTAAACTATTCCGACGAAATTGTGTGCTTCCAAAAAGTATTTTAATACAAAATTTCACTCAAGAAGCATATAAAAAACAAAAATTGTTACTAGACTAACGTAGCAACGGGCTTCGACCCTACAATTAGGGGGATATATAACAAAGCTTCATGTCCTTTAGATGTAATGTACTGAATTTATTTGTGATCATTTATTCTGTTGGATATATTTCCCAGCCACACAACCCACTAACTCTTGAACTGACGGGTATTAGTGCTTGGAATGTCCCGCACATCATTCAATCAATGGAAAGTATTTTGATGTAGGTGTGACCTCTGAGATGGATGGTTTATCTTTCATTGCCCTACAAGGCAACATCTTCAGCACATACGTCAGTTTAAAGTGAGCTTGTAGACTTCTCCACAAGTTTACTAGTCATCTCTTCTGGCGACCTTGAACGTGATTCGTTGCTTTAGTGTATTTTCCCACCCTCTAGGCTACTTGTATTGGCATTGGTGCTGGTTGTTTCCCTGACCTAACCCTGACCCTTTGTGTGAGATTTCCTTCTTATCGATTGGTAGATTTCTTCTATGTCAATATTTCAACTTATTGACGACTCACTGGAACATCAGGCTTCTAAAAATTCTCCAGCATTCTAGAAGCTACCAAAGAAAGACGACCTAGTTAGGCCTCCACAAGAACTGACATGAAATAATGCTCTTGTCCACGCCAAGTAAAATGTTAATTCGCGTCATCCTGGAGAGAATAAAAGATGCATTCGACACAGAATTCCGCCAACCACCGGAAAAAGCTGGATCCAGGAAAGGCAAATCATGTGCTGATCAACTTTCAACTCTACGCATTGTCATCACACAACAAAGCATAGAATGCCACTCAAACCTGTACGCCAACTTCGTCGGCTTCGAAAAGGCCTTTAATAGACTGCGTTGACTGAAAAGTAGTTTGGAAACTACTTTAACACTACGGTGTCCAGTGCCCAAGTCTTTATCAACCTCACTCAGAAGCTGGCTATATGACAATGCCACGTGTCAGGTGATCCACAACGGATAACTAAGAGTAAGACAAGGCTGTCTATTATCACCGATGATATTCTTAATCGTGGTAGACTGGATTATGCCTTAGACTGTGCACAGGGAGTGAGAAGACAGGAATCCACTGGACCACCGATAAGAAGACAGTAGAAGATCTGGATTTCGCACGTGGGTGATTTTTATTTAATGTCACACAAACTTGAAGACTTAGAGGCAGGTGAAAACCAACAAACCGGCTGAAGAAGCTGGCAGCGAAGACAGGACTGCAGGTGAACATAGAGAAGACAGAGGTGATGAGGATAACCATCCAACCAACAGCAACAACAACCAGTACCAGTCACCATCAACGGGAGAGATTTGAATGAGGTTACTTGCGTCACTTATCTAGGAAGTATCGTTTCAACTACAGGCGGAACAGAAGATATCAAAGCCAGTCAAAATGGGAAAGGAAAGATACGCCTTCATCAACCGAAACCAGTCTAGAAATCTTCTGCACTGCACTCAGTCAGCATAAATAACAAGACACAAGTTTTCAACACAAATGTGAATTCAGTCAGTTCTTCTATACGGGTCAGAAACTTGCACTGCGTGTCACGGAAGGGATTTCCAACAAGTTACAGACTTTTATCAACAGCTGCCTTCGCTTCTTATTGAAAATTAAATGTCCAGAAAGAATTGGGAACAACAAAGTCTGAAAACAAACCAACCACTAGTTGATCACTCAGCAGATATGTAGGAGAGAATGGAGCATACGTTGAGGAGACTGTCAAGTGACATTATGCACCAGGTATAACCTCGAGTGGAAACCTAATGGGAAGCAACAAGTGGGTCGCCCTAGGTTGACATGGGGGAGATTGTGCGAGATGAGGGATTATGGTAAATTGTGAACCCAGCTGAAGCGAACAGCAAAAACTAGAACAAAGTGGAGATGTCTTGTTGAAGCCCTATGTTCCACTAGGAACCCAAGGGAATAATAACGATAGTTTGTTTAAACACTACAGTTAGATTTTAATTGGATGGTGATTAGCAGTGGAATTAAATAACTACAGTTAGATCATACGAAAGTTAGGAAAGAATTTAGCATTCGAAAAGGAAACCACACATTCAGTATTGAGACCATATTATCAATATCTTTATATAATGTAAGAAATACTAACTCTTCAGTAAAAAAATTCATTTCTGCATCCATCTGACAGAAAATCGATTTGGTCAGATGATTCACGAATAGAGGAGGAAAGATCTGTACCAATGATTCCTTAGAAGATGAATTAGGATGTCTATGCAATGTGCTGGTCCGAAATGAGTTATCTTAGTAGATTTGTAAGCAGACACATGAGAAGTGTAAGTGTATACAGCAAGAGGAAACCGACTATAGTTAAAAAAGAAAGGTGTTCCAAAAGGTACAGTTCAGTGGCTAGTTAAGTCAAACGGACTTATACTGTTGCCACCCTTTGTTTGTCATTTTCCAGCCGACCAGTTATGATTGCTCAAGTGAAAGATAAGCTACCTAGCCGTGCTAGTTCTATGTGCATTGACAAGTTTAGTTGCCCCTGAGAAGAAAGCTACATAAGGCGAACAACTAGACAGCTGAACAAACGCACTATTGAGCATCTTCATTCTCTTGTCTATCTTTTGTGATACTGTTCCTCCTTTGAATGGGAGACAAATAAACACTTTCTTTTTTTTCAACAGTTGCGTATCTTGTTCACTCGTCTTTTCCTTGGCTATAGTTTAGCATAAATCCCTTTGGATACCCATTTTTCCCTACGCGTTTCTCAACAAAGCCTGATTGTTCTTGCACCCTGCTGGGCAAACATAGCTTTCTGGCTCTGTCGTTGAAAAGAAGAAAGTGTTTAGTTGTCTCCCATTCAAAGGAGAAGAAGTATAACAAAAGATTGACAACGGAAATGAAGGCAGAAATAAAAACACGCTCTTCTGCAGCTTAGCCCGTAACACCAGACAACGCCACATGCTCTATTAGCCAATCTAAACTGGATATGTAGCCAGTTGATGTCATCTTCAACTGCGTTTTTAAATTTACGTGCACTTACGGAGGCAAGCATATCGAAAGAACAAAGAGAAAAGATTTTATTCGATTCTCAGAGCATATCCCAAGAAACTTATGTCTAAAAGGAAGCAAATATCCACAAAATACAATCACCGGAGACACTTTGTAGATACGGGTAATTTCGTTGAGATTTCCAAATTCCTCAAAATATGAAACATACAAAGGACAACAAAATTTACTACAATTTGCTGAAGCAATTGCAATCAAATACTTCAAACAGAACTTATGCATACAGAAAGGCAGTATAATCAATCTCTCACTCTTCTGGTAACTGCATTTTGATGATTACATTGATTGGTTATTCATTATTAGTGATTTTCTAGCTCACTGAGCAAATTTTCAATCTTATGAACTATAACCTTATTGAGTTGCTATGTGAACCTACAAGGTAATAATGTTTATTAGATTTTTTCGTTTTTTTTCCCCACTCCTTTATTATTTCGAAAGCGTTATAAGTTGATGGTAACTTCAACTAAAAATTGTAATACTTGCATTTTGGATGCATTAATTTTAATGTTATTGTCACTTTTTACAACGATTGTCATTTCAGTTAGATTGCAGCTGATGAGAACCTGTGTGACAGAATGATATAATTTTATACAGCACATGTGGTCTTTCTTCATCGAAACTTATTGTCATTATTACTGATATTACTGTCGGCTTATATGTCTTGTTTTAATTTCAATAATGAGAATATTGAAGAAAACAGATTTCAGTCTAAAAGAAACCGACAGAGGCAATGACAACTCATCAGTTAGTTGCACTTAACACAGCCATCTTAGAGAACACTTTTTCGTGATTTAGTAACAGAACAACTGTTCTAGTTAAAAGAGAGTTTAGAAATATAAAATATAGTTAAAATGTGGAGTTTTCAGTGTTTCGAAAATAAAGATCAGTTGTTAGTTTTACTTTGAAAATATGATTAGAATTGACCTTCAAGCCTTTAATAAGAAACAGATATGAAGTTGACCCATGGACGCTTAACTCCAAAACCTAATTTACTTTTTAACTAAGTCTTTTTTTGAAAATGTTAGCAACCATTCCCTCTTAGTACTTACTTATTGGCCTTATTCTTCTTATATCTCCTGTTCTTAGTGTATGTTTTCATTGTTTTAATTTTCACCTTTTTTCTGTCTAGACTTCAGGTGTTTTCATTATTTTCGAGGTGGGAGTGACAGTTCGCTCATGCTGAACGTGAGTGTCAATAAAAAAGTCAAAGTACAGCTGCGACAAACGCTTATGTTATGGAGTGAACGAGTCTTTTCTTTGGCGAAAACTCTACCTTACATCAAATTTATATCTGCTGTGGCGTTGAAATTCTGTAGGATGCAAACAGTTTTCACTAGTCCTTACGGGTTGGCATCAATTCGAGATCTATAAAAAACCGGGGAGTACTAGACAGATGTTTCGGCCTAGTGTGAGCTCACCAATCACTCGTCGGTGACATTGGCTGGCAAAGCAGTTATGTATTGAGAATTGGTCCACTGGACCTAGTGGCTGAATGGTCTACGATCTCTCCTTGTAATCGGAAGTTCATGGGATTGACCCTCAGTGGGTGAGTACCGATGAAGAGTACATAACTAGGAAGAAACAGTTATCCAGTACTCCCTGTACTGGCCACAGTGGCTATTTAACTGATGTCAGACTTTGTTCAAACCTGTAACCAATCAAATCCCTGCAAACTAACAGTTGAAGAATTTTCGAGGTAACTTTGTAAACCTTTAGCACTTCTAATCAATTAGTCACACAAACGACAGTCATAAAATAAAATTTCAACGAATAAATGAAAAAGTACGTTGAAACTTGAACGTATTACTGATATGAATTTCACTTGAAGACTAAAATTTTCTTTACCTTGTACTCTTTGTTCACGTATCATCCAATAAAGAACTCCCAGTTTATGATCTGACTTTGATAAGGTTTCATGAGTTTGCTTTTCAAAATCGTCTTCTATTGAAGGAAAATGATTTGGTCCTTTTAATTGACGAACGCGACATTTAGCATATTTAAATTCTGCTACACTTGTTGCGATATTCAAGCGTTTCTTTGCAATATCTTGAATCCAAGATGAGACATCAGGTTTTTCTACTTTTGAACTCATGAATTTTATACCTGGCACAAAAAACATCACAGCGGAAATAATAGGTATTTGTGTGGTTTAAATAGTCAAAGGCGTAGGACAAAACAAAGATTCCAACAGCAATTCACCTGTTAAGAACATCACTACTTAATACAGCGAAAAGTAAGGAATCCTACAAAAGAAGAAAAATACTAGACAACAAAAAATTAACAAGATAGCAGTACTGTCTAGTGATGACAGTTATGACACCTTACATCTACATAAAGTAAATAGTCTAAATGTAAACCAAAATAATAAAATAACAGTGAAACTTTAGAAAAGAAAGGAAATAAAGTAAGCCGATATTATCACGCAGAATTATTGTGTGAGTGCAGCGATCGAATTAACCTGGAGAGAATTCGACTTTCAGGAAACATGAGTTTGAAATACACATATTGTTTCACATCTAGAGGGAAATCAAAGAGGTTGTTTTTAGATATGCAATTGCTTTCCTTGACAAACTTGTCATATCTTATTTCTGTTTTAGCTGAAGTACAGATTAACAAACAACTAAGAAATGTAAACTTGGACTTATGACATACACACCAATCTATGCCCCTATATGCCTACGACTGAAGTGGCACAGAAAACGGGTACCTACGAAACTGTCAACTTGACAAGAGTACGAAGTCTTTATTCAGGAAAGAAATAGTTAAAAGCGTATTTGACGTTCACAGTAAATATCCGTACTGAGGAAGCCTGGTGTAATATCCAGTCTACTGTTAAAACAGTAGCAAAGACTGTTGACAACTTGAAACCAAAAATTAGTAAATGTCAGTAGATTTATGTTGTGATTGGTGCAAGAATACTGATCCCCATGAGCTTATAACATGATGGTAAGCTAACTAAAGGCCTTCGCAACGACTGGGGACAGTGGTGGGTGATGAAAGCAAAAGCGATAGGAAAACATCAGCGGTGGGTAATATTAGACAACTATATAAACGGGCTGCTAAAAACCCACTGGTAAGTGAAACGTTTTCCAAAGAAGGAATTTAATTAACTCTCAAGTAATGAATGGCAATCTGAAACAGTCCCGATGAACTGGTGTGAAACACTGATTATCCCAGTTTATAAGATGTTAGACAAATCTCTATATACATAGATGGGTTCCGATGGTATGCCATAACCAGTCCTTGTCCCATAAGCCATGGATAGGCACAGATCATTAAGGGCCAGTTTGTAATTCGCAGGTGAGATTTGAATAAAATGTTCTCTCACTTCTGCGGATGCTTTTTTCCTCCAATTCAATGTGGATACATAGTCGATATCGTGTGACTCCTTCAGCGGCTTTATAAATTAGATTATTTTACTTAGTATAGTACGATACTACATGATTGATAACTTGAACAACACAGCTAAAATGCTAGATTCAATAGTTCTGAGCTGACTAAGTGTTTGAGAGGAATGAACCCGTGAAAACCAAGCGTGAGCGAGGGCGTACTGGTTATGTTTTCACCTTTTGATAGATTCTGTAAAATGGACATGATCACCAGCTGTCTGTCTGTCTGTTTTCGACATAGAACTTTGCACAAATGTGCGGAAGTTCAAGTCGCCACATTCCGTGTAGCACGCGAAGCAAGAGAAGAAAGTACAAGAAAAGCATAATAGAAACAGTGAGCAGAGGTGTGAGACAAAGGAGTAATAAAGAAATACAAAACAATTTCATTGAAGATCATAAGTCACAGGGAGTGGATGCATCTGCGCCACTGAGAACGGTTTTGAGCCATGTCACCAATTGTTTCCAACCATAGAATTTTACCGTCCCGAGGACCCCAGCCAGGAAGTCTACACCTTCCTACGTGGCTTAGACCAACTGTTGTGGATTTCATTGACTGATGCCAAGTTTTTGTTTGACCGCCGCTAGCTTTTTTCCAGCCTGACCCTATATCCGCTAACATAGCTCGTCGAGGGAGGCGATGACTTGGCATACGTAACACATGTCCTAACCATCTCAGTCGATGTAGCTTCACGACTTCGTCGATTGATTTCCCCTGTTTACCTAGAACTCTACGCCTAACCTCCATGTTGCTCACCTTATTATGCCACTTTACACGGGAAATAGAACGCAGGCACCTATGATCAAAGACAGCTAGTCTTTTCATGTCTTCCACTCTCAGTGGCCAGGTCTCACAGCCATAAAGGAGGACGGAGCGGACTGATGAGCAGTACACCCGCCCTTTGGTCGATAGTCGAACATCTCGTCTACGCCAGAGTCGGCGTAAACTAACAAATGCGAAACGAGCCCCTTGTATTCGTGCTGAGATTTCGTCAGAGATCAACCCGTTGGGGCTGATGGTACTTCCCAAATAAGTGAAGCGGTCAACGTGCTCTACCACTTCACTTCCTATTTTTAAACTAGGCGTCGATGTAGTCCAGTCCTGTAACATCATCTTGCATTTGGCGGGAGCGAATCGCATGCCAAACATTCGTAGATTGCTGTTCAAGGTGTTTAGAAGACTCTGCATTTTGTCAGCGTCTTCGCCTAGAAGGACTATATCGTCTGCATATTCCAAGTCAACGAGATTATTCCCAGGTAGCAAGTCAATCCCTGAATCGCTGAAGTCACCTAGGGTTAAGTCCATTAACACATCTATGATGAAGTTGAATAGAAAAGGAGATAATGGGCATCCTTGACGGACACCACTGGTCGTCATCAGTTCAGATGACAGCTCGCCGTAAGCCCTCACCTGGCTGTATGAGTACGAATAGAGTGCCTTAATCAGTGCAATATATTTTCTTGGGATTCCCTTTACAGCCAAGCATCTCCAGAGAACTTCCCGATCGACAGAGTCGAATGCTGCCTTTAGGTCAAGAAATATAATGACTGTTGGACGCCGGTAGGAATTCCTATGTTCTAGAATCTGTCGGAGGGTGAAGATATGATCAATACACCCTCTTCCTGGTCTAAAGCCTGCCTGGCTCTCTCGTGTTTGTGCTTCCCGAGCACCACTCAGTCTACGCATGATTATTGAGCCTAAGACTTTAGATACTATATTAGTCAAGCTAATCCCTCTGTGATTATCACAGGAAGACTTGTCTCCCTTCTTGTATATGGGGATAATCAGCGACTTACACCAACCCGATGGGACTTCTTCTGATTCCCAAACGCTGCCTAGTACCTCAGTTAATCCGGACAGTAAGCTGTCTCCACCGTACTTAAATACCTCTGGCGTCATTCCATCAGGTCCCGCTGCTTTGCCTAGTTTCAGATTGGTGACAGCTTTAGTAACCTCAGTTAGTGACGGAGGACCTGTATCTATATCCCATTCAGGGAGGTGTTGGATGCTCGGAAGGTTGAGCGTGGCTGTGGGCAAATTAAACTGCTCCTCATAATGCTCTTTCCAACGATCCAGTCGTCTATCCTGTGAGCTAATTATAGTGCCATTTTTTTCCGAGATTGTCTCACTAATGATTTGTCTTCTCCCACCCGTTTCCCTGATGAGTCCAAAGAGTTGCCTGGTGTTGCCTATCCTCAAAGCTTTCTCCATCTCTTTGGCTTTTGTCGCCCACCACTGTTCACGGTCCTTGCGGAGACTTTTCGTAAGTTTCCTCTTGTGCAGCTTTCGCTCCTCATTGAATTCGGAGCTCGCCGGAATAAGTCTTCTAGCAGACTTATCACCAGCGTCCAACACTTGCCATGTTTCTCGACTCAAAAGCGGCATTTAGCTCTGTCGATTGAGCAGTGTTATGGCAACATCTGGTCAGGAAAGGAGTGCTCATAAAGGAACGTTACCACAACTCACTCAGCATGTTGACCACCTAAGTTGTTGAGGAAGCTGCACCGTCCTCAATTAACTGATTGATGTCTAAATCACAGCATGGATACAAAAAGTGTGTATGCCATTTACGAGCTTACGTCATCTCTGGTGCAGACATGATGTCTGCGTTTCCATGGAAGGGTGTGTACTACTCATCAATTTACATTATCCTACTTTATAGCTTTGAAAAAACATTGAAAGTGGAAAACATAGACAGACTAGCTATCTTTGGCCATAGTCGTTTGCGTCTTATCTCCTATATAAACTGATATGAAATTGGTGAGCATTACTGGAGTCAGGAGTAGTGTTAGGTTACTGTGAAAAGTCAATCGACAAGACTGTGAAGCTGTATCGATTGAAATGGCTGGGACATGTGTTACGCATGTCGAATAATCGCCTTCCTCAAGGAACAATGTTATCTAAGTGTTTTGTTGACAGAGTTAAGGGTAGATCGAAACATGGCAGCAATCTCTGGGATTTAAGACCGATGGTTTGGGCCACGTAGGGAGGTTCAGACTATCTGGCTAGGGTCCTCGAGACTCAAAAATCAAATGGATGGGAAGTGCTAGTCCGATGGGTCAAAATCGTTTTCAATGGTGTACATGCATTCACTTTATGAACACTCATCCATTAAATTCTACAGTTTCAGTTTACTGCGGTATCTTGATGTTTTTCCTTATCTTTGTGTACTTCTATGAAGTGTGATAACTTTTAGTTTTATGCACTGTTTAACGTTGAGAATTCAGTAAGTCAGTTATTTATATTTTCCAATAACCCTAAGTCAAGCCGAGTTATATAGATAACTCGGGTTGAATTTCTCATGTGTCACACTAAGCGCAACACTCCTTGTGCAAGGAATAGGGATTAAACTTAGTTGCCTAAGTTATAATGGTTCACGTTAAATTGAATAAAGACAAAGGTTACAAACAGAGAATATTACACGGAATTCATAAAAATCAAAAATAAGTGTAACAAGCCAGAGGATTCATTTCTACCAATCTAATGCACGGTAGAAGATGGGAATCCTTCCGGAAAGTTTCCTTTCATTTGATCCGTACCTTTACAAGAAGATACCTACTAATATTGGTCAGACAAAGTCAAACATTGGAGAAAGGCGACAAGTTACGTCTAAGAACTTGTGACCATTAATTTCACACTCCAATCAATACTCCTGAATGCATTTTCCACCTGCCACAAAGTAACTTATGGAATATTTACAAAACGGTGGGACCGCAATATGTGAGGAAGCATCCATTCAGTGTAACATAAGCACAAAAGCGTTTGCCGTTTAACCTATACATCATGCTTCTCGAGTGATGTGATAGAAATGAGGCAATTCAGACGAAGTCTAACCAAAAATCAACCTTTTCTCAAACATTTTCTTCCAATACTCTTAGATGTAGAAGTGCACTGAAGACGTTGGGGCTGAACTAGAGTCCACTGCAAACATTTTTGAGCAGGCTGCAGACAACTATCCCACTTTCTTCAATGCGTTTCAAGTATTTTTGCCCTGAAGAAAATGCTACCCATGGGTTTGTGGACTTCCACAAAACATCTTACTTGAGCTATTTGCACCCTTTTCACTCTGATAAAATTTTCAGCCCGACTAGCCATGCATTTTATTGTGCCTTCATTCATACAAGTTCATCCTTGCAGTCAGGTAGGATAATATCCGATAATTATTCGTGCACAACATAAAACTCGGGTGTGTGTGTGGAAATTACCAGCATCTGAGATGCTGCTACGCTATTTAATAACACTAGAAGCAATTTACTTGTTTTAATAATGATTCCATCGATCTGCATAAACTAGTAACATGTCTAATATTCCCAATCAAGAAATAACAAAGGCACGTACTCGCTTTTTGAAATTCCGCCTCGTGTTCAGGTAGCCAAAGCTGAGGTGTTTTAAGAACGCAGTAAAATTGAAACTAATTGCTGTGATATGCCTTTGCTCTAAGTAATTTCGTGCAGTTTGGGCTTAGAGACTGAGATCTTCTGTTGAATACGACGAGAGGAGGTAGGCAAACTTTTTGATGCGATTCTAGGCAGTACTCCAGTAAGGTTGACATTAATTTCAGAGAAAGTAGTATTAGGTCAGCGGAAACAGATTCGAAGGAATATTTAAACAAAACAGGCGGAAGGTAGGGAAGTACAGCAGGATATAAGATGGTTGGAGACAATGAAAGCACACACAAACAACAAGGATAACACAGGGAATTTGATCGACAGGTGCAGGGATAGGAAAGTTAGAAGTAATGAAGTACATTAAAGTAGGTATAATATTTTTTGTGAGGGAGATCTACTTTCCAGATATTTGCGAGCAAATAGATCTTTATTTGCATTATAGTGTAGCCTTCTTATGAGTGTATAAACTGACAAAAGAGTACCCAGGTTGACTGTCAGCAGATTCCATAAGTTAAAGGGAAACGGATTCAGAATCATTCAAACAATCTAAATTATTGGTTTCCCGGGGACCGTAACATACTGTTTGATAACCATCGATTTGAAGTAGCTGCATCTTGAAGATTATTTCGGATGAAAACCTGTCATATTTTCACGGTCTAACTGGGTTCACTGGTGCCAATATCGGCCTCAAACAAGTGAAATGGCTGTCTGTCTTTAAAATCAGCACAACCCTGCTATAAAGCATTACTTGGTGATATGAGTGACGTATAACTGCTCATCTCAGCAAATGAGTAGTTTTCAGTCTTGTGGGAAGATTCACAGAGTAGTTACCGGGTTATTTGTAGGGAGGGATTCTCTGATGGCCTTTTGTTTCAAGCGGTGGGAACGTCGTATAATCCTCGTTATTCGGTCACCCTTTGAAAGTGGGGGGATAGATAATTACACTGATTTAACAACGCCCAAATCATTTTCTTATTGGCCACGATCAGAAACAACGCTTATCATTATGTGTAGATATCTATTGTAAGATCAATTCTATTCCCATCCTTGAATCAAGTCAACCTGTCCCGGATCAGCCTAGCGTTGTTGCAACCCAATTATCAATGTCTAACGTGTCTATCCCTGCTTGTTTAATGAACTGTGTGTATGTGTTTTTACCTCGATCCGTTTAGTCAGACAGTTGAACTCATGGCCCAATCAGAGTATTTTGTGAACTGTTATTTTGCTGACCCATGTCTAACTTTGTACTATTCTGTCGAGTTTATCTTATTTATTGATTTTCATCTGTATTTTCCTACCTGGTTAAGTAGCCAATTAAATTCTATCTTTGTGCCTATGCTCGGTCTATCTCTCTTAAACGCTCTCTGTTTTATGCCATGCCTTACTTGGGTTCATTCTTCTACTGACTGCTTACCTGAACGGTCGTGTCTGGTTCCGGCTAGTTCGCAATTTTGGCTTTAACGGTATTCCGCTCTGATAGCGGTACCTTGCTTTCTGTTAAGCGTTGTGCTTTGTACTCTTGAAACCGTTAAGGTTTGTTGTATATATAATCATTGTATTGTTTATTAATAGTACCGTAGAAACAGTGACCGGCTTATTGTTTGTTCTGGACCGGGATAGCCTTTATCTACGCGTGACTTAATTTCAAGCGATATTGAGCTTACAGTACTTAACGTAGTACATAACGCTAAAGGGATCGAGACCGTACTGAACTGGTCAGTACTTAACGCCAAACGGATCGAGACTTTACTGAACTGGTCAGTATTTAACGTCAAATAGAAAATCCCGTACTGAACTGGTCAGTACTGAGCGTTCATCGAGAAGAAACTGTGGTGAATTGGCAGCACGCAACGTTGTTGAAAATACATTGTCTTTGGAACAATGCAAACCAGATCAAGGAATCAAATTTCGGAGCAGCAGTCGGAGAGTCGGCAAGTCCCCGTTCGTATAAATGATCATGTTGATAATCTTTCGTGCCCCGGCTCTCATGTCAGTAGTTCGAAATCATCATTGTCGCGAGTAACTAGTGCTAAGTCTTCACTTCTAAGGGCGCAGCTAAAAGAGAAACAGCTTCGACAGGGATTAGAGTTAGAGAAAAAGTTGCTAAAGGCTAGACATGATGTCGAAATGGCCGAGCTACATGTGAAGTTAGCCGCGGACGACGAACGGAACAAACAGGAATATGAAAGAGCCAGTATCATTGATAACCGGGAGCAGCTAGAACGATATGTGAAAGATTGTGCCGCAATGGTTGGCGGGGACGCTCCTGTTACGGTCGGGAAGAGCGCGGTCGTAGAGAAACTTGACATGCCTAAGGTTGAAATGTCCTATTTTGATGGCAACGGTGCTGACTACTTGAGATTTACCAAGGAATTCGAGTATTATGTCGAGAATAGAGTGAAGGACCCTGGTCAAAGAATGTTATATCTGTTGCACTATTGTAAAGGTCGAGCTAAAGCAGCCATACAGGAATGTGTGATCTTGCGTCCTGAGAGTGCGTACGCGCGAGCTAAGGGTATCTTACAGGATCTGTTTGGGGAGATCCACGTCATCGCACGAAACCGTATTGAAGACATGATTAGAAGCCTACGACCTGTGGCAGAAGATGGAGAATCTCTATCCCGTCTATCAATACAGCTTCAGAATTGCCTGATTGCCCTAACTGAAATGAACTATTTGTCGGACTTAAATTCCGTAACAACTCTCGAGAGAATAGTACGCATATTGCCGATAGCAGTTCGAAGGAATTGGGCCAGACTAGCAGACGCAAGAAATCAAGAAGGGCAAGAGCCATCTTTTCAGGATCTTTGCCAGTTTGTTTCTACAGAGGCAAGAGTGGCACGAAGCCGATACGGACGCCTCGTTTCAGAGGGCTTTAACCGCCCGAACGCCCAAGTTTCACCAAATAGACAGGGTCGTCATGGGGGCACATCATTCGCAATACAGGGAGAAAGGACCCCTGCACCCAAGTGACTGTGCATTCTCTGTAGGTCTGACCATGCTACTGCTTCATGTCAGAAGTTTGTTGGATTAGATGTGCGAGACAGATGGAGCTGCGTCCGCCGCCATAGAGCATGCTTTTTGTGCTTAGAGGTCGGACATCGTATCGATCATTGCGTATCGGGTATAAAGTGTTCCAAAGTTCATTGCAGTGGTAAACATCACCCACTGCTACATGTTGAACCGGTCGTAAATCAAGTGTCAGAACAGGGGACATGTGCTGCTACTATGCATTATGGAACGGCAGTTATGCTAGGTGTGATTCCCGTCAAGGTGCGGGCCCGCGGTAAGGAAACAGATACTTATGCCTTTCTGGATAACGGCTCCGACGTTACCTTAGTTACGAAGGATCTATTGAGCAGCTTAGGCCTAGAGGGCACACCATCGTCTATTACCTTGACAACAATCAATGGGGCGAGTCAGGTTCGGGGCAACATGTGCGAACTGGAAGTCGCATCAATGGATGAAAATGAAGTGGTAAGACTTGACAGAGTGTTCGCGTTGCCGTCCCTGCCGGTCAATGCACCCTCACTATCGGTATCACAAGAGGCCCGTCGCTGGCCACATCTCCAGGAGTTGCCATTCCGCGAACTTGATGATAAAAGGGTCACGATGCTCATAGGTTGCGATGTTCCCGAGGCGCATTGGGTCCTCGATCAGCGTTTGGGTAGTCGCAAACAACCTTACGCAATCAATACATTGCTCGGTTGGGTCTTGCTAGGGCCACTTCATGGAAATACGGAAAGAGGCACTGTCAACTACGCTCGAATCAGCGAAGACAGTATTAAAGACGACATCAGAAGTCTACGTGAAGCTGAGCTTAAGGATACTGAAGAAATCGAACGCTCATTTTCTATCGAAGATCGTAAGGCAAGCGAGTTGGTTACTCAAAGCACCTTCTTAGAAAAGGAGCATTACATCATTCCCTTGCCATGGAAAGATCCAACAAAAGTAACGGACAATAATTATGTAGTCGCCATAAATCCGTTACTCAATCTGAAACAAAGGTTATCGTGTGACAAGAACCTTTTAGCACGATATGTGGATGGGGTAAATACGATGTTAAAAAATGGTTATGCCCTTCCGGTACCCCCAGAGCAGCTAGCAGCGAACTATCGTTCGAGTTGGTATCTTCCACATCATCCCGTTATGAAGCCGAAAAAGCCAGATAAACTGAGATTAGTTATAGATTGCGCCAGAAACTTTAGAGGTTATTCTTTGAACGATAAGCTATATCAAGGACCTGATACGATTGCCGAGCTTGTTGGTGCTCTGTTGCGCTTTCGAGGAAAGCCTATTGGTGTAGTCGCAGACATAGCTGATATGCTTATGCAAGTGAAGGTGCCAGTAGACGATCGAGGAGCATTACGATTTCTGTGGTGGCAAGATGGTTGGCTAGGCGTTGGCCGCGAGGAGTTATTGCGGGATGCGAGCAATCCGCGGACGGACTTGTCAGAACGGTTACAATAAGAACGAGAAACGGCGAGGTGAAGCGCGATATACGTAAGATATGCCTACTAGAGGGAAGTCATTTGTAAGAGAGCCGGGCACGAGGGTTATTCTGTATAACATGATTCATAAAATCCTAGTCGGATTTTGGGGGCCGGTGTAAGATCAATTCTATTCCCATCCTTGAATCAAGTCAACCTGTCCCGGATCAGCCTAGCGTTGTTGCAACCCAATTATCAATGC